>OY741998.2:3234722-3379952 GCA_963555575.2 Hygrocybe coccinea
GGATAGCGGTCATCGACTGCCCTGTGTCCATGCCACCCTGTTAATCCGGGGCCAAGATCGGGATGAAGAGGAGAGTATAATTCCACCGACGACGACTCTTCGTGATGTGCGGCGTCTGTGGGACACAGGGGCCGATGACAAGTGAACAGCTGAAGCCTGGCTATCAAGGGTGGAGAAGACATTGGCTACGCTTCGCTCGAGATACAGTTTGCCTCGCGGTCTTTCCCTTCAGCTCACAATTGACCTCCATCGTTAGATTCAGAGGAAACGCAGCAGAAAATCACGACTGCAATTGGCTGCCTAACAACTCCAAGTTCGTTGTCTTAGACAAGCATGTACATTCTCAGTGACAATTCTCCCAGTAGCTAATAGCCATCAAATGCACGTCCTTCTCAACTGCATTTGCTATAACGTAATTCATAAGCTACTATGGCAAACTATACAGTACGTTTATTTTGAACTTCTGGTAGTGAATGTTTTCATCACTGGCAGGCTCATGGACTATGCAGATCCACTTGACCGTAGCCTCCGGTATGGGTGAGCACCGACAGAGTGATTTGCACCACGAGAATTATCCAGTTGACTCCATCACGTACTATCCGTGTCCTTCAGCAGCAATCTCTGAGCCATGAACAAGGTATAAATGCATTAATGGCAGATGAGAAATTACATGTACAGAACGATGAAGGGTTTTTTCACCGTATGCTGCATATCATCCGTGATGTCACGCAGAAAGACCTCGACGAGCTGAATAATGTCAATGTGCCATTCCATCAGGTGTCTGTTCGACCTGCTCCTCTACACGCGCTCATAAGCTTGTGCGGCTGCCTCGAGATAGAAGCTAGCGCACTGTGAAAGGAATAAGGGTTCAGCGTTGGTCTTGACTTTGGGGACATGCACAGCGCTTGAAGGTGCGTAAAGGATGGTGGGCATGATGATGGGCGTGCTTGAAACCCGGGTGATAAAACTTACGCAGCGGCAGCGGCTTGATTTGATCAAATATTTCCTGTGCGACTTGGGTCGCAGACTTTGTGGTGACGTCGATGTCAAGCTCGAGTTGGGCCATGCTACCAAAATGAAAGATGTCCTCGGTATCACGTATATGCTTGAGGATGCTGAGGTCAGTGAGCTTGGTGTTACTGCTGCCTCGGTCACCAGAGATGGCTCGTCGAGCATTTTCCTCAGGACCGCAATTGAGAACGATGGAGACGAAAGGAGAGCTCATATTCCGAGCTGCGTTGAGGTATTCCTTTGCAGTGGCGGATCCGTTGGGATTGGAAGACTGCTGTTCAGTGAATATCCAAGTGAAGCTTCGAGCGGTTTGACTCGCGGCCAGGGACGAGAAGACCGCTTGGCGCTGGTCGATAGACAAGCCGTCAAGGAGACTAGAATTCAGATGGGTGTGGAAAATTGACGGACCAGTGCCTTGCGCAACGATGGGTACTCTGGATCAGAACGTTCGTAGAGTGTGGCAGCAGTGTCGATTAGAAGGTGATTGTTGAAGACCTTGGCCTTCTGCAACAATTTACTGGGGAGGCAGCGAACAAGACCAGACGAGGCAAACGTGAATGTGGGTTGATGAATATAAGAGAAGACATACGCGAGCTCATCGGCGACGGTGAGCTTACCGACCCCCGGATATCCATTGATGAAGACGAACATTAATACAAACCTTCGAGGTGCAGCGAATCCTAGAGAAAATTCTAGGTAGTCATCATACCGGAGTAAGTAAGCATTGCGGCCATTATACAATGTACATGTTGGCGCGCCTATCGATATGAAATTTGCTGTAACACGCTCAGGCTCCCAGCTCATCTTCCTGCATCTAAAATCATTGCACCCTGCACATCTTGCATCCTACATCCAATCTCCATACTAATTCGTGTCCTCCCACTCTAGGTGGCTCATGGCTCACGAGTTCACTTTTCTGGCCCACAATACCAGTTTATTATGGAAGTATCTTGGCTAACCTTGGAATGTAGGTCCCTGGGCATCTATGTATCTCAATGTACAGCTACTCACTTGTTCATCAGTAACACCAGTATAATGGACATATGTCACACATGATTTCATATCATCTCCTGAATCAGACTTCCAGAGGCAACTTCTTCACGAACAGCACTTCCCACGGCGCAGGACAGTTGTGGTCTCAAGTACCCCTGGTACCTTCTTATCAGCGGTTCGCCGTGCCATTTCCCATAATATATGCAAATTCAAGACCTGTTGGATCGAACGACACTGGTATCTTGTCTCTTGACTGCACTGTTTACGAAGTGTGCCTCAGCTGCGTGATGCTCTCTTGAATGACTTGTTGACGTGCCCTTCGTTCAACTAGATTACACCGCTTGAATTCGGTTCTTGGGATCCTGGCTTATCTGCCATGGTAAACGTCACGTATGCTGGTACACCTCACACTACTGGAATAGCACCGGATGCGTGACCGGATTCGATCAAGTCGGATTCGTCATAGGTACTAGCGCCAGTCTTTCCAACGTCAGTTTAACATTAACACCAGTGCGTCCGGTGTAATGAAACAGATCCCTACAGCAACTTTTCGACTTTGCCACAAACACCCTTTCGGGATTCTCCTCCCAGGGGGGCTCCGGTCTTACATACTTATTGGCTCGACAATCGAGGAGCGTTCGCACTCGTGCCAACGATGTTGCCAACTGGCCCAGCGTACGTGGTTCCGTTTTTTCCGAAATGCTTCCCTCCCAAACAATAGTTCGAGCAGCCTTTCCACACCGCCAAAAACTCGACATTCCAGGACTCCAACTCGAGCTCATAGACGCTTCATCCAACCAAGAAAACATGCCTCTCACTCCATTATTAGTAAAAGCCCGTCGACTAGATGTGATCATAGCCTTCGATGCAAGCGCAGACGACTCAAACTCTTGGGTCAAGTATGTCTCATCACTGAAATCAGGACTATTTTTTTGATGCAAATTGATTTTCATAAAGTGGAACTTCATTCGAGTTTACTTCGCTCCGAATTAAAACACTTCTCCTTTCAACCCATCAGGGCTTCCCTCCGATTCCCGAAAACGTTGCCGCCCTCATTTCTACAGGGCTCAATATGAGGCCGGTATTCCTTGGTTGTGATCCTTCTCAAAACTACCCACTTATCATATCCTTGCCAAATTCTCCCCCAATTAATGGTGATAATCCTGTGATCAAGTATGTTCTGCTCCTTGTGTCTTATCCCCCTCTTACTTACTTTCTTTTGATTTTCGTAACCGCCAGCACAGGGACCTTCAAGACCTCCTATACATTGAAGCACACGCAACTCTTCCTTCATCAAGTCCACAACACCACCATCAACGGCTTCACACCAAACACCAACACCCCTGATCCTAACTGGGGCCTTTGCCTACAATGTGCCGCCATCGACCGCTCCAGGTACAAACTCACCCCTATCCCGCCGCGCTCTGCATTATGCTCCCAATGCTTCCAGCAATACTGCTTCGATCCGCAGAACCCACCCAGCAGGACCGAATTACCCAATCGGCAGTTCACGTTCACCGATCCAGATCCGGTTGGGTTGAACAAAGTGACGGGCTTTTTCTCGTTGCACAAATTCCAATTGGTGGGAGGGCTGGTAGCGTTGGCAGCTTTCATTTCGCCCATCATCTTTTGGCTTGTGCGTGCTCTTTTTATTTTATACCAAATGTCTTTTCTCCTCACTTCCACACTGATTCCGTAGGTTCTGGTGGAGGAATCGCAAGGATCGACGACGGGCGCAATACCAAAACATCCATGAAGCAGAGCCGTCGTGGCATTCCAACTGGGGTAACAGTTACGTACCTATGAATGAACGGCCCGAGGTCCACGAACTCAACAACACCATTTGCTATTTATTATCCACTGTGTACGGACCTGAATTTATTGGAGTAGTACCCAATATGTGACAATTGTAGTAGACTAGTGTTCAAATGTTCAAATGTATCGTGAGTAATTGCAGGAATGCACCATAAGTAAAAGAATACAAGCCTCCTCGCTGTTTGTTTGTCCAGCCTCAAACAACAATATGAACGCCAAGATTCATACCAGGCGATGAATCTTCTTCGTAAGCGGGTTTTCATTTGGCACATCCCTTCACATCCAGGACCTGTGAGATGCATATGGAGTTACTCAACGACGCTACTATAATGATCCAGGGCACGCACACCGATTGTTTTCATTCATTGCCCCGACATGGGCACCAGATGTGACTGCATAAGGCGATCCCTCGACTGAAGACAACGATGGTCATGCTCGGAGAGTAGAATAATTAAACATCACGATCTCGCGATGTACAATCGTCCTCGACTTGACCTTGTGACACCACCTTGTTGTCATTAATGTACTCCCTCGTGGAGCGCACACTCGATTACGTCTTGAACCAGCGACGCATCGGAGGAGTGAAACCTCTCACTGGTTGGTAGGAAGACCTCCGAGACGTGAGCCAACAACACGAGCATCGCCTGGTTGAAAAGGAACTCAAATTGTTAAGAGCGCCAGCAAAAACCAAAGGGCAAAGCTGCCCAAATTGCGGAGGAGGCACGCCGGCCTGCCGCCTCATGGGTCAGCTTGAGACATGGACGTGCAGTTGCGCGTCCTGTCTGATCAGCCGCTTCATGCTTTGCAAATATCTTGTGCGCTTAGCAAATGCTGCGTTGAAGCCAAAGGTCGATCCACAGTGACGTACCAGTCTAAAGTTTTTCTACCACCTCCACCGCAATCGCTACGGCCCCCTTTCTACTCAATACCAAGGTATTCACTACGACGAGGTCATCCAGTCCCCAGCATTTCGCGTTTATTCGTTCCTTCTTGTTGCGCGATGGAGATAACTATATTTGGGTATGCACACTCCAAAGTGGCTGACGCCCCTAAGTGTTACCTCGAAAGTCAGCCGCGATGGGCTCTCAGCATAAAAATGCCCCGCTTGTAAAGCCGTTGTCAGCAGTTCCTCGCTACCTGCTGCACCCCGACGATTATCCCCAACGCAGGAGTTCTACAATGTCTAGACGCTTGTATGCCTTGCATGTGTCACCGCCACATTAACTGTGCCACTCACTTTGCCTACAGGACGCCAACCGGCCCAACCCCCCCACCACTTTATTCCGCCGCGGGTGGATCGAACATCGTACCTGGTAAATAGGTATTTGCAAATCTGAGACGAGCATGACTCATTTACCTTATAACAGTGGCTTCTCAGTTGGGAGGCGCAGATGTGGCCGGAGAGATAGCCCAGTTGAAAATAGACGTCGCTGGGGCAATAGGGCGGCTAAGAGGGGATGTCGCTGGAGATATAGGGCTGTTAAGAGCGGATGTTGGTGGAGAGATGGCGCGGTTAAATGGAGAGATGGCGCAGTTCAGAGCGGAGATGGCGCGGTTAAATGGAGAAATGGCGCAGTTCAAAGTGGATGTTGCTGGAGAGATGGGGCAGTTAAGAGGGGAGATGGGGCGGTTAAGAGGGGAGATGGCACAGTTGAGAGCGGATGTTGCTGGAGAGATGGCCCAGCTGCCAGAGAAAGTGAGGGAGGTGGTAGAAGAATGCATTCGAAATGGCTTGGTGAATTTCATGGAGATTGTTATCTCCACAATTCGAGGTAGGGTTATTCATTATCTCATGTTTCAATTTTATCTTACTCTTCCCCAGGGTGAACGCATTTCTTGTTTTTTTACGATTGTCTGTGTTTGAGAAATGGGAGGTTGTTTTCAACATGGATGTACATGCAAATTTGACCCAGACCGTTGAATATATTGCGGAAGAACGTTGTACGACATGATGTATATACTACCTGGCAAGCTCATGACCGCGCAGCAGCACCAGGGACGTTCCGTCTGTCTCGCCGAGGACCACGTTCGGGTTGGGCTGCAACGGGTAAGACAACGTTGACGGCGATCGAATCAAAATTCAACGCGTGAAGTAGGTTCTAGAATAGAGAGAGAGACTATGTTAAGCATTGATGACTTCGACTGATCTCGTTCATGATTCACCTTGGTGTCTTGATCAACCTCGAGTCCCGAGACACTGGTATCGAGGGCAGAGACTTCGGGGACATAGTTGTCCTTCCTCTCCCGCTCCTCCTCTTGCAGTTTGAACGAGATGCCACGGACGGGCCCACGCTGGATACGTTTCATTAGGTGGGTAGTGAACCCCGATATTTTGTTTCGGAGGCGTTTTGTAGGTACGACAGCCTGGAGATATTTATCGTACGGCCGCCCTTGTGTGCAATGACGTGAGGAATACGCACAACTTCATCAATGATTCGCTTGTTAGTGTGGAAGTCGAGAGTAAGGCGGGGGTAGCTGGTGGAAAACAGGTAAACGGGATTCTGGGTTTCTCGCCAGGGGACTTACTATTTTTCAATGAGCACTCGGGAGGCCCTCTTTGTTGTCTTGGTACGAACGCGGCCCTGGCATGTGCAAAGATTAGGTCGTGTTCGACATTTCTCCAAAGCTGCTTACCATGATGTATGAGGTTTATTGCCCGTGAGGTGATGAGGGTGGAATGTAGCCGGCGATTGCCGTGTGGCTGTTTTGATACTGTACAGGAGCACAACAGTGACCAAATCGACAAAGCCTGACGATACCACCCAAGAACCTGAACGTCTTGACTCGCGCTTTCCGTAGCACGACACTCAGACCGGGCAGCTTTTATATTTTACTCCGTTCTGCAAAGTCATGGTTCGCGTTTCCGTTCTTGTAAGTTGAAATCACCCCGCCTGTGTTGACCCCCGGTTAAATTTGACAAATTTTCAGAACGATTGCTTGGTACGTTTGGAACTTTTTGTTGTAAGAGCTGACAATGCTTAGTTGTGTTCCAAGAACAACATTGTCAACGCCGAGCGTCGCGGCAAGCGACAAGTCCTCATCCGCCCTTCCTCGAAGGTGGTGGTCAAGTTTCTCAGTGTGATGCAACGTCATGGTGAGCACTACTTTCTCTCTTAATCAATACCGTCCACAGTCTCAATATACAATAGGTTATATTGGCGAGTTCGAGATCATCGATGACCATCGCTCAGGAAAAATCGTCATCCAACTGAACGGCCGTTTGAATAAGACGGGCGTTATCTCGCCTCGGTTTAACGTCCAGGCTACCCAGATTGAATCATGGGTGAATTTACTCCTTCCGGCGCGTTCTTTTGGTTTTATCATCTTGGTGAGCGGCCTCCTTTTCGTTCTCCGTTCTGGACAGTGTGACTGAGTTGTAATCCCCAGACCACGTCCTCGGGTATACTTGATCATGAAGAGGCTCGTCGTAAAAATATCGGAGGCAAGCTGTTGGGTTATGTATACTGATATTGCAGTTACTAGACCCTTCGATTGTTGATGCCCTAGTACACAGAAGAAATAGAAATAAATGTCTTCTGAGCAACAATGTTCTACAAATGCCAGCCCAAACATGTCCCAGACTATGGTGCCAGCACCCTCATCAATCCGCAGCTGCAGCTACAGCTCAAAACCACGACACCGCAAGTGCAAACGTCGAGGCCAGGCAGTTCCGGTCGTTGCCTCACGGCCCGAAACTTGCTCCTTTCACCCTTTCGAACGCTCCGCAAACAACAACCATTTGGCGCCGCGTCACTCGTTTCCATGCCAGCCCGTGGTAGCGCCGGAGTGCCACGGGAGGCCACATTACTGCAAGACGACCTCAAGGCGCTTATGAAGGTGGAGATGCGCGGCGCAGTTTGGCAACAAGATCTCCTCCGAACCGTCTGCCCCGAAACCTCTTCTGCCGCTGTTCTGATGGACCTCCGGAAGAAGAAGATTGGGCCTGGATATTTCCCTAGTCCGATGGCAAGCCGAGAGAGAGAGGATTCTATCAACCTTTCTTCAAATTCTTTGCCCAGGTTCAGAGGTATACAGCTGAATACGTGCCAAACTGTTACCCCACCAAGCACGCCATGTGTGTCTACGACAAGCCAGTCGCCGAGTCCGTCGATGGGGCCCCAGCTCTCAATCCAGACCTGGTGCTCGCGCTTGAACCGACTGTTCTGGCGAGATATTCTCATTCCACTCGAAGTGAAGAATGACTGGTCCGATATGTTTCAGCAGGCGTTGACCCACACCCGAGCCGTATTTTACGCACAGGACCGTAAATGGGTACTGTGCATCCTCTTCCATCACACGTCCGTTTATGTTTTTGCAGTCGCAACGGCGTTATTTCGACTCCATCAAACAATTTGGACAGCATGGACAGCTTTACTGCACAGGGCTCCGTCGGCATACTAGTCTCAATGATGAAGCTGGTATCCTACCCTCGGAAAGACTTCCTGGCCACGTATGGCCGAATCTCGCGAAATAGCAATGTTTGCCAAGCTCAAGGAGGCTGGCCCCTTGTTTAACATCCTCGGCACAAAGGCCCCGGAGAGAGAGCCCTGGATGGAGCTCTTTAACGAGAACGCCAACAAACTGGGGCATTGGAATATATTTGGACCCCATGACAATGTAGAGGCGGAGCTGAGAGACTGCGTTCTTTTAGCGTTCGAAGACCGTGGCTCGAGACTTGAGAACGTGGACAGCCCCTACCGTTTACTTGAATGTATACTTCATGCAATAATTGGTATTGATCACCTTTTCGTGTTTCATTCTGGATTTGCACTAATTTGGGACCTTGCTCAGGGCACGGTGAAATGCTTGGTCAAGGGTGGCCACATCGCGACGTGAGTGTTGGCAACATTTTGGCATTGGAATATATACCCGTGCTGCGGCCACCACCGAAATGGTACGTCCAATACATTCTTGTTGCTCAAGCGCTCATGGAATCATAGGTCGAACGTATTTGCGCAAATGGGATGGTTATCGATGGAGATCAAGCTTATTATTGGGATGATATTGGAGATCTACCAAGTTGTGGATTGCGGTCCATATGTTGGAAAACTGGCTCATTGCTTTGTGAGTTGCATTCCACCCTCTGGCCATTACAGCGTATTCGGAAAAGCATGGCCAAACATTTTTTTTTTTTTTTTTTTTGAATGTCCGACCGGTAGCCACCGACGTGCAGTAACGCGTGATTTTTGGATTACACGTAATCAGGAAATATAGACTTAGATAAGATTTAAATATGGAGTTGCCCGAAGTAAGACATTGTTTTGCCGATGAAGTCACGTGCAAATTTAGGGTTCCCCTGTAGTATATGTAAGTATCGTTCCGCTTCAGCATTCAGCTCTATCACTCTCAAGATGGAAAAAGTGAAAGGTCGCGATGACTCCGCACCCGTTCCAGGCCTGTCATCATCCAGGCCCGTGGTTGACGAAAATCGTTCCTCAAGCAGCGACACATCTTTTCGCCTCAACTGCCTCATTGAAGGCGACAGCTTCGTGTTTGATGTCACTGTCTCTAAATATAGCAAGATCACAGCTTTGAAGAAACTTGTTCACGAGGAGGGCAAGAATGGCTTGCTGCGCGACACCGATGCCAAAAATCTCGTCCTTTTGAAGGTAAATTCATGCGAGAAGCGAACTCTGTGGCTCACTCGTATATGCCTTGGAAGGTTGATATCGATCTCGGAACCTTGGATGAAGATTCTCTTCCGAAACTCGCATTCACAAAAGACGACGAAGGCGTACACCGGTTGAAGGAGTGGAAGTTCGTGTCTGATTATTGGTCTGAGCAGCCTCAGAATGGTAGAGTTCACATATTTGTGAAGGCCCCGGCTACCGGTGAGTGGATCTCTGTTTGTTACCTTTTCGCCCCTTTTCACCCTGCTGACTCATCGATCAATTCTCACGGCCACTTTCCCACGGAGAAGTGCCAAGTCCCACGATCCTATTGGCTACCGTTCCTTCGGTTCCAAGTTCTCGCGCTTTGACATCACCACATGTATGATCAATCACATGTCTGGTTATCATCCAATCACATCGCGCTTACTCATCCAAGATAAGAGAGCTTAATGCCATTGGCTGGAGATAAGAGAGAGATAAGAGGGAGTTATGTTATTGGACGATAGGGTACTGCCTCCCCTGAAGTTCTTCCTTATATATATCGTCACTGTATGTACATTGTACTTTACGTTTAGTCTGGTTTACCACACCGGATCAATAATATTCCCTTCTCCCTCTCATCGCTCGAAGACCTGTTGAGTTTGTTTGTTGTCGGAGCCGTCCCGTAGACGATCCGTAACAAAAGACTAAACGTTCCTCTCTCCCCCGACAAACCGACTCACGTCACGAAGAACTTTGCCCACAGTTGCTGCGTTTGTAATCGGTTTATCCGATACAAAGCCTGTGCAAAGAACCTGAACCCGAACCGAGTAGCCAAGACGGATTACTACCATAGTCGCGAAGACTACGAGAATTCCCAGTACCACCTACCCGACAACTCCTTCCCTCCTTACCTCTACGACCCAGACCACCCCGATTACAATTATCATCATCAGTCATCCGCCTTACCTACGCCCTCACCAACACCTTCCGTATGGTCCGAAGAACATATTGAAACCGTACCCATCGAAGAAACAATAGTTGAACCTGTCCGTGTTGTCCATTCGAGACTGCAGAAGTTTGTTAACTTCGTCCGACATCACGCAAAAGCCACCGCATCCTTTCATCGCTTGATCGAAAGCTGGATCACCACCCGACTATCAGGGATATTTTCAGTGTGACGAACGCCCCCTTCCGACATCGCATCATCTACAATCAGTGGAGTGCAGCCCAAGTCCTCGAAAGGAAAGGGTACTTCAGACGTCGTAACATACCCGGAAAATCCTACTTGGTAGCCGATACACCGACCGTTTATCCTTTCTATCGGATTGTCACCTGGACGAAGTGGTACCAACCATTTGGAAATCATTTTCCTGCAGACTGGTCGACCGCCGTACATTCGGGCTTGAACAGTACCTGTGAGTTTTATCGCGATTACCTCCCCATCCCCGTGAAGCATTTCGTCCGTTACACGCATCCTACATACGGTGAACCCATCTGTTTACTCCCCGATCCCCTACTCCTACTCGAGTTCCGTATAACACGTCGATGTGTTGAAACACAGTTAAACAACGACGCTGGTATACAACGTCTACTCAAGACTCTAAACCCTCGAAAACGAAAACATATCCCTGCACAGACCACTGATCCCATTTATACACATCACATCCGACGCAAGAAACGGATCCGATGGCGTCTATGAAATCACTCCTCCCTCTTCCCCCGAAATTTAATGGCGATAAGGAAGAATTTCGTTCCTTCATGCGTGCAGTCATAATCTTCCTGGCTGCAAACTTGGTGTACTTCGAAGACTTTGGGACCACCGATAACCCTCTCCCGATCGAAGTACGACATGAGAGAAAGATTTTCCTTGTCTTGTCGCTGATGGACAAAGGTGTCGCCGCCGAATGGGCCAATGACTTTTGCGATACTGTCGCAACCGATTATCACACTCGTCTGGCCGCACATGTACATGGCGAACCGGATCCCCCACAGATGAATTGGGGAACATGGCCTGCCTTCACCACGTCGATGCAAGCGCAGTTCGACAAACCCGACGACAAACGAGACGCTGCGATCAAACTCAACGCGCTTCGTCAAGGCAAGTTGACAGCGGATGAGTTCTGGCTTCAATTCGAAGTCCTATACAAACGTGCTGGATGGGATCCGATCATGCAGCAGGAGCAGTTAATCCCGCTCCTCGAAAACCACCTGAATAAACCGCTCGTTGACCGAATTTTCGGTCTCGAGAACATGCCCATTACCGTCGCGGAATGGAAGACGAAAACCATCTTGTTGGACCGCCAATGGTGTCATTGCAACGAGATCGAACGACTTACAGGTGGAAGTAACCCGATGAAGAAGAGTGAGAAGTCAAAGATGACTTCCACTTCTATTACAGCTGCTGCAGTGCCTGTACGATCGAAAGACCCCGACGCCATGGACGTCGACTGAGCCGCTGTCACGGCCGAGAAACTGAAGCAGCCTATGTCTGCTGAACGAACCGAGTTGATGAAGGCCGGCCTCTGCTTCAATTGCAAGCAGCCCAGACATCTCTCGCGAAATTGCCCGTCCCGCGTACAACGTGTATGCGTATTGAATACTGAACAGGAGCAACAGGTCCGCTCCATGAACACCGAACCCGCGTCGAGCGGTCAAGACATTATCCAAATGCTTGAAGCTCGCTGTGCCCAGCTCGAGGATGAACTCGCTTGGGTCAAGAAGGATTTTTAAAACGGTCGAAGAAATGCATGGACTCTTCGACCTCGTCTCATTTGTCTATCGCCCCCGTTGTAAATGTAAATACGCCGACTGCTATCGAATTCGATCGTATTTTGTTTGAACTTCGGACAATGAGAACAGACATGCAGAAACAAATGAATAAGGAGAAACAAATGGAACAGTGGCCTCAATCAAAGCTACAAAAAAAACAACAAGTATCAGATGAACGGTCCGAGTATACTGTGACGCCAGTAGAAAGGGAACCGGTACTTGTTATGGTCGCGTCACTCAAACCAGTCATCGAAAGTGAGTTTAATGCCGAAGAGACAATGGTCGCCATCATGAATACCGATATGTATGGTGCCCTCGACCTCCTAAATGGCTGGGATATTCACGGACAACATACCATGAAAATCGGTCCGGGACTAGTCGTCAAGTTACGACGAATGCCCATCGACAAAACCATTGAATATTTGGTCACGGAACTACCCCAAACATATTGAAAGATTACGGAAACAAAGATAGAACCAATCGTGAAACCTACGGCAGTCAAGATCCATAAAATGCGCCAAATGGAACCTCTCGTCACGAAAGCCGATAAACGATCCGCGGAGTGGAGACTTCGGGAAGTTAACCAACGAATCGAACAACTGGTTGCATCACAAGATGACAGTACCATGATGATGTCGATCTCCGTCAAAGGTCAATTGACTACGATCGATGATCATCGAAGGTTCTCCGTCACTTGTCTATTGGATTCTGGTTGTACCGTCTCGGCTATCAATTCTGGTTTCGTACAACAACATCATCTTACGACACAGAAGTACGAGAAACCCTTCCCCTCCTATAATGGGGATGGTACGATGTCCAAAGATGGATTGATCACGGAATATGTTGAAATGAACCTACAACTCGGCGAACACATGGAACGGATACATCTTACGGTCATCCCCCTGGCAAAGATCGACATCTATCTTGGCTTTGATTGGCTAAAGAAACACAATCCCGAAATTGACTGGGTAACCCAAACGGTCGATTTTACTCGTTGCCTTTCTGTCTGCGGTCATTCTCCTGGCAAAATCGAAGGTGTAATGTTCAAAACCGCGATTTACAACAAACCGGCTTGGTATCGTGCATTCCAAACAAAGTCTACAGAATTGGCGTGTGCTAAAATGGTCGCCGAAGACGAGAAACCGGAACAATCAATCGTCGACCAATTGCCGGATGTATACAAGGACTATGCCGACGTTTTTGACCCCAAAGCGACTGACTCGATGCCTCCATCTCGTCCTTGGGATCATGCGATCAACCTGAAACCGGATGCCCCCGACCATTTGAACTGTAAATTATATCCGTTGTCACCTCCGGAACGCGAGAAACTCGACGAGTTCCTTGATGAAAATCTGAAAGCTGGCAAAATCAGACCATCGAAATCACCCTACGCCTCGCCATTCTTTTATGTACACAAGAAGGACGCGACCGAGTTACGCGGCGTACAGGATTACCAGAAACTGAACGAACATACAATCCCAGATAATTATCCATTGCCGTTAATCGACGACATCATAAATCAACTCGATGGCGCGGAATACTTTACGAAGTTGGATGTTCGCTGGGGATTCAACAACATACGGATCAAAGAAGGCGATCAACACAAGGCTGCATTCTTAACACCGAAAGGACTGTTTGAACCTACTGTGATGTTCTTCGGTCTACGGAACTCTCCTCCAACATTCCAGAGGATGATGAATCATATATTCCGATATGAGATACGTGCAGGTTGGTTACATATCTATATGGACGATGTCATCATTTTCTCCAAGAATCTGGAAGAACATCAGGAACGGACACGTCAAGTCCTACAAAAGTTCCGGGACAATAAACTGTTCCTAAAGATCGGGAAATGTACCTTCGATACCCAACGAGTGGAATATCTAGGTCTCATCGTCGAACATGGAAAAGTGCGAATGGACCCCACCAAGACGGATGCCATCACTGATTGGCCCGTCCCAAAAAACAAGAAGGAATTACAGTCATTCTTAGGTTTTCTCAAATTTTATCGTCGATTCGTTCGGAATTTTGCACAAGTCGCGTTACCTCTAAATTCCCTGACCGGCAAAAAGGACTGGGAATGGAATATGTAACAACAGACTGCATTCGAGGAGTTGAAACGAATCATCACAACAGACCCTGTTCTTGTCATCCCTAACAATTATGGGAAGTTCAAAATCGAATGTGATGCTTCAGATTTCGCCACCGGTGCCATCTTGTCGCAACAACAAGACGATGGCACATGGCATCCGGTAGCGTATCTATCGAACAGTATGTCCCCTGCAGAAAGGAACTATGATGTCCACGATAAGGAATTGCTTGCGATTATCCGATGTTTCGAACAATGGCGACATTTCCTTCTTGGTACACCGGAAATTATCGACGTCTACACCGATCATCAAAATCTTACTTACTTTAGACAGCCGCAAAACTTGACTCGACGACAAGCCCGATGGATCTCCTTCCTCCAAGATTATAATTTCCAGCTTCATCACCATCCTGGAACCCTAAACCGCAAGGCAGACTTGCTTTCACGACGTGTCGACCACGACCGAGGTCTCGACGACAATAAAAATGTTGTTGCACTCCCCAACTCATTGTTCATGGCTTCTCTCGATACCACCACGATGAATCCTCAGTGGCAAGAACAATTCATCAAATATGGACTTCAGTTGGACGAACAGGTCAGCGAAGGATTAAAGGATCCCAGTTCTCCTTGGAAATGTATGGATGATGGTTTGATCTATCACCACGATCTGCTATATGTCCCAAAAGATGACCATCTCCGGGGTGAAATCATACAAGAACATCATGATACTCCCTTGTCCGGACATCCCGGACAGGAGAATACGTTCAGAGCTATCGCACGACATTTCACTTGGCCATCACTCCGTGCTGACGTCAATAAATACGTCGCAGCATGCTTACCGTGTCAACAGAAGAAAGTCCATCGAGGAAAGAAACCAGGATTGTTACATCCTCATACAATTCCCCCGTATCCATGGCATACTGCCTCAATGGATTTGATCGGCCCTTTGCCCGAATCACAAGGCTTCAATGCTATTCTGGTAGTGATGGATAAGTTAAGGAAACAATCAGTCCTTATCCCTACCACCACTACGTTGACATCAGAAGGATCTGCGCGACTATACCGCGATCATGTCTTTAAACGATTTGGATTACCTCGAGTCATTATCTCCGATCTTGGGACGCAATTTGTCTCCAGTTTCACAAAGGAGTTGAACTGTCTATTGGGAATCATCGGACATCCCACGACGGCGTATCATCCACAGGCAGACGGACAAACCGAACGAGCAAATGCTGAAATCGAAACATACCTCCGTTTGTTCGTCAATCAACGACAAGACAATTGGGCAGAATGGCTATCCTTGGCAGAATTTGCATTAGCTAACCATGAATCCTCATCGACCGGCATATCCCCGTTCTATGTGACTATGGGATTTCATCCTTGGAAGGGAAAAGAACCAGTCATGGAAGAGATTGTCAATGAATCCGCGGCCTCTTTTGCGGACCGTATGACTCGCATACAGGAACAGGCAACCAATGCCTTAACCGTCACACGAGAAAAAATGAAGAAGTTTTATGACCGGAAACATCGCCCTGCCCCGGAATATACTGTCGGCGATAAAGTATGGCTGGAATCTACGAACATCGATTCCCTCCGCCCATCCAAGAAATTGGATGACAAACGATATGGCCCTTTCTCCATCGTAAAGAAAGTCGGGAGATCATCGTATGAGCTGAAGCTTCCTTCTACGTGGTTGAAGAAGTATCCTATCTTCAATGAAGTACTTCTGTCTCCATATGTTCCACCCGCTTTTCCACAGCAAGTCACTGCATTACCACAGCCACCTGCAGAGATTGTTGACGGACAAGAAGAGTACGAGGTTGAAGAAGTTATCGATTCCGTCATACGCAGAAATTGTCTGTTCTACCTCGTTCATTGGTTGGGTTACCCCCGTGAGGAAGACTCGTGGATACCCGCGTCGGAGACTAAGAACTGTAAAAAGCTTGTCTCAGAGTTCCATCGATTACACCCTCGTGCACCCACGTCGGCCAACCTCCGCATCTCGATTATCCCTCGTCCCGGCAATACTTCGCCATTACGTTCTCCCGCAACCGATGTCATTGTGTCCGTTGAACCCAGCGTCATCGCCTCACTCCTTTCACGACAGGAAAACCATGACTTTCGTTCATTTACCTTCCCGACTTCGGTCCGACGTCTATGGTTGTTCGAGCTTGGCGAAGTAAGCGCCATCACTCATGTCATCACAGTCGGTACACCGTCTACCCGTGGTCATCTCCGTGATGTTGCGGGTGGTCTCAGTAATCTCGCCTTCAATGACGGACGGCTCTCTACCTACGCATACCCGGTTGCTATGATGCATCGTATGCGTACTCCCCTTCCTTCTGCTCTGTTGTGGGACCGATACGACATTTTGCCTCCCCTTCGTTTCTGCGAGGTTCCACCCCGTCTCCTCTCCGATCACCCGGTCAACCCTTTCCTCCGGATCTTCTGATGATCCCTCGTCCGCGATGACGTTAAACTATGACGTACAGAGTTGGGGGTTTGGAGACCCCCTTTCTGTTGTTGGCTACGCTATAACTTATCCGCCAGATCTGCGACCCCCTGACACAGTCTGTCCCAAACAGCCTTGCTGGCCGCCATGTATGGCACATGGTCCGTCCCTGATATACCCTATATTCTTTCCATTTAATTTCCTTTGTCTTCCCCGTTCTTGTTCGCGCGGACGCGAACCTTGTGGGGGGGGTATTGTTACCTTTTCGCCCCTTTTCACCCTGCTGACTCATCGCTCAATTCTCACGGCCACTTTCCCACGGAGAAGTGCCAAGTCCCACGATCCTATTGGCTACCGTTCCTTCGGTTCCAAGTTCTCGCGCTTTGACATCACCACATGTATGATCAATCACATGTCTGGTTATCGTCCAATCACATCGCGCTTACTCATCCAAGATAAGAGAGCTTAATGCCATTGGCTGGAGATAAGAGAGAGATAAGAGGGAGTTATGCTATTGGACGATAGGGTACTGCCTCCCCTGAAGTTCTTCCTTATATATATCATCACTGTATGTACATTGTACTTTACGTTGTAGAGGTCCACATGTGTGTGGACACCGATTCTCATACTTTCCTTTACATTCCCTATTCTCCTACTATCATTTATATTCCTCCTCCCCTTCCCTTCATATCCCCTCTCTTTACACTCCTTTCCTTTCATATTTCACCATTATTCAGTACAGTCCCTTTATAGATACTATACAGTAGCTATATAGTGTTCCCTGTACATAGATATAAACAAGTGAGTTTTGGGTTCTGACCCCACAGACAAGGACTTGCACACCACGATTCGCGCCTACAACGGCTGCAATCACTACAACTGGAGCCCACCGCGAGGCTTTTGTCACCTCACTTCACTTCCCCTGGGTTTTATATACCCTTTTGCCATTTTTGGCACCTCACTTTCCTTTTTGGCAGCTATAGCGCCCATTTTCGGCAGCAAAAAGACTACCTGCGCCTCGTCGTCGACTCTCATAGCTTCAGAGCTCCCCCATGATGTTATCTGCCCTCCTCTTGCTTCTTTATAGGTTTTCCGTGCCTTTCCGATGGCAGCCGTTCCCTCTCGCGAGTCTCAGGGTCACTCAAACATCACATGTCGACAAATCCGAAGTTCTCTCGTTATCACTTTTCCTCAGTCTCTGTCTCTCATTTTCATATATACTCGTCTTCTACATTGTTGTCCACCTCCGTCTCTTCGTTTTCCGACCGACTACCACCTTCGATGACCCCAAAAATGACCAAAATGACCAACAAGCATCACAACCACCCGAAACGAGTCGGATTCGAGTACTAGAAGACCCACACATCGGATTAGGTGAAAAAGGGAAGGAAAGTGAAGGGTTTTGTGTCTGTGGACAAAAGTATGTACCGGCTAGTCGTCATAGAGGTTCCCGCGCGGGAAAACACTTCCAAATCCGGCAAACCCGCCACCAACCCGCTCCGCTGCTGCCAGACAGCACCCGGAAAGGCACTCACGTCGCCATCCAACGCAACGGACAGACGCAGGACACCACGAGAGGTCAAACGCAGCCCCAACGGCCGTTTTCCGTGGCAGCGGACCACCACCAACGCGCGACGCGCCAACAACGCCCTCCCCAACTCGAGACATCTCCGCTCCACAGCCCACGTCCACGCTCCACGTCCCAACACCCCTCGTTCGCCTTTGCCGTCCCAGACGAGCGTTTTCCGGCCCAGAATGGACAACGCGCCAACGTGCCACGTCACCACCAACGAACCCGTGTAGCCAGCCCGCCCCACGCGTCACCACGCGTTCTACGCCCCCATAGCGCGTCGTACGCGTCCGTATTGCCTCCAGCACCTCCTAGAACGGCGTCCTCGCCATGGTGGACCCAGCCCGTCGAGCCCCAGACCCCACATCCTCCAACCCGCGTACCCACGTCTCCCAGCTGCATATCATGCCAAGGGCCGTCCCCCACGCACTCGTACGTTCCCCCATTCGCATCTAGAGTCCAAAATGCGCCATTCCCGGCCGTGTACAGCAACGCCGCCACGTACCACGTCACCCCGCCTCGCATCCCCGCTAAGTCGACATCCCCGGCCCCTCGCACCCTCGTTGGGTCACCCACGCGCTCGTACGTCCCCCCGTTTGCCTCTAGGAGCCCAGACGAGCCGTTGCCGTGCGTGTACGGCAACGCGCTCGCTCGTCGTGCCACCCCACTTCATGCACCCCCCAAGTCGACGTACCCGGCCCCTCACGCACCCGTTGGACCCCCCACCACCTCATACGGCGTCCCAGCAGCCCCCAGCACCCCTCGCGAGTCCAGACGAGCCGCCCCCACCGTTATCAACGCACCAGCCGCCCACCATGCCAACCCACCTCATACCCCCACCTACTCGACGTCCCCGGCCCCTCGCACCTTCATTGGACACCCATCCGCCTCGTACTGCATCCCAACGCCCCACACCACCGTTCGCGAGTCCGTACAAGCCGCCGTCGTCGTTGTCGAGACCCCGCGCATCCACCACCTCAACCCGCCTGGTGCCCCCACCTATTCGACGTCCCCGGCCCCTCACATCCTCGTTTGCCCCTCCGCCGCCTCGTACCAGGTCCCAACACCCCAGACGACCGTTCGCGAGCCCATACGAACCGTCCCCGCCGTTATCGAGCCCCAGATGTGCCACCCCACCAACCAGCCTCATACCCCCGCCTACTTGACGTACCCGGCCCCTCACGCATCCGTTGGACCCCACGCCGCCTTGTACCGCGTCCCACAGCCCCAGACGACCCTATGCGAGCCCATACAAGCCGTCCCCGCTGTCTTCGACACCCCACGCATCCACCACGCCAACCCGCCTCGTACCCCCACCTACTTGACATACCCGGCCCCTCGCACCCTCGTTGGAACCCCCGCTGTCTCCTACCGCATCCCAGGGCCCCACATCGCCCCTTGCGAACCCGTACAAGCCGCCACCGCCATGTTCGAGCCTCCAACGTCATACCACACCACCCCGCCTCATACCCCTGCATTCCACCATCCACGACCAACGATGACCACGTCCGCCAGCCCCTACGTCTACGCTCACGCCCCCTCGCCTCAGTACGCCCCCTTCCCGTCTCAAACGAGCCCGTCCCCGTCTTTTGTAGTCCATCCCCAGCCACCATCGTCGTTCCCAACCCAGCCAGAGGTCCTAATGAAGACCCAGCCGTTCTACACCCACGTCGCTGTCCCCGCATCATCATCCAAGCCCCCACCATCGTTTCCAGCCCTGCAGGACTACCCAGAGGTCCTAACGAAGACCCCGTCCCGCTGTGCCCATGCGCCCCCATTCCCCAGCCACCGACACCCATCACCGCTGTCCAATGCCTATGTCTCCGCCCCACCTGAGGTCCCTACAGCACCCCTTCATCCGACATCTTCCTTGCTGCCTCCCCACACCCCAATACCTGATGAGCCGATATCTGTCGATTATCACTGTGTCCGCCCAGCTTCACCTTCACCATCACCACCTTCGCCCTCGATACCAACAATACCAATGTTAGTTGAACAAATTCTCCAACTTGAGCCTGGCCAGCGCCTTTTCGCCTATGAAATCCCCCCAGAGACTCTTATCACTACTGAGCTTGCCATGTTCTCCATCAGGGCCACCAGGAAGTTGGAGCAGGAGATATTAGAAAGGATAGAGAATTTGGAGAAAAGGTTTATGGCTTGAGAGTTTCTTTTTGTTTTTATCATCTAGTATTTTCCCCACCCACTTTCGTTCCCTCCCCTTTCTTTTATTTCTTTATTATCTTTGTGTTCATGACTGAGGGCAGTCATTATTAGAGTACCCTGTGGATGTAGAGGTCCACATGTGTGTGGACACCGATTCTCATACTTTCCTTTACATTCCCTATTCTCCTACTATCATTTATATTCCTCCTCCCCTTCCCTTCATATCCCCTCTCTTTACACTCCTTTCCTTTCATATTTCACCATTATTCAGTACAGTCCCTTTATAGATACTATACAGTAGCTATATAGTGTTCCCTGTACATAGATATAAACAAGTGAGTTTTGGGTTCTGACCCCACAGACAAGGACTTGCACACCCCGATTCGCGCCTACAACGGCTGCAATCACTACAACGTTTAGTCTGGTTTACCACACCGGATCAATAATATTCCCTTCTCCCTCTCATCGCTCGAAGACCTGTTGAGTTTGTTTGTTGTCGGAGCCGTCCTGTAGACGATCCGTAACACTGTTCCTCCAGATTACCAGCACCAGCGCTTTTCTCAACGTGCTCCCCATTACCTTTGTGGCCGGCGCCGACCGCCTCGTTACCTTATCTACTTGTGTTTCTCCCCCAGGAACCACAATAACCCCAAGTACATCTGCCGATTCACACCACTCCGACAGCTCTCAAGGTGATAAAGAATTTCATCGTTCCCATATATAAATTTGCTGCCTCCTCACCACCTGCCCAGGGCTGTGAAAGCGTTCTCGTTCCGTGAAGAACATCTCGATCGAGCTACGTAAAAAATGGGAAACATTATGCAAAGATCTTCCTCCCTCTTATGATTTACTTCTCGAGTATCTGGCCCAACCACTTCAAGATGATGAAAAGGTTCCTGTGAACTTCTACTCATGGAATTGGCTTCATTCGACAGGCTACGTGGAAATCGACTGTTCTGATGATGATCTTCAACCTCTGTTCAGACTTACCGAGGACGAGGACGTTAGGTACTCCGAAATTTTTACCACGGCAGTCAACAGTCTACCTCCAAGTCAATCTGGCACCGAGGATTCATTCCATTCATTTTGGGACGACAACATCTGGAAAATTCTTGAGATTGTCCTTGGAGGTGAAACGTGGGTGAGAAACAGCAACCATAATTCAAGCACTCTCTTGAAGCGACCAGATTTCGCCTATGTCCTGAATGGGGTCGGTGTTTTCAGAGGAGAAGAAAAACTGAAGGGTTATCAAGGATCTACTCCAAAGGCTGAGCTTATTCAAAAACTTCAATGGACGTACGATCCCTGTCCGTATATAATTGGCTAGTGCTTCTATACTATTCTGTTCTGCCCGACATTTCGTGAACTACCCATACAGGTTACCACGCCGTATCGACCCTTGTCACTCTCGCGACCATCACACGGGATGGGGTTAACGATCTTTTCTCCTGGAACCTCTCAATCAAGACAGACCGCGTAAAAAATGCGGTTCTCATGATCAAGTTCTGCTCCGTTCTCAAATTGTTACAGGCAAGAGTCGGAGGTCGCATTCCTGAGTTAATCCCAATTGACCGGTGAGTCTCTCCCTGGTTTTCACATGTGAAATGTTAATACGCAGACATAGGCTGAATGGTACCACGGTAATCATTGGTTCGGCTGGCATCAGAAAACAGTACACCAGGGAAGACCGCAAGCTACAAGTGATGCATTTGAAAGCAATCTATGCTATACTAATTAAGAAAGACGTGAAGCATATTGATAGGCTTGACGGTGGCTACGAGGATCATCCTAGACACGGATCAGCAGTATATCTTTCACCCAAGGGAATAGAGCGCAAACCTATCTCCGAAAACGAGCTCAAACCGGCGGTATGGTGTGTTTTGATGGCTCTTTCGGTACGTTTCAGTGTAGCAGAGATGCTCCTGCTTACTTAGCTTCATAGGTGATGCATCGGCCGGATCCCAGTATCTTCCATAGAGATATTCGTTGGTCCAACGTACTATATTTGCCACCGCGGGATGGAGGCCGTTCAAGCTGGTTTCTAATGGATTTCGATGATGCATCCAAGGCCCCAACACTCGCTGCCATGCATTTGCAAAGGGACAACCACCACCCAAATACTTTCCGAGATGGACATGGTTCAGAGGTGGATATATGGGCAGTTGGGAAGCTGATATTGGATGCCGGTCTTAGCATCTCGCGTGGCCTGCATGCCTTTGTGCAGGAACTGCTCCTAGGGACTATCAATGCTGCATCTGCCCTAAAGAAATTGCGCAGTCTTCGAGCGTTAGGTAGTTAGTCCACCCACCGAGTCCACTATATATTTTTGGGATGCCTGTCCACAACCACCTTTTTGGTTGTCTTCCAACAAACATGAAGATGTAAATTAGAATTAAGTCTGTATGAATTTGGCAAGTCATGGTGTGTCAGCTCACGCCACTAGCACTTGCCACTCCAAAAGATCTTCCCTGCTTAATAGAGCAGATCATCTCTTTCATTCTTAATACCATGACAAATATGATTGGACATGAGAATATTTTATTTATAACAATTGAATCTATGACAATAAGCAAAGCAGGAAAATGAACAATCTTCGTAGTGTTGCCACGACTATAGTCGGTCACTTTTTTTCTCTCTGCTCTACTGCCTTCAATAAAATACATAAAAACATAATTGTTTTGAGGGGTAGCCTCTACATACACAACAAACAAGGTTCAGGGTTTGCCCAGCAATTTGCCAGAAAAGGGTGGACATTCCATGGCCAAGTGTCTGTTCACGGTAATTCCAGGGGTCATACAATAAATGTTGGTAACATACACATGACATTGGATTCTAAGGTTGTCACATCCTTTTTCATCTAAGGTTTGCCTGACATTGGTCAAACCCTGTGCCAGCCCTGGGGCTGATGTAAGCTTTCTCTCGAAAATTTTGTCTAAGTTTTGTTGAAGTCTGTCTGCCTCTGAGTCTGTGCTTGTTTCTATGTTAGATGTATCTAGCCCTGTATTTAAACCTAAGTTCCACTGACAGGTATCTCAACATGATAGGCAGGCACATGATTTAGTTTATCGTGTTGAAGTAGTCTTTGGTGTTCCAGCTGAATTCAACCATCATGAATCAATTTTACAACTACAAAGCAGCTGATGAGAGAGAGCCATTGTTGTCAGCTATATTCATTAAGTCTTGTAAAAATTTCAATGACAGTTGAATCCATGGAGTCTTTCTCAACCTCAGCATATGAAGAAAAGCACCATCGGAGATATTTGAGTGCATTTAATAAGGCATGTGTTCTGTTCCCATACAACTTATAAAATTTTCAATGATGTACTAGGAGAATGGCTTACACTTGAAAGCCAAGATCCAGTATAACCAAGCCATGTGACATTATGAATTTGTACAGGAGTTAGATGGAAAAGAGAATGAGGAAATCATACTTCATCTTTCTGGAATCATCGCTGAGTGTGACTTACCCCCACTCAGCCAACTTCCAAGGTGAGTGCTAGCCAGCAATATCAAAATCCCCAAGACCTGACTTTCAAGTGGTTGATAGATCTGAAGCCAGGATCAAATTTCTGTGACAGCATGTCACTTTGACAGGGCTTAATTCACCTCAATTCAACTTGGGAGAATATCCAGACCATCCACTCCATGTTTGCCAAGGGTCTCAGTCCCTTCAAACTCCAGCCTTGGATGCCTGTACATTTTTGGGATATGCGATGGTTGAAGTGCACAAAAGATACTTTACAAGTGCAAAACTTGCTATTCACTCTGACATTGTTCCCTTTGGTCCTTTTGTTGATCCCCATGGTGTTTTGGCATCTGTGGGTCAGGGTCAATACTTTCACACCACTGCTGATGATGTCAGATATTTTTCCAGGCTTGTGACTGCCAAAAAAAATACAAGTGAGTAGACAACATTTTCTGGAATGCCAAATTCACCAGAAACATGTAGGTATGAAGATACAACACTGACCAGCATTGTTCCTGGTGTGGTAGTGGATCTTCGACTCTCATTTCATGTAAGGAAGATAAGACTTTCAAGCTTGGTTTGGTACTTGAGTCAATGGCTCTCATTGAGAACAAATTTGCAGAGGTGTGTGGCTTACTTTTGTTGTAGTATCTTGTTATAACTTGTTTTATCAAGGAGGTCAAAGGCACTCTTGAAAACACAGCATCTTCCAGTCAAAGTATCTTTGAAAATTCGGAAAAGAGGTGTAGCATTTAATGATGAGGAGGAGGCTGACAAGGCCTTCAATGTGGACTAAAATTTGTGGCTCATTGTTATTTAATTTTCAAAAGTTTTTAATATACACTTAGTTCAAGTTTGTGTCAATGAAATCTGGGTTATACAATTTTTTTTCTCATCTGCCTGAGCAGTGTGATTTTGTATGACCTCATAAATTATGTATTTATGGAAATATTTGAGGACATGCTCTACAAAATCTAGTTTATTCATGATTTTTGTCAAGGAGAAATGATTTGGAGTTGGGGGGGTATGAGGGGGTCAGTATGACTCAACATGATACATTGTACCACTTGTGGGGCAATATTCACACTCAAATGGGTCCCTCCCAACTGCTGATCACTCTATTTTTTTCCTTTCTGTGCTCTGGGGGTAGGGTGTATCTTGGATGATAATAAGGTAGAGGTGGGAGTTGGTGTTGAGGGCAAGGCACTCATTTTCTGGGTCTTAAAAAAATTGGAGGCAGACCATGGGAAAGTTTCAAGGGAGGTTCAACAAAGTCCTGGTCTTGATTCATATCAGGCATGGTTGAAATCCTCAGATCAGTCAGTCTTGAGGATCGGGGGTATTTGTGTGAGAGTCCTGTGACTCAGTGTGACAACTTCCTTTTTTGATCAAATTCCGTGTTGTACAAATTCTTTTTCTCATCCATTGGAGCAGTTTTGATTTTGTCTGACCTCAAGATAAATCCTATATCCATGAAAATATTTGAGGACAAAATTCAAAAGATCTAGTTTATTCATGATTTTTCTCAAAAAAAAAAAGGGTCAGAAATGCAGAATTTGGCTCTATGGTTGATTTCAAACATTAATTAATTAATTAATTAGTTACTGACGAACTGCCAGATATCCTGGACTCATAAGAACTAGTGCTGCCAAAGTTCAGTTCAGTCCAGTTCAGACTTTTTTTGAATCCTGAACTGAACTGCAAAATTCAGTTCAGTTCAGCCTAGGCTATGAACCCTGAACTCTTTACTATATAAGGCAATTGGTTCAGTTCAGGGTTTGAACCAAGTTTGGATCAGTTCAGAACTGAACTTTGGCAGCACTAATAAGAACGAGTCATCCATAAATGGAAGAACTCGTTGATGTGCAGGTGGGGGTAGTGAGATGAGAATCTAACTATATAACTGCTAAGAAAGGTGCGAGGAAGTTTCAGAAAGCCTACTCTAGATAGAAGAGGAAAGAGAATGACTAGAAAGGTGTGAGACACTCAATATAAATGCTGCAATAGAAATCAAAGTGGTGCGATAAAAATAAGAGAGGTGCGATAAAAACAAGAAAGTCGCAGTCAAATGGAAGGGTTGGACAGTGAGAGAAGGTAATATAAAGCAAAGGGACTGGGTCTAAGACTAAGGGTAGACTCTGAGATGAAGGGGGAAGGACAGTGTATGTGGGTTATTTGGGGGTTCTCTGGATTCTCTTGGGTTCTCTGTCTAGTGGCTCATACAGGCAGGTATATAAGCTGTAAGGACAAAGGAAGGGAGATGAAAGAGTATACTATATGGGGATATCGGAGAGAGGGGTGCATGTATCATAAAGGAAGAGTATAGGGGATGATGCATAAGAAAGTATAACAAAGGAAACAAAGGAAATACTTCGAAATGCGATAACTAAAGATCTCTGAAGTCACAGATGATCGCAATAGTTGTGACTTGATTGCAAGGTCAAAGAGTGTCGGGTTGATGTGAATCACATAGAATTGTGAGATATATTGAATCGGAGGCCAGGATTGTACGGTGTGTATCATCGTAACTGGACCTCTGAGACTGGTCAATGCATTGGTGTTTATGGTCACTTCTCAATGTGAGGATACAGTCACCTTTTTGAATAGTGGGACATTTTGGTCAGCAAGTCTAGAAGAATGCATTGAGAAATTCAATTGCATTGTGGTTAAAAACTCACATTTCTTTACCAATCCACACCATAATTCACTTGGGTTCTCTTCAAAGAGCAAAGTCAGCAATGCCAAGAACAAAACTGGATTCTGTTCCTTGGACAGATGTGAACAAGCAGCATTAAGCTATCTTCATGTTGACTCTCCAGCAATCTGGGGACAACTTTGCAGTCAACTTGCCCTGTTCACCGATATACCACATCATGACCAACTTGTAAAGCAGTTCACCCTTCTCTTCAGCAAGCATTTTCAGACCAAAGTGGACCAAATTTTTGGAAGAACTTTTCAACAGTGATCCTATTACTTTTACTGGAACTATACCCACCTGCATGACATGCATCAGTTTATTCTGAATCTTGGTGTATATGGATTACACAGGAGACATGGGAAGATATCCACGTTTTGGATAATGCATAGATAATAACTCAAATATTGAAACTATTTTCATTGTTATCCCCAATACAAATATTGTACCATAAATATGCATTTCTGGATGTAATATTTGGGGATTAGATAGAGCTCTCCAAAAGTATAATTATTCTTGCTCTTATTGTTTTGCTTATTATGCATCAGTATTTGTAAACCAAAAAACCAGTCAGATTCTTAAAATATCTCTGATGGTATACATCGTGTGGATATTAACTCTATTGTTTGAATTATCAGAGCCATGGATACTGTTTCAAAAATCTTACAAAAATGAATCATATTCATTCAAAAAATAAATCAACTGTTCTGACTCTGGATATTGATCTAGAAATGTAAATTATTTAGTTCAATTTCTGACTTCCAGATACCCAGCTGAAATTTCAGATTATCTGGCTTGCAAATATTCAGCAGCCCGGTCACTCAGAGGCCGCATCTGAGTGGACATTGCAGGGGCTGATATGGCATAGACAGGAATATATTGGACTTGTACCATACTATCTACGTAGAACCTCTGCTTAGTGGCCACTGCAGGCATGTAATCACCATCAGGTGTATTTTGGAAATGACTTTCTACCATACAAATTTCCAAGTATGAAGAACCTCTGCTTAGTGGTTGCTGTGGGCATGAATGGCATCAGGAGTATATTGGAAATGACTTTGCAAGAAAGAAAATGTGTAACTATTCTACTGAATCATCATCCACTGGCTGCTGGTTCTGTGTAAATCAGGTAAGGCTAAGATATTTAATAAGGATGACTGAAGATGCCTTACCACACTTGTATGTGCTGACTTCTTTGTTTACATCATCCAGTGTGAAGCATTTTTCAGGTAGATGTGGAGGAGATCAGTGATTGGCCAATCATTGTGGTATCTATTAAGGATTGGGTATTTCTTTCTCACCTGAGTGGATAATCAGCCACTACATGGGGGTTTTATATCATTTGAGTTGTACCTCTTCAAAGACCTTCTGCACCTTTACAACATCCTGCTTTGGGAATGTGGAGTTGAGGTTGAGATTAGGCATATGCAGGGGTATAGGGACCCGTGACCTGTCGGGGTCGGGTACGGGTAGCCAAATCGGAACCCGCGAGAAACCCATGACCCTTGGGCTGACCCGTGGGTAGCCCATCACTTTGTTAGATAGTAAAATTTATAATTATTAAGTAGATACTATAAATTAAATTTTTTTTTGAGGGATCGAAGTGGGATTTTGAGCCGTCTTATATAGGAGTGAAATGGCGCACAGACCATGTGACTTACAGTCACTGGGTCACACCTCAACAAACGCGGTCACACGTCTCTGACCGCGTCACCACCAACAACCCATGTGCCACCACCAACACTACGCGCACAAACGAGGACGATGAGGACGATAACGACAGGCCGTGAGACCAGCACCCCCTCTGTGGACAACACGAAGACGATGAGGATGAGGACGAGGATGAGGAACAACCACCACCACCACCGTGCAGCAACGACAAGGACCAGGACAAGGACGAGGATGATGATGATGAGGACAGAGACGAGGACGGGGACAACGAGGACGGAGACGGGGATGGGGACAACGAGGATGAGGATGGGGACAACAACGACAATGACAATGATGACAGAGACAACGACGGGGACAAGGACAAGGACAAGGACGACAAGGTCAGTCACAGCCACCACCACCCTGTCCCCCTCCCCTCCCACCTCTCCCTCTCCCCCCCTCTCCCACTCTCCCCCTCCCACTCTTATTTTATTCATTTATTTTTGTATTTTATTATATAATTAATATAGAATTATTCTATTCAGCTCCCCGGGGTGCACCCAACTTCCCACGCACCCCTTGCCTTATATAGTGGTAGCTAAGTAAGATAATTTCAATGAATCAGCTTTCACTCAACTTCTGTTGGTTGTAAAATTCTAGAGAAATTGCATTTAGTAGGCTTACATGTCTAGATCCTTATAGAAAAATATTATTTTGGTTCTATTACATAGTTGCTTAGGAATAATTGACTCATCCAGAATTTGTGCTTATATTTAAGCATTAAATGAACATATTTTGACAAGAATTAACTGTTGAACATCTTAGCCTTCATACCACAGAGCCATGATTTTTCAGTTATTTTATCACCAGCAGTAATTGAGTTAAAATTGATTCATTCAAAATATTTCACTTAGCTACCACTATATAAGGCAAGGGGTGCATGGGAAGTTGGGTGCACCCCAGGGTGCCAAATAGAACTACCCATTAATATATATACAATTTTTACAACCCGTGGGGTAAACCCGCAGATAAACCTGTACCCACGTGCAGGTCCGGGTATTATGGTGGGTCGGGTATGGGTCACCAAAAAAAACCTGGGGGTTACCTGTGCGGATCCCTAGTTGAGATAAGTGGAGGCTAATCCATGTATGCAAGTCTGCTCAGGTGTGATTGTCAAAGGACCAAAAAGAAGAGAAAGCCAAACTTGGACCTCAGTGTAGAAGTCATGTTTCCATCTCAATTTATCCTCCAGATTATAACCATCCCTATTCAGGCGTGTCACCTGGCCACTGGGTTTAGTGATTGGAGAATCGGTCACATCGCATGGTGTATTGTCAAGGAAAATGCTGTCGATGGAGGTGTCACCATGTGTTCCTTCATTTCTGATCCTTGAGAGTCCACCCTCTGGCTTGAAGATGACCTGAGATGACCACAGCACAGGGTCGAGTAGTTGATGCTCAGGACTAAAGTGAGTTCTACTGGTCGGTGGATGGTAAAGACGTTGGATGAATTGTGTCCTGTCAATGCCAGGCATAATATTATGAGCATGAGCAAGTTGGGGTTCTAGCTAGTAGTATTGAGTTCTTATTAATTGCTGTTATGCCTGCTATTGTTTCACACTCAATCAATACAATAAACAAACTATGGTGTTGTTACTATGCTTCAATTATGTATTGTGATGTGTCTAGCAACTGTAGTGCTGGTAGACAAAAGATGGGTTAGTATGTGAGATGTGAAAGTGAAGGGCTTCTTCACACCACTCATTATGTCGCAGAAGGCTGCTGAAGCTCATCTACTGAAGGCTCACTTCATTGGAAAAGCGTCCTTTGACAAATATCAGGTCAACATTCTGCAATTGTTTTGCGAGAAATATGAGCTGCCAGTGAATTGCTGCATAAAATGGGGCAAACCTATCAAAAAGGATCATATCTCTGCCCTACATGACTTTGTGAGGCTTGACTGATTGAAGCAATGAAAATAACTCATGAGATTTCAGAGGAAAAGCACCATTATAATGCCACAACCAGGCATCCAAGCAGCTATGGCTGCTTTGAGTGAGTTGCTGAGACAGGAATGTTTGCATGTACCATTACCAGGTAGCGAAGGGCTGTCTACAAGACCTGTATGGCTGTCACCATCATGTGAGAGTGGGGTAATTGGGTATATTGATGTACCAAGATGAAGTCCAGAACCCCTGCAAACATGGGGCTGATTTTCCAGCTGAGGACATTCTAACAAGTCTGGTCATCAATGGGCCACACAAATCGTCACAAACCAATGGTCTAATCACAGATGGCCAGTTAATCAACAAAAAAAGGAAGCAGAAGAAAAGGTCAGCATAGATCTCACTCACAATGACTGCAACATTGACAAGCTGCTAGTATCCCAATCAAAATGGTGGTCCTTCACCTCTACAAAAATGCTAAAGACTGGCGTCATGCATGAGAAATCAGTTATGAATGCCAACCAAATGGAGACCTTGATTTGGTAAGACTTGCCAATTTGTTAAATGTCATGGCATGCTCGGTGAGTCTGGGCCTCTACAATCTTGGGAATCGACTTATCCAGTATCAGATTGTTGATCCCAAGAATAACTGTCCCTTCCATCAATACTCACCTGGCATTCTGGAAGCTGATGATATTGACACACTTATGCATGACTTTTCTGTCTCTACATCATATCTGTACATGAAGTATTTCTAGCAGGATGACTGTTTTACTCAAACAGAGAAGATATACATACAGAGACACAACAACAACAAATATAAACAAACTGATGACTAGAAGCATTGAAGCACTAAAAATAGAACATTTTATTCTCTTACAGCTAAGCATTTCATGCACTTCTGAGAAAGTTGTGCTAATTTCATGTTTTCCTAAAGTGCCCGAAGTCATGCAAACAGCAATATATCTTGGAAATGGATGTGCCCCAGGTTGCACTGCTGCCAACCATATACGATGCCCCACTCTGGATGATACAAGCCTGCGTAAGTATGGTTTCCCCTGTTTTCCCCTCATACTGATGTTATCTCGACAGCACATGGAAGAACAAAACATCATTTATCATTTGCTGTTGAACTCCTTGTCGAAAATACTTTCTGCATTCACTTGGCCATCCCTTCCTGGCAAAATCTATATTGAGGTCTGAACAGGATGTTTGTGAAGCCTGCTGTACTCAGGCTGGTATCTTTTTATGAGACATTGTCTGCATTCCCATTGAGGAGGCAATGTCATTACTCACTCTTTCTGTGTCCTTTGTCAGTCCCCAAGTTGGGAGCTGGGTCCGGATTGCATCTGGCCTATACTGTGGGGATCTGGCCTATGTTCTGGAGGTTAAGAATCATATATCCACCAAGATAGTTCTCATCCCTTGACTGTGATTAGATGGCAAAAAGCAGAAGAGTGCAGCCTGGGAAAAATGACCCCCCCAGCATCTATTTGACCAAGATGATGTTGCCAAGGCGTATGGGCCAGATTCGGCCGAGAAATGCAACCAGCATTGGAAATTTCAAGAAGAAACATACAAGGATGGCCTTCTCAAGAAACAAGTCCTTTTGGAGGACTTTGTTTAGGAACTGGCCACACTGAAGGTTGCTGAGTTGCTGGAATTCTGTGCAAGTGGGGGTGTTCTGTCGAGTAACCTCTCCTGTGCTTTTAACCAAATTTCCAATTCTTCTCTAAGAGCTGGAGATCAAGTGGAAGTCACTGCGGGTAGATGGGCAGGAGTTGTTGGTAAGGTGCATGCTATTAGCAGTGCTGTCATCCAGGTTCTTCCCAGTGAGGTGGGTGTGTCTGAAAATGTCCTTGACGTCCTTGCCATCCACATCACAAGGCACTTTCGGCACAGCAACGTTGTCAAAGTCAGGTCAGGACAGGAGTTTGGAAAGACAGGCTGGGTGGTTTCTTGCCAGAATTCTGTTGTCACATTTCATAAGCCCTCCTCCACCAAGGAGGTAAATCCATTCCCATTCATTGCCCAAATTTTACTCCCCTCATACACCTTTCACAGGTAAAGGTCCTTGTCAGAGACCTTGATTTCTACCAGGAAGGATGGAATGCAGTTCCTAGCACCAGCACACAGATTGCACGGCAGGACCCCAAGAATCCACTAGTCGGCCAGCCCATTGTTGTAGTTCAAGGACCCTGCAAAGACTACCAGGGCATCATCAAAGATATGAATTGCTTCCGAGGGATCACCATAGTGGAATTGGAAGCCATGGTGCGAAAATCCACATCCAAATTTCAGCAATTAACAGTGCTGGAGTGAGTCTCATCCTCTCATGTTGCATTGCACAGAACTAATATGCAGCAGCCCTGATGGTGTGCTGCGTTGATTGCAAGAATGCCCAATTCCCATTGTTGAAGCTAGCAGATCCAAAACCAGCAGGCCCATGTGACCACCCATTCCTCTTTCAACCACCCCCCTTACACCATCTACCCCTATCCCAGCCAACATATTCACAGAACCACTCACTCCTGCTTGGGATCCATTGTCATGGACACCTGGAAGGCCAGATGACCAGGTGGAAAATATGCTATGCTGCCAATCTACTGCATTATCTATCTGACTTCTTTGTAGCTGATCCAGGCCTTTGGCTTGCAAATCACCAGCTTTGCCCTTTAAAGATCATGGTCACCTTTACTAAAGATTGGGCTGGCGGCACCCTCACTGGTCGACTTGGATTCACCCTACCCTCATCCAGTGGGGAAAGTCAAACACACATTGATATTCAAATGCGTAATTGCTTATCAACTGTGCGCAGGAATATACCAATCCAGTTTCTCCTCCCTGTGCATCTGGCAGGCCCCAAGGAGCTAGTGGTTGTGATTAAGGGTGACTTGATTACTGGTGATGTTCTTCTGGTTGATAAAATGAGCCTTGAGGGGATGTGCATCCTCACAATTCCTGACACACCACAAGAGCCTTTTGCCATGGTGTTGAAAGAACAACTTGCAGTCATCAACAAATTATAGCCTTCATTTTTTCGCTACTATTGTAGCATTGTCATTTTTCCATACATATTTGTATTGCACCAGCATCCACTCACTTTCTATGCTACATGTCTGACCAGGCTTATGTTCCTATTTAAGAGGTCTGTACCATTGGCGGTCATGCTTATAATGTATGGTGTCATTAAGATATCATTGCACAAAATTGGGAAACAAAACGAAAACAAAGTTCTGGTGCCATCGCCATCACCAAAGCCCAGTTAATCACTATTGCTATCAGTAATTTCAATGATGTTGGGATCAAGCATCAAGGCACTCTTGTTTGGGCAGTAATGATTCTTGAAAGCCTTTCATGTCATGATCAATCCACAAGCACACTGGGCAAACAAGGCATGAAAGTCAGATTCCTTCAAACCTGGACGAACTGAAGAATTGAGTTGCAATAGCTGGAGTAATTCAGGTGATTTTGACTGAATGTGATGACTGCTCGCTGGTTTCTGGGGCAAAGGAATGTCTATGGACGTAGAATTATTTACGTTGATGTCTGGTTCAGTTATTCAGCATCTAGCTAACTGACTTGGTAAATAAAAAGATTCACCACTCAATGCATATGACTGTTGGAGATGATGCTGTGAGGATTCTCCATTCTGATTCGGTTCAGCATTGTTACTGACCCATTGTTCATGCACAGGTGGGCGGGGTTCTCCCGGATCTGTATTGCATCAGAATGTTAACAACAATAACTTGTTCAACATTGAAACACCAACCTCTCAATGAATAGGACTGCACCAGAACACCCATCTTGCCATATAGCTGTTCAATGTGGACTTCCACTCCAGGTCAGTATTTTTTTCTGAAGTTGAAACCTGCTGAAACTCACCCATATATCCACACCTACCACATGCACAACAAGTGACATACTGTCCAGCAAGGTGACCAACCCTGACCATCAAGATAGCTGCTTCAATAAATTGGGACCAGTCATGGGCTAAGACTCTGGCCACTGGGCAAATGCAGCATGGACTGTGGAACCTATGAGAAAGGCAGTGATTAGGCAACTCTGAGGGTGGGACTTGTTCGCCATCTGCGTTTATTGGCCTATCCAGAATCAGCTCCAGCATTCTAGCAAGATAACAAAGAGCATCCTGAGGACGCACCATTTCCAAACTGTCAGCCCATAGCCCTTATTGTGATCAAATTGGAGGACAGCATTGGTTGTCATGCAGATTTGATGGAGATAAATGTTAGGGTTACTCAGGATCAAAGGCATGAGTCACAGAACACGGTGGGTCACACTACACACTGGCACCATCAACTTATGTATTTATACCTTTCCAACTTTCAGTACTAGGTCTCTCAGACTAGGTCCAACTTGGTGGAGTCATTTTGAGTCAGCGTCAAGTCAGAGGCCTTTGTGCCTGAGAGATTTGCCACATATATTCACTAAACTCTGGAAGTATTGTAAACTTGCAAATTCCCTCCCTTCTTTTAATTCTTCCTGGACCGATGTCTGAGGAGGAGGACACCCAGGCTATTACAAGCCATAAGAGGGGGGGCACCCTTTGTTATGGATTGCTAGATCAGTGGGCTCCAGCAACAACCCACTAAACTAAATCGAGATCAGACCAGAGGGAACACAAGGAATAAGGTGTATTCATAGTCAACCACTACTATACAACAAGTAGCAGCCCAGGGGAGGGAGGAAGGCTAGGTAAGCGAACCAGGGAGAGGAAACCAGACTAAACGTGAGGAAAGGGAAGGGAAAAAGAGGAACAGTTCGAGATGAAGGTTTAAATACAAAAGAGTTAGGGAATTACCACAAAAGACAGACTACCAGAGAAATGCAAGAACAATAAGCATGTCCATCAGTGTTTCAAGCAGTGATTGCAGACAAATGGTTCAGAGCAATCAAGGGTCCAGACCCTGCACCTCATGGTTGCCTCATGGTAAGGAGGTGAAACAATCCATGAGTGGATGCATCAGCGGGCACATGGTAAACATGAGGCGGCCATGTGGATGTCATGTGGCTGAGTTCCTAGCTTGGGAATGATGAGTTTGGTTCGTCTTCCTGATGGTTTGCATTGGCAGTGGATGCCTGGCCAATAGCAGCATACAACTATGAGTATATGCATGTGGGATCAGGATGGAAAGGTGAACATGATGGTTCATCATTGGAGGCAGGAGAGAAGGCGAATCACCGAGTGGGGAAGACCCATGATGGGAGCAATGCAATGAACACTGGCAATCATACACCAGCAATTGTGGTTCCTGCAGTACGATAAGCAAGGGTGCTTCATATAACCCTTCTTGGCTGCAGGGTACTGGATGACTGGGGTGTCGACTGGATATGGATATTCTGGACCAGTGGACTGGTACACAAAGGTGATGAAACATGTTGGAATGCAAGCCTTTGTGGAGCATCAAAGGGACTTGTCATACATGCGAGTTCACATTGCTAGCTGAGCACTGGTGGTCAGCTGATGAGAAGAAAGGCAAATGAATGTGGAGGTGACGTGTGAAGAAGAACAAGATGGTCAGCCAAGATAGGTCCAAGGAGTCATCAATTGTCGGCAACTATAACAGATCCGATGTCTGAGTCATTGTGGGGAGGTTGTGTTATCCGAATATAGGTTGCATAGATATAGATGCCCACAAGAGTGGAGATGCCAATAGAACATATGACAATCGTGGCGATGAGCTGGGCCTCAAAGGTAACCATGAGGATCAGGATGACGTGTCAGTCTTCTTTGAAATAGGAAAGTCAATCAGTCATCAGGCACAAGGCTATTCATTCATCTGTGACAGGCACAAGGAACCATGTAGGTGAATTGTGAAAGAACAATAACAATGTCATAAGCATATGGGTGTGGACATACAATCGGTCAGCAGAGAACCAAAGTATTCCAATTGCTGGGCATGATCGGTGGTTGGATCATGGAGTATTCTTGTCTCCGGGTATGCACACTGGTCATGGGTTGTGACAAGAACAGAATGGTCAGGCTCGGATTGTATAGTATTTAGGTTCCTTGAGCTCCTGGTTGTGCATGAATGATTATGCATCTTCAAGTCATCCAATGAGAATGTGGGGTCAACATGAGAGTTCGGTAATGAGGTATCGTCCAATCAGAGCATGGGACTTGGCACATCTTTGTGGGAATGTATGGGTGTCACGTGCTGTCAAAGCAAAAGCCAGGGGAAAAAGGTCAAAATTGTAACACCCTTACACTAGGACCCAAAAAACACCTGTCAGTTTGTAAATTTCAAACCCTTTTGCAAACTTACCCCTCTTCCTCTTTACAGCTGCCTTGCTAATCCATTAGTCCATCATGTCCACCACTTTGGCCAGACTGTACCTGCATTATGCAGTGTTTCGGCCCTTCTCACAAACAGTCTATTGCAGGTGGGAGAACTGGTGGAAGAGCCAGATGAAGCTTTTACTTCTGAGTGCATCCCTTCCACCCTTGAATCTCCCTGACCTAATTTCACCACGTGCACCCTTTCATCATCTAACAGGCAGAAAAGGGAGCACCGAGTTTTTGAGGCATTGTTGCAGATGATCCCAGGTCTTGAGCAGCACCTCATGAGCAGCGACGGGGAAGATACAGGGAGTGTAGCTGAAATGGTATGTCCAGCCAACAGAATCCTTTGGTTGTGGATCAAAGCTTTTGTCCTTAGATACAAAAAGGGTGTTGAGTGCCCCAAGGGTCCCATATTGGATTGGATAATGCCTGGGGGCCAAACACTCAGCCCACCTCTTGGATGCAATGTCAAGATGGATCATGGTTTCCACCATGAACATACAGGTTCGCTGCTCTGTCCTGCAGGCCTGGATTGGGCAAATGTTGAGTGAGTTATCCAATCTATCCTTTGTCTTTCCCTCACACTAATTTATACAGAGTTAAAGAGAAGCTGTGAAGTGGAGAGATGGTAGTTGCAGGTGACCAATGGCCTATCTTCCTATATGCAGGCTACGACTATGATCTGGAGGACCCATGGAAGGGCTTGTTCAGAAGTCCGATTCTCATTTCAGTGCATTGTATTTTGTCCTCTGTTTCATTGCTCTGTTATCTACCAACTCATTGTAGGCATATAAGCATGTATTCACCTCACCAAGTTCCATTGACAAGGAGAACAAGGCTACACGATCTGGGAATGCAAGAATCTATGGCATGACAGGTGTCACCCCAGCTTCAATTGTGTACATTGCAACTCAGGTCTGTCTGGTCCTGCCTCTGTTATTTTATCACCCACCATATAATCATCCAGACTCAATTCGCCCTCAACTCCTCCACAGTTTTTTCATGCTCGGACACGGTAACTGACTCCGAATGCTTCTATAGTAGCGTATTGGGACTTTTCGAAGATGTTGAAGAGAAGGAAGAGGTCAATGATCTCATGGTATGGTGGAATTGGTGTGTAGGTTGACAACTGCTCAGTGGGATCTATGAAAAGCCCATCAGCCACCAGCCATATATTTCCAAGTTATGCCTCAGCTCAACGGCCAGTTGCCAAGAATAGTGCTCTTGCAAAGATTAAGGAGAAAAGGGCTCAGAGAAAAGCGACTGCTGCATCCGAACTAGCACTTTAGAGTGGGATAGGGCCAGGCTAATGTAACTGTACCATAACTGTGAAGTTGCGGTACCATTGGATTTAGATTTGCGCTGTAGTCACCGTCCATCATTAATGATTACATATCTGGCCTACATCAGAATGATCCCATTTATTCGTCTACAGTGCCACTCAGACATTTGCTGTAATTCAAGAAGCTTCTGACAATATTCTCCCAAACTGGCTTGGTTCTTATCACACAATACCTAAAACATTCATACAACCCTTCTTAGCTGCAGGGTACTGGATGACTGGGATGTTGACTAGGTATGGATATTTTTGACCAGTGGACTGGTACACAACGGTGATGAAACATGTTGGAATGCAAGTCTTTGTGGAGCATCAAGGGGGCTTGTCGAGTTCAGGTTGTTGGCTGAGCACCAGCGGTCAGCTGATGAGAATAGTGCTACCAAAGTTCAGTTCAGTCTGGTTTTTGCCCTTTTTGGCCAAACCGTGAACTGAACTGGCAGTTTGGTTCAGGGTATGGCCTGAACCGAACCTAAACTGCCCTGAACCATTTAAATCGGTTCGGTTCACGTTCAGGAGGGTTCAAACCCAAACCAAACCACATTTTTCCATATATCGTAACATATGTCAGAGATTCACATATAATGCATTATTAAAATATTGTTTGACACTGTTGTGAGTGTTATTTAGTCCTCAAGCATCTATTCTCACCATATTGCAAGCATCTCATATTAATTTGGTGATGTGCAAGACTATATATCACAATATACTAATATTCATAGACTACTGTGACTTTGTGAGATTTCCCTGAGATATAGCAGCTATAAATTTATAAATTATGTTTCAGTGTGGTCTATTCTCTAATGGAATTATTTTCTGCCACTGTTTCCAGCCAGGAATATGTCCATGTCATGCTGTATCATACTAATATTCTAAAGTGACTATATTATAAAATATTATGATATCATCAAATATGATTTTATTTACACATGTACATAATTGCAACTCATCTATTAGTGTTTATTACATATGGTAGAAGATATCAAGAACATATAAAATGTCAAAAATATCAAAATCTGAGTAAATATCATGATTTTGACATAGTATCCTTATGTGGGCAGAAAATCGGTTTGGAGCGGTTTGAACCGAGTTCAGAACTGTTCAGAATATCCCCAGGGGTCTGAACCTGAACCTAAACCTGAACTTTGGTAGCACTAGATGAGAAGAAAGGCGAATGAATGTAGAGGTGACATGTGAAGAAGAACAAGATGGTTGGCCAAGATAGGTCAAAGGAGTCATCAGTTGTCAGCAACTATGACAGATCCGATATCTGAGTCATTGTGGGGAAGTTGCATTATCTGAATATAGGTTGTATAGATATAGACGCTGTGGAGGGACTGAGGGCACTGGGGACAATTGGGCAAAGTCGAGTGGTGGTAGTGATGATAATCGCTATGATAAGAAGTCTGTGCTACTAAAGGAAACTCAACCATGGGAATCCTGGTCACGTGACTGTCCAAGTACATCTACTACAAGTGCCCCCCCTCCTGTAGCGATGCCCTCATCGCTATCAGCAAAACAAGGTCCCTCAACCACCTCTGCGGAATCATCCAATGGAACACCTGCTCCCCATCCCCTCCATGGGACATCTGCATCAACCTCGTGGTCTCATCATGCGCCATCCTGGTCCCATCCTTGGGCTCAAACAGCCTGAGCCTCCTAGCATTGAATGTGCTGCTGAGTGGGACACCATCCAGATCCTCCAATGTGTATGAGTTGCAGATGCTTGTCACAACGCAGCGTGGGGGAGACCAGAAGGGTACAAGCTTGCGCTCACTGGCAAAGACATTGATCAGATCACTGCAATATACCTGAACAAGTTGACCGGTTTTAAATGTGACTTCTCTTGGGGCCTGACTAAGGACCTTTGCGTCAAAGATTGCCTTGTGTCGAGCGGCATGGTCCACCACGCAAGACCAGCCATCCAGCTGCAGCTGCTCAGCATAGGCCATGTAAATAGCGACGTCAGTCTCAGAAGCTAAAGGGATTGCAGCAGGGTCTTTAGCAGCAGGTGCACCTATAGGAAGTGCAAAGAACAACTCATTAGGCGAGAACTTAAGTGAGGGCAGTATATGGTCAGAGAGAGCCTTCACGGCTGCATCAAGGTGCTCTGGCCAGTTCTTCGGAATGTCTTTTGTTGCTATCTGCTCGTAGTCATCCTCCCCAGGCTGGGGGCACACAGTTGCTTGAGGGTATTTAGCAAGATCTTGTTGTAGCCCTCAATGAGGCCATTGATCCATGGAGAGTAGGCAGCTATGACATGGTGTTTAGTACCCATGCTAGTGCAGCAGTTGCGCACTGCCTCACAATCAAAATGAGAGCCACCATCAGACATGAAAACATCTGGAGCTACGAAAGTGTTGGCAATCTGGTTGAGGCTGTCCACCATCATTTTCCCAGAATCTGACTTGGCCTTAAAGGCCATTGGCTTCCTAGAGAAGACATCAGCATACAAACCAATTTTCGAGAACCCACTCTTCCCAAGGGGCATGGATGTGTAGTCCCCCATAAGGAGCTCGAAGTGTTTGCGTCGGACAATGGGCTGGAGCAGGGCGTGAAGGTGGGCACTGCCGAAGTTCTTGCACCAGCCACATTCACGGATGGCTGTAGACACGGAAGCATCAAGGAATGGGCTGTAGACCTGGTCCAGCAGTTGCATCTTGATCATGTCACAGCCCATGTGAGTCTTCGCATGCTCCACCCTGGCCAGCTCTGTGGCTTCAGCCCTGGTGATGCATTCTCGCTGAGAGACGGCCTGTGTGATGGTAACCCCACCAATCCGCCACAGCCAGCCATCTTCGATCAGGAAGTCCTTTGCCTGGTGGGCTGCATGTTTTTGGTCTCACTCGGTTGAGCCTTGTGGGACACTGAGTAGCACATCTATCACCTCCAAGAAAATGCACTTGGCATGAAAGTGGGTGCGGAGGGGTCAGCCGTGGACCCACCCACTGTGAACAGGTCAAAGGCCAGGCCACGCGATACCTCCCAGTCCAGGACAACAGTCCGGTCACTGCCGTCCGTTGGTACCCAGGGCAGTTCCTCATCCCTCCAACTCAGCGCGTCCCCCACAAAGTTGATCTTCCCTGCAATGTGTCGGACGCTGACGATTTGATGGGCGAGAACACCATCACACCAGCGTGCATGGGTAGTGCTGAGGTCAGTGCTCAACAGGACATCACGGAGAGCCTGGCAATCCATCTCCAACTCCACTGGGAAGCCCCATATGATGTCGTCGAACTTGTCAAGGCCAAACTTGAGGGCTGCAAACTCCAGTAAAAAGGGTTTGTAATGTTCCTCGGCTGGGGAAGTGCGCTTGGAGGCATACGCTATAGGGTGTAGCTCTGTGATGACCTTGCCGCCCAGTCTTGTCACAGAGATGCACTGGGCCAAGACAGCCCTGAAGCCTTCCTTGCAACCATCAGATGTAACAATGAATGGGGTACCGTTGAACCTGGGAGCAACAAGAACAGGAGAGAACATCAGAACTGCTTTCAGGTCAAGGAAGCACTTCTGGTGCTTCTCGGTCCACTTGTCAGCCAACTTGACATTCCACAGGGCTGCACAGTAGGCAGATTTCCCCATGTTCTTGGGGACATCCACAGACTGCAGTAAGTCAGAGAGTGGCTGGGCTAACTTGGCGTAGCCACAGATGAGGTCCCTGAAGTATCCCGTTAGGCCTAGGAAGCTGGAAAGGGCAAGCAGATCAGGTGGTGGGCACCAGTTGACCACCGCAGTTAACTTAGCTTCATCAGCCTGGACCCCATCAGGGCCCACCTTGGATCCCACGAAGTTCATCTCTGTCATGAAGAACTTCGACTTTTTTGCCGAGAGCGACATGCCTGTGTCGCGAATGCACTGGAAAAAGTGCCTGGTACGACCCATCAGGTCGTCGAAATCGTCACCTGCCATGCCACCGTCATCCACAAAGAGCTCAAGTTGGAGCGCCAACAGGATGTCACCAAGCTTCTCAGTGGTAACATGCGTGAATGTTGATGGCACACCCATGAGGCCAAATGGCATACACTTCTGCATGAAGAACCCATGACCTTCGATGTAGAATGCCAGATATGGCCTGCTTTCCTCTGGGATGATCACAGCATAGAAGCTGGATGCAAAGTCAAAACCATGGACCCACCTGTGCCCACTTAACTGCCGCTGCTTCAACCGAACATCGCCCTGCAGCATGGGGAAGACTTGGGTTACACTATTCAGGGCATTGTAATTCTGACAGAAATGCCATGACTGGGGTTTGGGTGGTTCAGTCGGGGCAACCAATGGTGGGGGTCGAGGCCCCAAATCATGCACAGGGGGATGGCCATGAGCAGTGCATTCATCGTTGACCTTGTGGCAGAGCTCGTCCAGGGGAAGGCCTGGGTTATTGTGGGTTTTCTGACCCAGTGCGATGGGTGACACGCAGTTCATGTCTTCTGGCCATATGGGCTGGATTATGTCACCAGCGAGCAGTCCATCAACAGTCTTATGCAAGAACTCACGTTGTGCTGTTGTGAAGGGCTGCTGCCTTGGTATGCGCTTGGGAAATGTTGCACCTTCCAGTACGTGTATGTGGTGTTCAGCGCCAGGCACAGCATTGACCTCACCTACAGACAGGGCAAAACAGTCAGCATACTCAGCTATCAGAGCACGTATCTCTGTGTTCTGATCTTCAGACAAGTCTAGCCCTATGGTAACCTTGGCTAATATCTCTTCCACCCTCGCCACCTTAAACGGATCTGTTTTTCTGGTAAAGATGGAGTGATTGGTGTTGACGTCGACCTCTGGTTGTGCATCCCCAATCTTCTCATCTCCCGCATGGCTGTCATCGTCAGATACAGTCCAAACGGGTGCGTCATGCTGGCAGGGCCATTCCTTGCTGGTCTGGAATCCTAGTCCTGTACATGCCATCAGTGTGGGATCTGCTGTGCGTCTCAGCCATCGTTGGGCATGTCTACCCTTGTGAGAAGGTTTGTGGCGCTTGGTTGTCGCCATGTTGTCGTTAAGTATGCAAACAGGGTCTGTCATTCTTGGTGAGGTTCCTGTTGAGTCTGCCTCATTTCTGTCGTCAGGGCCTGGGGTGTTGCAACGTGAAGTGTCTGGCAATCCCACGAGCAGGGTGAACGAATCGTAGGTGTCAAGGGCCAGCATTGGTCTCATCTGACTGGGGTTAGCGTTATCCGCCTCCCGCGGGTCCATGGTTCCGTGGAATGAGGGCTGGAGCATCATGGGTTGGTTGTACTCGTTCTGGAGTATCTCCCACCCACCATCATGCAGGATTCAAAGAGTGTCGTCGCTGTAGTCATGGACGGCACCATATTGTTGGAGGAAGGGTTTCCCCAACAGGTTGGACCAGCAGCCCCTTTGGAAACACCTCAAACATCACAGTTTTGCAGGTGTTTCCAAGCTGGACACTTCCAATCCAGCATCCATGTGACGGCACCCTGGTGCCGTTTGCCATGCGCAGAGTCTTGTGGGATGGCTGTAGTCTGCCAATCTGGTGGCGTAACTTGTCATAGGTAGATGTGCATATTGCGTTTACCAATGCACCGTTGTCGGCAAGACCGCGGGCACATTGGTCGAACCCACCTGTGCCTCGAAGGAGGATTGTCCAGGTGAATGGTCTTGTAATGTTTGTTTCAGCTGGTGTGTCCCTTCCCACTGCATACAGGTCAATGATTTCATGTTCGGGAATTGTAGAACCTCGACATGAAGTAGCAGTACTAACTAATAAGTCCTGAGTGTCATCTGTATGCAATTTGAATTCAAAGGGGGGTACCGGCGTGTTCCCGACCCATCCCGCATAGTGGTCGGGGACCGGTGTATCCTCCTGTTGAGTTGACTGGGCCATCCAACCCCCGTTCACATGGATGGCCCCCTCCCATTTCCCTGGATGTCATCGAAATTATTCAAGTAGAAATATCCACCATACTCATGGTTGTGATTGTCGTACCCATCGTAGCTCTGGTGCCCATGGGACACATAGTTCACATTTTGTGTTTGATGCTCCTTCCACAATTCGCGGGCAATGTGGGACACTATCCTGCGCCAAGTGCACTCGTGTTCTGAGAGTGTCACCCCTTTGCAGACTAGGGCTGCCACACGGTGACCTGCCTGGCTGCAATCCCAGCATTCGCATGAGCTGAGTGGTGCTGTGCCAGGGTTTAATGGGTATGGGTGTAGTTCGTTGGGCTGCACATTGCTGTTGATGCAGTGCCATTCCTCGACTTGGGTTCTGTAGGCAGTGCGTCCCGTGTCCGTGTTGGGGTGTTGTTGGATGGCGAGATTTTGCAAGTCCTGGTACTGAGCGGCAATGGGACGGCCCCTAGCATTGGGCCCAAATGGAAATGCGCTGGGCTGTCGGGCTATGTTTGGAGCTCCTGTTCCCCCTCTGTGGGGACGTGGGGCAAACCCCTGGCCTGTGAACAGATTCCCCCTACCTCCCATGTTGCTGCTGAACGGGTCAAGGGGTATTCCTCATGTGGGTTGTGGTCGGTAGTGTTGGGCGGTGGTGTGTTGCTGATGGGGGTTGGTTGCGTGGTGGATGTGGGTGTTGGTGAGCGTTTTGCATAGAGCTTTGGTTGGGGACGCTGTAATCCGTGCTAGTCAAGCAGTTTCCTCGTCATTCTCGTATTTTGTGACAGTCTCTCGTAAATGAATCATGTCAATGCCACACACGGTGTTGGCGAGTTCTTCATAGGAAGCACAAGATTTGTGTCAAATGAGGTCACGAACCGGCATTGGAAGAGAGTTGAAGACATCCTGTAATAAGAGGCCATTCGTGTTGTCAGCGTCTTTCGCTTTAGGGAGTAAACCATTTGCCTATTTGATGTGGGTCCAAACCTCCTTGGAACCCATCATTTTGGTCTTTGTGCCGAGGGTTTCTATGGCCAGGGTCCATTCCTTGAGCTCGCGAATGCATTCGGCCTTGGACGGCTTAGGAATGGTATTATTTGGCCATTGCTTCTCAAATGCCTCTACCAACTTGTCCCAGTCATCTTTGATGTCGTTGGCTAGTCCATCTAGCCACTGGTCAGCAGTGCCACCAAAGTCCAGGTTGTTTCAAAAACAATCGATTTTCTTCTTGTCGGTCGTGTAGTCCTTGTCCTCAATTTTGATGTTGATCTCGCATAGAAATTGGCCAGAGGTTATCTTTTCATCGGGGCCGCCATCCCAGTGCAGGGAACCTGACTCGCCCATTATGGGTCTGGGTCTGGGTGGGGGTGGTTGGGCAGCGGTTGGTGACATCGACGGTGTGGTTGGTTGTGGGTTTTCAGACTCAGTTGAGGGTGTTGTTATAGAAGAAACAGACAATGTGAACAATGTTGATGGTGAACTTGAGTATTTACCGTGTTTATCTCGGGCTCAGATAGTGGTTCTGCGTTCATGCGGTGCAGAGCGTGTGAGATTTGATGACGCCGTTTTGTGACGGTTTTCCTGTGTTGAAAATGATGTCATTCGTGGTAGTACTCAGTGCGCTGTTCTCAGTGTTGGGAGTTCTCGGTTCTCAGGTCTCGGTTCTCAGATCTCGGTTCGTGGTTCTCGGTTCTCGGTTTGGGCGTGAAATGTTCAGATGGCATGGGTATCAAAGCATGCTCTCATCACCACGTTGTGGAGGGACTGAGGGCACTGGGGACAATCAGGCAAAGTGGAGTGGTGGTAGTGATGATAATCGCTATGATAAGAAGTCTGTGCTACTAAAGGAAACTCAACCGTGGGAATCCTGGTCATGTGACTGTCCAGGTACATCTACTACAACACCCACAAGGGTGGAGATGCCAATAGAACATATGACAATCGTGGTGATGAGCTGGGCGTCAAAGGTAACCATGAGGATTGGTGTTATGGATCGCTAGATCAGCGGGCTCCAGCAACAACCAACTAAACCAAGTTGAGCTCAGACCAGAGGAAACACAGGAGAGAAGGTGTATTCATGGTCTACTACTACTATACAGCAAGTAGCAGTCTGGGGAGAGAGGGAGTCTAGGAAAGCGAACCAGGGGGTGGAAACCAGACTAAACGTGAGGAAAGGGAAGGGAAAAAGACAAACAGTTCAAAGATGAAGGTTAAAATACAAAAGAGTTAGGGAATTGCCATGAAAGACAGACTACCGGGTCTGTATGTACAAACCGAGAGAAATGCAAGAACAATAAGGCTGTCCTGCAGATACAGCATGTCCATCAGTGTTTCAGGTAGTGATTGCAAGGAAATGGTTCGGAGCAATCAAGGGTCCAGACCCTGCACCTCATGGTTGCCTCATGGCAAGGAGGTGAAACAATCCATGAGTGGATGTGTCAGTGAGCACATGATGAACATGAGGCAGCCATGTGGATGTCATGTGGCTGAGTTCCTAGTTTGGGAATGATGAGATTGGTTCGTCTTCCTGATGGTTTGCATTGGCAGTGGATGCCTGGCCAATAGCAGCATACGACTATGAGTATGTGTATGCGGGATCGGGATGGAAAGGTGAACATGATGCTTCATCATTGGAGGCAGGGGAGAAGGTGAATCACTGAATGGGGAAGAACCATGATGGGGGCGATGCAATGAACACTGGTAATCATACACCAGCAACTGTGGTTCCTGCAGTACGATAAGCAAGGGTGCTTCATATAACCCTTCTTGGCTACAGGGTACTGGATGACTGGGATGTCGACTAGGTGTGGATATTCTTGACCAGTGGACTGGTACACAAAGGTGATGAAACATGTCGGAATGCAAGTCTTTCTGGAGCATCAAGGGAACTTGTCATACATGCGAGTTTGGGTTGTTAGCTGAGCACCGGTAGTCAGCTGATGAGAAGAAAGCGAATGAATGTGGAGGTGACGTGTGAAGAAGAACAAGATGGTCAGCCAAGATAGGTCAAAGGAGTCATCGGTTGTCGGCAACTATGATGGATCCGATGTCTGAGTCATTGTTGGGGAGGTTGTGTTATCCGAATATAGGTTGCATAGACATAGACGCCCATAAGGGTGGAGATGCCAATAGAACATATGACAATCGTGGCGATGAGCTGGGCGTCAAAGGTAACCATGAGGCTCGGGATGACATGTCGGTCTTCTGTGAAATAGGAAAGTCGATCGGTCATCAGGCACAAGGCTATTCATTCATCTGTGACAGGCACAAGGAACCGTGTAGGTGAATTGTGAAAGAACAATAACAATGTCATAAGCATGTGGGTGTGGACATATGATCAGTCAGCGGAGAACCAGAGTATTCCGATTGCTGGGTATGATCGGTGGTAGGGTCACGGAGTATTCTTGTCTCCGGGTATGCGCACTGGTCATGGGTTGTGACAAGAACGGAATGGTCAGGTTCGGATTGTATCGTCTTTAGGTTCCTTCAGCTCCTGGTTATGCATCTTCAAGTCATCCAATGGGAATATGGGGTCAACCCAAGAGTTCGGTAACAAGGTATCGTCCAATCAGAGCGTGGGACTTGGCACATCTTCGTGGGAATGTAGAGGTCAATGGGTATCACATGCTGTCAAAGCAAAAGACAGGGGCAAAGAGGTAAAAATCGTAACAATTAGGATGACGTGTCGGTCTTCTTTGAGATAGGAAAGTCAATCAGTCATCAGGCACAAGGCTATTCATTCATCTGTGACAGGCACAAGGAACCATGTAGGTGAATTGTGAAAGAACAATAACAATGTCATAAGCATATGGGTGTGGACATACAATCGGTCAGCGGAGAACCAGAGTATTCCAATTGCTGGGTATGATCGGTGGTTGGGTCATGGAGTATTCTTGTTTCTGGGTATGCACACTGGTCATGGGTTGTGACAAGAACAGAATGGTCAGGTTTGGATTGTATCGTCTTTAAGTTCCTTCAGCTCCTGGTTGCGCATGAATGATTATGCATCTTCAAGTCATCCAATGAGAATGTGGGATCAACCCAAGAGTTCGGTAATGAGGTATCATCCAATCAGAGTGTGGGACTTGGCACATCTTTGTGGGAATGTATGGGTGTCACGTGCTGTCAAAGCAAAAGACAGGTGCAAAAAGGTGAAAATCATAACAATTGATGTATCTGATCAAATTGACCATTCTTACATGTAAGGCAACCTCTGACAGCTTTCGTGCTTTTTATCAGCCCTATCAAGCTTGTATCCTTGAATGATATTATCTGGGTAGGTACTACCTTCAGACCCATGTCTTCCTTGTTGATCTGGGCAAGCACCACCATTCAGGTAGATCCTATCGCACCTGCCATGCTTGATATGCTGAGCATTACCTGTGACTCTTGTATTTCATTGTCATTTTGCTCCATCCAGCGGACCCTGCCGTTTCTGCAAACTCTACTGTCCTTTATAAATACAGATAGATATTTGTGTTTGATGCCCTCCTTGTTGATCTGGGCAAGTACTCCCATTTAGGTAGATCCTATCACACCTGCCATGCTTGATATGCTGAGTGTTACCTGTGACTCTTGTATTACATTGTCATTTTGCTCAGTCCGGCAGACTCGGCCATTTCAGCAAACTCTACTGTCTCTTATCAATGTAGATATATATTTCGGTTTCATGTCCATCCAAGCAAGTATTGTAATTCAGATGTATCCTACCAGGTATCTAATTCTGCTAGGTATGATGAGAGCTACCAGACTCACATATTTGGCAAATTTTGGCAAGTCTTGTACCACATAGTCATTTCACTCATTCTGGCACACTTTGCAGTTTCTGCAAACTCGACTGTCCTATATCTTCCATTACCAGACAATGTATAATAGTTATATATATCATTCAAATTATTTATCTGCTAATCATTTATAATCCCATCTCATCCCATCCACGTGTTCCCAATGTTATTGGTTGTTGAACTCACACAGGAAATTCAACTGGCATTTGCCACTTTCCCAAACAGGGTTGAGTTGCCATATAGAGCAGGATGGCTGGATTTTCTTATTATTATTATATCCACTACAACAACCTCAATGGCCTGGGCAACACCCTGCAGAAATATACCTACACTGGGGAAATTTTCCATATTTTGTGTGGTATTACATGGGGAGATATTCACCATGCATTCCATTGCTCTGCCAAAATTGGACCCTTGCCATGGACCATGGTTCACCAGATTGATTGATGGCTTCCTGCCCAAAGCACACACAAACAGCAGTAAGATGTATAGAATTTTCTTAGCTAGTCACCACTGTGCGAACTTGCAACATCACTGGCTGCATCACCCTGGCCCTCCATCTCCGTTGAAGGGACTGCTTGAGCAGGAGCATTAAAGCCTGGCGGTACAGAGGCCACACCATCTTTTTTGGATTGCGCATTTTTCCACGCGTGAGCCATTTGCAGAAATTTGAATGACGTAGGATTCGATTCTCGCTCGTCGTCTGCAAACACCATATCCCAATCTGAGAATAGAAATTTTCAGTTGAGTACAACGGGATGCTGTGACGGTATCGAAAGCAGACCTTCCACTGTCTGTCCAGTTTCTTGATCCACCTGTCTCTTCTTGGTGACAATGGGCATCAGGCTTTGCACTTTTCCAACATCATCCGCAGAGCCGTGGTTTTCTTCGAACGTTTTCCACACCTCCAAAAGCGCAACACGCTATATAGATCCACAAATACAATCGGATGATACAAATAAGTAGATGATATAATGCGGATGGACAGGATTGAGAACATACTTCACTTTTCAGTCCCTTCGCCTTCAGGTCCTTGTAACCTCGATTAAAGACTTGGCGAGCTACGTCCGCGTTCCCATCAATAAACTGCGGCTCAGGTTCTCCGTCTTCGTTGTCGTCCTCCCTCAGTGCCCGGGGGACAGGGATAGGTTCCGCCTCGAATAGAGCGTATGATATCCAGACTTTGACATGTCCACTAAGCGCAAGAAGACGTTCGTACAACGCACGTGCCAATTCCCTCTCTCCTTCCTCAGTCTCGAAGTCGATATACGCTTTCCAAAGTAGTTCTGGCATCGATAACGGTGACTGAGAGACGCCAAGTTCGAAAATCGCCCGTGCACGACTGAAATCCTCCAGTTGGGTTTCTAACTCGGCGTACTTGATCCAGGCAGGCGAGTTGGAGGGATCGAACTATGAGAAAGTAAGGACTTAACAAAATTCTAAATGATGGATCATAGATAACAGTTTACCTCGAGATATTTTTGATACAATGTTCGTACGCGGTCGAATTCTCGCAGCTAAAATGGAAGTCGTCGTGGAATCTTGAGATGAACGGACGCGAAGCTTACATCAAACTCTAATTGGATGTACCCCTTGAACAGTGCTTCCTTTGGAGACATGCCGATCGCAGTTCCGAGAATTTTTCGTGCAGCGGCCAAGTCTAAGCGTCGTACCTCAAACCTGGCGAACATGATCCATAACTTGGCGAAGGTGAATTGCTTATGGGGGACCAAGTTGAGTGCCGCTTGATAGATCTGCCGTGACCGGTCGTAATCCTGGAATCACATCAGTCACACAACCATTTTAATGTTGCTGAGCATTGCACCTTCATTTCTATCTCCTCAAACAATGCATAGTCCAGCCACAAGAAAATATATCGCCGCCAATGCCGTTTCTCTCCGCCAGGAGGGACCTGTGATACAGCCCGCTCATAGACCTCCCTGACGCGTCCTAGAGCCTGTCCCACTTCCTCCAGTGTCGCTCCTTCATCATTGAGGTCCCTGAAAGCCCCTTCCTCCAGGCGAGCATAGTCGAACCATACATCATAGTTGCGTCCATCATGTGAAAGTTCTTCCTCGTATTGGATACGCCGCTTCCCCAAAACTGTACTCTCGAGAGTTGAACGCGTACCATGTTGCTTTTCAAATTTGGTATAAGCCGCGTACAGTGAACTGGATTTTGAGCGGGGGATGTGCGAAAGCGCGAACTGTGTGGATAAGCAGAATGTTGAGACGCTTCCCGTAGAACGAGCAGGGCGATGAATTCACTTTGTAAATAACTCGGGCTCGCTCATATTCCTTTAGCCGCGTCTCCATTTTGGCAAAAGCATTGAACACAGCTTGGGCTTTCTCCACTTGTTCCTCATCATCTCCAAAGAACTCTAGCGCGGTTTGAAATACTTCTCTCGCCTTGTCCAGTTTACCCCGTTCTTCTTCAAATTTTCCCCACTTTACCCACACCCGCGGCTCCGGCCTCACAGCTATCCACCGCTCGTATATTGAGCTAGCTCGATCCAACTCATTGTAGCGACTCTCCATCTTGATATAAGCCTGCCACGCTTTGTCGTCGGGCTCCCATTGCATCCATCTTTCGAATACCTGACGCGCCCCCGGTACATTCTGAAGCAGTTCTTCTAGATAGACGTATTTATACCAGAGTTGGTCCACCCGCGGTAGCAGGGTAACGGCACGGTCAAACAGGTTCCGCGAATGCTGTACATTTCTAGATTTTAGCTCCATCTCAGTATAGCTGAGCCATAGTTGCACGCTTCGGGGATCCACGTCTAGGGCACGTTCGAATATCGAACGGGATCGGGCAAATTCATTTTGACTGGCCTAACGTGTTCGGAACGTCAACTGGAATATAAAGCCTTACAGATGAAACGAACACGGACCTCCCAGTTGGCATATTGCAACCATTCTTTTCTATGGTAACATTAAGAGTTAATAAGAGTCATCATGCAACTGTAGGGAAATTGTCAAGAACTTACATGCTTCCCCTAGTCCGTCTGATGCGTTCCTCAAACTCCTTTCGCTTCCGACCACGATACTCGTGGAGTTCTTCAAAGTCCTCGACTCTCTGTTTCGGCGCACGAAAGGCAGTTTCTTGGCGCTCTTGGGCCTGGAAGGAGGATTATTAGGTAAAATCAAGAAATAGCCAGAAAGAGAGGGAGGTCATACCTCACGGAGTAGTTGCTCAGCAGTGATCTAGAAATTTCATTAGCTCTAAGTACCGTACAGGTTTTTCACTTGAATGTTACCCACTTGGACCGCTGCAGGAGCCCGATTTTTTATCCTGGAAAAGGTTTAGTGGGATGATGCGAATGTAAATGCAGGACGTACCGGGGTGCCCTACCGTCCTGCATAGGTCGTGTTTCAGATGGAGGAGGGAGGGAAAGATTTGGAAATTCAGAGACGGATAAAAGAGAGGCGCCTTGAAGGCTTGAGAATTTGCATTCAAAATTGCACGTGTCTTATACATAGACGGTCGGGATATAGTAATAGTATTATTAGGCCCAGTAAATCTACACTGATGGATTATGGAAGTCTTTGAGAAAATAATCCTGATAGCTTGAAAAAAGCTAGCAAGCATCCACCAGAGATGACGGGCAGGGTAAAGTTGTCGTCCAGAGAGAGGTCTGTTCATAAATCAGCGATTACAGAGCAAAGTGTGATCAATGATAATTTCGCTTACCCATGGCTTCCGCAAGACCAGCCACCAGGCCGGCAACAATGGCAATTGCCCCCAAACCCATCCACCCACCCGTTTCCACGCCCCTAAAACCCAGACGGAACAGGGGAGACCTCAACCAGTCGGATCCGCTGAACATGATCCGTCTTATGCCCCCGTCCCACGTCCAACTCAGATCTGCAGGCCGCCAAGGCGCGATGTACTTCCAAAAACAGAAGGCGATGCACGTCCCCGTGAAGGAAGCGGCCAAGAATCCTGCGAGGGATTTACGGGGAGCAAAAGGGATGGGAAGTATGGGAAGACGTGGAGGAAGGCGCGGACTGTAAGCACCAAAGAGGCGGCCAATGGTGGATGCTGCCGTATCCGCCCAAGCCAGGCTGTTGGGACATCACAGTGAATACACTGCGAAGGAGCCACCAGAAAGAAGGCTTACATGAGAATGGACACCACTGCAATATCGAGAGGGTATGCGGATAGAGAGAAAAGTACGCCAAGTATGTACCAAATCACTCCGTTCCACGTGTGCTGCATCTCGATGAATATCACTAGTACGTTTGTTTGAAGCCCGCACACACCTTTTCACTTTCTCGCATCAAAAAACCCAGATATCGCTCATAAATACGTGCGAACTTTGAAGAACGAAAGCGAAGAAGGTCTGCGGGTACGATAATTGCAAGAGCGGTGCATAAAGCCAGCACAACGGCCCTAGGGGATCCATGTGAAGCATAAAGATAAATGGTGAGAAAACCTAGTGGCAAACATGATGAGAGTAAACACAAGAACTGAAAGACAACACACCAATCGATGAATGCATTGCTTTGCGGGGGATTTCCCAGTCACGCATCAGATTGGATGGCTTTTGTGGGGAGGTTCGCGGTTTGACATGATTCATGTCTTTTGTTGGGTGTCGTCGTAGTTCGTGGCTTTGAACGTCGCGGCTGACTTCGACGGGCACCGGCTGGAGGTTGGAGAGTCGGCGAATTACTTGTCGTCTGATGTTTTTTATTCCTTTTCCTGGTGGAGATTGAGAAAAGCGGCTAATGCTGGATATTGGAGAAGGAGAGCGAGTCGACGAACGTCGCCGAGGCCCGTCGTGAGCGAGGCCGAAAGAGAAAGCGTCGTTGGCTGCTAGACTCATTCAAGGACGATGACAGATTTGCGGAGAGGTTCAACGGCTGTGTGGGTTATAAAGTCACACGTAAATTGAAATTTCTTTGGAGTATGTATGTACAGTAGAACTACAACGACAACGGGTAGCGAAGCTGCGCAGCTACGTGAAATTGAAAACAATGACAAGGTATAGTCGTCGCAGTGAACCCATATCCTTGCAAGGATATGCGTTATTGGTTCAGACGACAGTCAATGTTTCGGAACATTAAAACGAGCGGCGGGTAGAGCAAGACCGTCGGTCGTAGTTATCATTCCGAGCGTAAGAAAAAGGTTGAATGGGCGTTTGCAAGAGCAAGAATTTTAGCGCTGTATTGTGAGGTGTATAAAGTTGAAAAAAGGTGGTGGAAGACTGTGGGAAACGTTGGCGAATAACGGGAAAAAAGGGGTCCAACCGAGATTCGAACTCGGGATCCCTTGCAATGCACAGCCACAAGCACGTCATGGTTGTCCCAAAGCAAGTATCTTACCTCTAGACCATTGAACCCATCATGGATCCATCCAATGGGGTTGAGTCAAAGAGCATTCTTTTCCCAGCCCAAAACCTCACCGTCTCCGCAAAGACCTTCATGATACAAAGTCACCGAATATCCTCCGACTCCCTCTGGCGCCTCATAAGATCCTTCTCGTCGTGCTGTCCTCGGCAGGGACATTACGAAACATTGGGTGTTCCGCACCATGCTACCAAAAGTCAAATCAAGGTGTGCAAACGTTTCCAGCTTTCGACCATTCCCCGGCTACTTATTGCAGAATTCGTAGTCGAAATACTATCAGGCAGGTTTCTTCCTGGAGGGGCCCGCAACTTGTCGCTCACACCGTAACGCGCTCTAGCTCTCGAAAAGATATCATCCGGATGTTACGAGCGACCCTGAAGCGACAAAGACGTTCCAAGCCGTCACTGAAGCTTATGCTGTATTGGGGGATGAAGCACGGAGGTATCGTAACTCATTCACTTTGGTTTTGTTGACTATAATCTATCATCTACGGCGTGTTCAAAAACCAGGCGAGCATTTGACCGCCATCTGAACAACGCTGGATCATTTGGTCGGCCGAACACAGGTTATCAATCCCAGTGGTCACACGACACACGACGTCGTGGTGCAACCCATGCTTGGGACTACCCCTTGCACCGAAAACCTCACCCAAAAGCACAACACCCAAAGTGCCGGCCAACGAATGCTGAACAACACTTGCACAACAACAGAAACACCTTTTCGTCAGATCGCGCTCGAAACCTACCTGAGAGGGAGACCCTGGGGAAAGGGAAGACAGAGGTACAGCGGATACCAAGAGAGTCGACCTTCTGGAGAGCCTTGCAGGTGATCGGCATTATCCTTGTAGTTACCACCATTGGTGGATGGCGTGGAAGTTCATGATGAAGCTGGACTACAATCGTAAAGCTCTTGCGTTTATACAAGTCATTTACGCGGGTCACATCGTATGGCAAGTGCCGCAGGACGTATTCCAGATGAGAAGCGTTTGTAAATCTGATAGCGGTGTATTCGGCAGAATCATGCCAAAGAGTCATCGATCACTCCCGCTTGCTTAGCCTTCTCCCTTGCCAGCCTTCCCTTTCCCCTTGCCGCCTCAACTTTACTCCAAGCTTCTCTTGCTTCATCGAACAGAGACAGCCCTTCGTCGTAAAAGGCCGTGAACTTCTGGACCTCTAACGTAAATCGACATTCGACATTCGGAGACGACAGAAGCACTGCCCGCATACCGACAAAAAAGGCATCTAATACTTCGAGGTTGTGCATAGTGAGGAGTGAATGTGCCGACATTTCATGAGTTTGCAAAAGATGGTGCAGATATGCTCGTGTGAATGCAGGTAAAGACTCGGATTCCAATGACCGCTTCTCGGTTTTAGTGTATAAATGAGTCTCAGAGTCGGTGGAACTATGTGAGATGTACGTGGGCGGCACAGTCGGGGAACACGCCACACACCGACACACCAACAGCGGTAAGGAATCGTTTGTTGGTGTACCGGATGACGTATGAAATCCACCACCAAAGAGCTTCGAAAAATCATGTGCATAGACACGGTCATAGAGATTGTAGCCTATATCTATCTTTCCGTTGGTTCGCACCTTCGGACAGGTGCCAGACGCAGAGTGTTGTTGATCTGGTGCAGGAAACCGAAAATCAAGTGCGATACCATTATCGGCCGCTCTTTGCGCCCAGTGGGAGTCAAACAGGTCGATGCCAATGTGTTGCACCAAGAGAAGTATCTCGTGCGGGGAGTTGGCGGAGTTGACCAATCGTAATTTGCGATGAGACACAGGGGTGAGAGAAGCCATTAGCAGGGGAATCAGTGTAGGGGTAGAGGTATTGGCCAAAATTGAATCGTCATTGGAGAAAAGAGTCGAGCGAAAAGGAACCAAGTCAAAGACGTAACCAGTTACACCGTCATCGAGACATGTAAGTGGTTTCACGTCCTCTGCTTCCTTGCCGTGGAGGACTTCAGTCAAACCTTTTGCAAAGGCTGCCCGAGCAGCCAGGCTGATCCCCCCAGCCATCTGAACAAGAACCTGCGGACAAGGCGTCGTTTCCAAATCGTCTGGTGGAGAAGCGGTGACCGGCCGCAGCATATCTGACAGCCAAGCGATGGATCTCTCGATGCTTTTAGTCAGACGCTTTTGGGAATACGGGGGTTTGGTGAACGGCGTATCTGACAGTGCAACTACGAGATCTGGTTTGCAAGTAAGGGCATATGATCGCCACGATGACCGCGTAACCTGTTCTCGTCTTTTAGTTTCGAGATCTACAAAGGAGAAAACCAGTATTTCTTGCATTTCGTACTCCTCTCACGCAGTGTGCGGCAACAAAGTCGTTCCCATTCGGAGGCATCTCTCTGTCGTCGCATGGATCTCGCAAGGACATCGAAACAACCTGTTTCGGATAACCTAGAAACGTGTGGAATGGGTTCTTTCCAGCTTGTAAGGTAGGGACAGGAGGTGTGTGCTCCAGGCTGTTAGGGAAGAAATTGTTCTTGGATATTTCTTTTCACAGATAAAGAAAGGACTCACAAGGTCTCAAAAGGTATGTGAACCCAACGGATTGCGTTGGAGGTTCGATGATGGTCTCTGGACAGATGTCGCACGACACCCCGGGAAGTCGAGATTGTAAGACCGGGTGTCTCGATATCCAGCGAATTTTCAGGTCTGCTGAGCGAGACCTTTCCGAGCCTTGGACCAAACCGCGATGTATTGAACGATGTATTGAAAGTGAGGGCAGCAAGCGTACCGGGCTGGGTTGTCATGGTGGACCTACTACACTGGCGGCAGTACTATTTGAAATTTTAAATATTTAGTACCGAAAAGGCAATTTTACACAGTTTCAACGTTTTCGTTCCACTGCGACCAGCGACATTAAGCCCTAGTTCTTGTCCAGGCCAGGTTACCATTAATGACAGGCTTCGCCGCTCTTCCTTTGGCGGATGAAGAAGGCCCGGGAGAGCTTGACGTCTCCAAGTGGACCGGCACGTCGCGAATAGTTGGGCCTCGATGGGTACATCTACCTATTATTACCATCAGTTTCCTAGGTGTACAATTCTTCTGGTCTGTTGAAATGTCGTACGGTGAGTAGGTCATATCATCACTACTACGCCCTTGCTGGAATGACTTGACGGTTACAAACTTAAGCCTCACCTTACCTTCTGTCACTCGGTTTGACCAAGTCGCTGGTGGCAATGGTATTCCTGGCGGGACCTCTTTCGGGATTGATTGTGCAACCACTCGTTGGTGAGTATTTCGGATATTAAATGCATCATTCTGCACACCTCGGCGAAAATGTCGAATGTAATCAAGGTTGTGGGTTATTCACTAAAACCACTACTCGATGATGGATCAATTCGAAGGACTTGCAGTAGGATTTCCATGTTTTCGACGAGCTTACCATCTACTGCAGGCGTTCTGGCTGACAACTCAAAATCCCGATTCGGTAGACGGCGACCGTTTATGATAGGCGGAACTCTCATCTGCGTGGCGGCTATGCTATTATTGGGTTACACGCGCGCTGTCTCTTCTATTTTCATTGCCCCAAAAACTACACCCGTGTGTTTCGCATTTTCTCCCTGCTTCTCGGATTTAAAAATTCAGCACAGAACGATGTATTAACGATATGGCTTGCCATTTTGGCCATATATTGCATCGATTTTTCCATCAACGCAGGTTCGTGTTTAATCCATGGCTTTTTCCTTTGTACTTTGGCTGATGACTTGCAAAAACAAAACAGTTCAGGCCATGAACCGTGCATTACTCGTCGATACGCTACCAACCCCCGAACAAGCCAGCGGTAATGCTTGGGCGGCGCGAATGCTTGGCATTGGCAGCGTTGCTGGCTTTTTTGTGTTCGTGCATACAAATCTCGCTTTCTTCTTTACCCTGACCTTTACATGTAGTGGGAACATTGACCTACCCCGTATATTTCCATTCTTGGGTACCCGAGAGTTGCAAGTGTTGTCCGCAGTTGCATCAGCTCTCCTTCTTATCGTGCAGGCCATCACATCGTCATTCGTGAGTGAAAAGGTGTTATTAACTTCCGTGTATGTTTCGGTGGCTTCATCGAGGGAAATCAATGAGACTGAAATCAGATGCACAGTAATCATACCTTTTGGAGCGAAATGAAAGCCATATACACCAACATGCGAACACTCCCGCGTGTCATTCGGAATATTGTCCGTCATCATCTCTGTAATTCCTGATTCCTACTGAACTCATCGTTAGTGCATCATCCAATTCTTGTAAGCACAAAAGCCCGACTCGATATCCCGTTGAATTTGTGTATGATTCAACCATTTGAACAGTGCTTGGTTGGCCTGGTTTCCAGTGCTGTTCTACAGCACGGTCTATGTCGGCGAACTTCACAGGCGAGCTTCGCCGATCCCTCCCGGTTCTGATCCGGCCGCCGTATTGGCCTTGGAGGCCGAAGCAAACCGGCTTGGTTCTCGGGCATTATTTTATAGTTCAGTGCTGTCGCTAGTAATGAATGTGTTTCTACCGTTGTTTGTCAGGGAGGCTAGAGGGGAGAAGGGAATTGATGCGATGAGGAGTCCGGTCGTGACGAAACGAACATGTTTTGAACGGCTACAGGTTCACCTCGTGAGTTTGTGGGCGCTGTCGCATGCCGTATTCGCTGGCTGTATGGCTGCTACGTTGTGCGTTACCATTCTTAGTTGGCAGGAATGCTGAACTGATTTTTGACACCTTTATATAGCTTCACTTCGAGTGTGTTTGGTGCGACCTTACTGATTTCGATTACTGGATTTTCGTGGGCTATTGCGATGTGGGCGCCATTTTCACTGGTACGCTGACGACCCTTATGTTGCGTGTATGTGTTGAATGAACCGTTTGTATAGCTTGCAGAAGCCATTCTCACGGAGCCTTCTGGGGATGGTGAAGACACGATGTCGATCCGATTATTGGACACACGAACGACGCGGCATTCGAACGAGGAGGTACAGTTTCTCGTCGACAACGAGCGGGGAGGAGAGGGAGTCGAAAGTACACGTTCTGGATCGTTGTCGAGCGACAATGAGTGGGAAGAAGGGGTGCGACCCATTATGGGAAATCCAGAGGCACGGCTGAGCCGACTTGACGTTGACGCGAGTGATACACCAGTACGCGGCCAGAAGAACCGAGGAATCAGCGAAAAAGCCGGGATCATCCTTGTTAGTTTATCCGGCCCTACATTCATCCGTCCGTCAATAAGATTTGATGACCATCTCAATTTGCAGGGGATCCACAATGTGTTTGTTGTGATTCCACAGTTCCTTGTGACGGGATTGTCATCCGCTATTTTTGCCATTTTCGAGCCGGACAAGTCGGTTCTGCATGGACACAATCCTGGTACCATCAAACCCATAGGGAATGGGACATTTCCTGCGACTGTGGCATTAGCGGCCAATGGGAGCGATGTCGGCGGAGTTGCCGAGGGAGTGAATTCCGTTGCAATTATTTTCCGGTAGGGAATCGTGCTGAATTATGTATCTATGATTGACTGAATTTCTAGGATTGGAGGCATTTCGGCCGCCATTGCATTTGTGTTGTGTTGGCGACTTGCACGAGAGCTGAGACACAGATAGTAGTATTCTTTTTATACATAGTACAAAGTAATTGTTGAGAAGTTCAAAAGACAGTTCCATCGCTGTCGATCTCGATTGGGGGGCCTCCTGTTTCTGGACGTAACTGCTTTGCGATTTCACGACCCGCTTTCCAAGTAGCGCTTTCGAGAATTTGGGCAAGGGAGAGTCGATCTGCAGATAGTGCGAGATTTTTGCGGATGGCGTCTGCAATGCGGTCGCTTGGGAGATTTGTGAATGAAAAGGGTGTTACAAAATATGAACAGAAGAACATACATGAGGATGACTGTCATGGCGCGCCATTCGACGATTGCAGGATGAGAAGGAGGTACGCGAGGGATGCCTGATATAGGATCTATTGGCAGGGAACCGGGCTTGAGGGTGAGAACGCCCAGATCGAGAAAGAGGCCGCCTAGATGAGGCAGAGAGGGGTCAGGGATGACGGAAACGAGTATATGCAACCTCACCGTTGCGATATTCAGGCAGGCCCGTCAAGTCCTCTGTTCCGGAGAATTTCCAAAGGAGTAGTTTTTCGATTGGCTCGATGAGGCTGTAGGTGATCCAGGAAGTGAGTTTGTGAAAAGGGACGAGATCGTCACCAGGAATGGGAGAGGCAGAGGCAGAGCTGAGTGCTGGGCAGGGCCAGACGTCGCCAAGGGGCACGCCAGCGAGTGATATCCTGGAAGATGGCCATATTGGAGAGAGGCCTTCGATGAGGACGTGCCATAGGACAGCGACAGGGACGATGCGGGATGAGCCGTCTGAGATGGACTCTTGCTCGAGGAAATCTGAGAGGAAGCGATGCGTTACGGGGAAGGAAAAGAAAGCTGTTGTTGACTGACCGATGATGTTACCGGGTCTGGCGTCGTGACCAAAGAAGGTCGGGTTTGCGTTGAGGGCAGCAGCCAGGTTGTATAGCAAGGTAGTGCGGCCGTCTATGCCTACAATTTTATTCGACTCGGTGACCTGGAATGCTGCTGCCATCTGGTCGACGGTGATTCGGGACAATGCTGCGGCTAAGGGGTGGAGAGAAGTGGGTGATGATATCGGATGGGTGACGAGGACTCACCGTCAACCCGGTAAGGTTGGTCTGGGTTGCTTGAGAAGAAACCGCGGTGGAACATGTTGAAGCTGGCGACAGCAAGGCCCTCTGAGCGAGAGAATAGAGTTCCTGATTGGGGATCGTGGTACTGCCACGAGTTGCCTGCACCAGCATCGAGAAGGACGGAAACGAAGAATAGATCAATGAGGCGTTTGCAAGACTCCTTTTGGTCTGGCGGGGAATTGGAAGCTGCCCAGGATTCGATGAGGGGTGTGATTCGAGGGAGACCGGCATCGAGGTGCCGCCAACGACCGTGCGGGGGTATCTGGTCGAAATTTGAGGAAAAATGACGCTAAAGGACGGTGAGCAGTGGAAGAGGAGTGTGTTGTAGCAATGCAGTTACGGTGATAATGTCTGAGCAAAATGCAGCGACGACGTGCTCGTTTTCCGGTTTGTAGGTGAAGAACTGGAGTTTATCCTGCGATGCGAGGTTAAAAACACGGGTCGAGCGTTCTCTGATTGCTGGAAGAGTCCGAAGGTAGTGGGCACGGTTCTGCGTCGAAGTGGCCGTGGTGTGCATTCCGAGGGTGGGCGATGAGCCGAGGACGGAGAGCGGTATATAATGGCAGGGCTGTCGCCGTCGCCGTTGGCTATGGGCAGCTACAGGACACTTGTCGGGGCGTGAGTGCTCCCAAACTTGGAGCTTGGAGGTTTCCCGTAGACGGCTGACCAGTCTTTCAGGTGGTTCGTGCACTTTTGTACATTCGGGCAAGTAATACCTCCAACAGCTTCTACAATGTCCTCACCGCGTCTCACACCGCCAGCTACATCAATGCGTTCGGCGTATTCCAAGGTAAGTACATCCAGTGTCCGTCTGCTCGCAGTGTGCTACTCGTCTTGTAGATCATTACACCCGATGTCTCCTCTCAAACACATCCCCGTCCGATATTAGCTGGATCGGAAGCTTTCAACTGTTCATGATGTACGCACCAGGTGTCCTCGTCGGTCGCGCTTTTGACGCTGGCTACTTGTACGCTCCCTTCTTTCTTCCCGCTCTCAGCAACGTAACTCACATCCAATCAGCCACCACATCATGACATCGGCTTCGATACTATATGTATTTTCAATGTTCATGCTCTCCTTCGTACAGCAACACAACTATTACCAGGTATCCAGCCCGCTTCCTTCGTCTCTCAACCATCCACCAAACAGTCCACAGGTCTTTCTTACCCAAGCTCTCGGCATGGGCATCGCTCAAGGAATGCTCTTCCTCCCGGCTCTTACAATCGTCGGTCATCACTTTACCCAAAAAAGAGCTCTGGCAACTGGCTTCGTTGTGACAGGCGCTTCCGCAGGCGGTATCGTATTTCCGATAATGCTTAACATACTTGCGACTCGCTTCAGTTTTGTATTCGCAATTCGCATGTCAGCCACTTTGGTTGCTGTCTTGCTCCTTCTCGCAAACTCTCTCATGAGTTCTGGTATCCAAAAGCAGCAGCAGCAGCAGCAGCAACGCGTCAGCTCTGTTCTCTTCGATACACCTTACATATCCTCTATTGTTGGGTACGCCCCCCCTATGCCTCCCTCCCCTCTCTCATGCTTTACACAGGGCATTCTTCACAAATCTCGGCTTATTCTTTCCCTGTAATAACCTCTAATTCCTCTTCCATCCTCATTCCCACTGATTCCCACCTTCGATCTCAGATTTCTACTTGCAATTATACTCAGTTGAAAAGGGTGTCCCTCCACAAACTGCCTTCTACTCTGTCTGTTCTGTTTCTGTCAACCGCCACCTCTTCTCACAATTATTCAATTCAGCTTGCAATATTAAATGCTGCAAGCGTCCTCGGGAGGCTCCTCCCAGCCTTCCTCGCTGATCATCTTGGGGTTTACAACATGCTCATCCCTAGCCTCCTCATATCCTCAATCGTCCTCTTTGCAATGCTCGCCTTAAATAGCCTCACATCCATTGTCATTTTCGCCCTATCCTATGGCCTTGCATCCGGGGCTTGTATGCACTCAATCTTCTCCTATTGCACTTTTCCCAACACTTTTTTTTCTCAGATGTTTCTCTCATCCCTCCTCTTCTTGCTCAACTTACAATACATGTAGCCCAGCTTGGGTTCGTTGCTCCGCATTCTTCCCGCTTCCTCCGTTCCATGCTCACCTTCCAACTAGCACCCGAATGGGAATCGCTTTTTCTACCGTCTCCGTTGCCATGCTCATCGGTACTCCCATCGACGGGGCCCTCTTGGGCCATCGTCTTTCCTGGACACAAGCCATCATCTTCTGCGGAGCACGTTGTTCTCCATTACTCTTTCCCGGCTTCCTCTCTGACACCTCTCCTCCCATAGATATGTGTCCTGGTTGGTTCCCTGCTCATGACTTTATCGAGATATTTCTTCCTCAGGCAAAGAAACACAAACTTCAAATTTGTATAATCTAATCTCGAATTCTTTTTTTGGTCGTGTTATTATTGGCCGTTTCAGAACAATGTTCGATGCTGCAGTAACCATTTATTCGGCTGACCTCGTTGTGTTTTGCCCTCTCGCGGCTGGGAGCACACGTATGCGCAAACTATCTTTATACGCCGACAGCATAAGACCAAGGATCTTATTGGAAACTGAAAGAGAAGGTTAACTTATCATGTCGGAGAACGCATTAACCCTTTTGTTGTCGATGATTATCGTTTCGTCATGGCAGAATTGGTTGGCGGCGGGATCATGAGCAGAATTTAAACTTGGCGAGGAGTCAAAAGGCCGTAAATGCGCAATCCCGTGAACTTCTGTGACTTGTTCGTTTCAGCAGTGGCTAGCAGTCTGTTTATTATCGAGTATAAACAGATAATAGGCAAGACGTACATAGGAACAATTGGGTTAATGCATTGATATTCGGGTCGTTGAGCTTGAGCTCGATGACAAGGAAGAGAGTGTCGCCTATTACAGCCGTTTAGGATGATCTTGGCACTAACTGAAATTTTTTGAGTTTAAAGAATTTTCAAATGATTAAGCAGTAACTTGTGAAATACTGCACAGATTAATATGGTTATAGAGGGAAAGTGTACTATTTCTGAATAGCTATCAGCTCCTGTAATTACATTTGGATAATATTTAGTGGATGATGAGCTGTAGATAAAATAAGGAGTAAACTACTCCTTTTGGACATCTAAAATGATATTGTCAAAAGATGGCATCAAATGAGCTCTCATGAAGAAAATTGTAGGGAGAAAGTTGTTCATTTTTTCAAGGACTAGAAGTACATATACCGTGTTTTTCTTTATTTTTGTTCTTTGAACCACTATTTATGATTTTTGTGGTATTTGAGTTCAATGTAAACAAACATAATACAGATGCAATATTGGCTGAAAGAACAACAATAAAGAAAAACACGGTATATGTACTTCTAGTCCTTGAAAAAATGAACAACTTTCTCCCTACAATTTTCTTCATGAGAGCTCATTTGATGCCATCTTTTGACAATATCATTTTAGATGTCCAAAAGGAGTAGTTTACTCCTTATTTTATCTACAGCTCATCATCCACTAAATATTATCCAAATGTAATTACAGGAGCTGATAGCTATTCAGAAATAGTACAACTTTCCCTCTATAACCATATTAATCTGTGCAGTATTTCACAAGTTACTGCTTAATCATTTGAAAATTCTTTAAACTCAAAAAATTTCAGTTAGTGCCAAGATCATCCTAAACGGCTGTAATAACACCTCGACCTCATGTGAACCCAAGCTAATTAGCTTGCCATTACCCCCCAATATGGCAAGCTAATTAGCTTGATAGTTAGTTATCTCGTACACTGCCAGTAATTCCTCAAATATATTCCTTTTTGAGTACAAGTTATTTAGATACTTAAGAAGTTACATCGGATGTTTCTGATGCTGCACATGGGTTCATTGACAACGCCATCAACTGCGGCTATCGCTGGCACTCACCATTCCCAATGCGTGTCGGCATCGCCATCCACGATGAGCTCAAGGTTGTACGATATATCAATGAAATTTTCGTGTTTTCAGGGCGCACTTTTTGTATACAGGTTAGATATGTGTTAAGACTACATTACGACAACCACCCCCAGCGCGTGCTCAATGATGCAGCCCCCGTGCCTGTAGAGGCCATTGCCGCCGTTGCCGTTGCTGCTGCTGCTGCTGCTGTCGCCATCGCTGCTGCTGCCATGCTCGCTGCCATTGTTGTCGCTGCCATTCCTGCTTTTGCTGTTGCTGTTGCCCTCGCTGTTGCTCCTGCTGCTGCCATTCTCGCTGCTGCTGCTGTTGCTGCCATCCTTGTTGCTGCTGCTGTCCCTGATGCTGCCGCCGTCCTTGTTGCTGCCACTGTCCTTGTTGTTGCTGCTCTTGCTTGCTGCGGCCGCCTTGTCCTGTTGTGCCCTGTAGTGGCCTGGCGTGCGGGTGTGGGCACTGTCGTGGCATGGAGCTGTGGGTGTGCACAACTGTCGTTAGTAAAAGACATGAAAAAAGAAAAAAAAATACATACCTTGGCAGCGAGGACAGGGACACCACCCCCCGCTGTATCCTTTCCTCGTTACAGTCCCTGGTTCCAGCTTATAGCCAGTGGGGCATGTGGATTTGCGTGGGTGTCGGCATGGGCGTTGACATTTGATGGTGACGGGGTGGGCGCGGTTCCCTGCACAATTCATGTTGTTAGCTCAAACAATAGCAATAGAACAAGCTATAAGGTACATACCTCGGTACAACTGTGCACAGGACGCACAGATGGAGCACGGCTGTCGTTGTCGACAACGAAGGTTCAGTGCTGGCGTGTTCAACTTCCAAAAGCGGATGTTGAACGGTTATTCGGATTCTGCCGAATGCTGTGGCTGATGCACTTGGGAGCAAAATTCTGGGCTGTAGACCATTAGCTACTTCCCTAGAGTCTACAATACATAGTCTACTATGATCTACATATGTTTGACTGTCGTAAAAATAATAATGAAGCTAAATGATTAATTTTTCAAACCTGTAGATCATGTTATTCCTACAAAACATGTGAATTCATGCAATTTCCGATGCAAATATATTTCTACTTTGCCCTACAGCCGTTCATAAATTATGGGAATTTTACATGACATTCACCTAGATATAGGGACCTTGCGAAAAAATATTTGGGGCATAAAGTCAAAAGGAGCCAGTGCTATGCATGAATGAATGGTGTTATTGGCCTAGCTTAGGGTCATATGGACATTCAATGGCTTCCCGAGACACCTAGGATGAATTTGAAGGGCTAGAAAAAAATAGGACACATCCTATGGTATATTAAAGTGTGTACAAAGAGTTGTTGCAGGTATGGGAGAAGTGTGTCCAATAGGAGAGTAGTAACACCATTGAAAAGATGAATCCACCGGGTCTCAGTTGGATTGTGATCATACCATCATTCTTGGCACTATTCTCTCTCACTTGTTGGGCACACTCCTCCCGTACTAGTAGCAACTCTTTGTACACACTTTAATATACCATAGGATATGTCCTAATTTTTTCTAGCCCTTCAAATTCATCCCAGGTGTCTCGGGAAGCCATTGAATGTCCATATGACCCTAACTCATGCCAATAACACCATTCATTCATGCATAGCACTGGCTCCTCTTATAGTTATGCTTCAATAATTTCTTCTGAGAGTCTCTACATCTGGGTAAAGGTTCTGTGAATTTCTAAACAGCTGTAGAGCACAGTAGAAATTCATTTGCATTGGACAATGCATGAATTCATATGTTTTGAAGGAATATTCTAATCTACAGATTTTAAAAATAAACTGTTTGGCTTCATTATTTTTTATGGGACAATATAATATACATAGATCATACTAGACTATGTATTGCAGGCTCTAGATGAGTAGGTAGTGGCCTACAGCCCCAGATTTTGCCCCCAAGCACGACAGCCACAGCGTTCGGCAGAATCTGAACAGCGGTTCAACATCCGCTTTTGGAAGTTGAACATGCCAGCGCTCAACCTCGTCATTGACAACGATGCCGCACTCTGTCTGTGTGTCCCTGTGCACAGTCGTACCGAGGTATGTATATTACAACTGATTTTACTGCCATTGTATGAACTGACCACATGTTTTGTGCTGGGAATCGCGCTGAGCCCACAACCATCAAATGTCCCCACACCCACGCAAATCCAAACGCCCCCGCCAATGCAACGCCAGCTAAAGGGTGAGAACCAGGGGCTGTAATGAAGACAGGATACAGCAGGGTGGTGCGCCCACCCTTGCTGCGAAGGTACATGTTTTTATTTTAATTTTTCGTGTCTTTTACTTAGTAACCACGGTCGTACACACCCACCCACAGCTCCATCATGGCCATGACGACGCCCATGCCCACACGCCAGGCCACAACACACGCCAGGCCACAACAGGACGAGGCGGCCGCAGCAGCGACAATGACAACGGTGGCAGCAACAACAACAGCGGCGGCAACAATGATGCAGCAGCAGCAACAATGAGTGCAGCAGCAACAACGAGGATGGTAGCAACAATGACGGCAGCAGCAACGATGAGAGCGACAGCAACAACAAGAGCAGCAGCAACAACAACGGCGGCAACAGCAACAGCAACAGCTTGCAATGGCAGCGGCGGCCAGCAGGAACGGCAGCAGCAGTGGTGACGGCAACAGCAGCAGCAGTGGTGGTGGGGTTGGCAATGGCAGAGTAGCGGTGGCAATGGCCTCTACAGCGCCACATTATTGAGCATGCCAGCTGTGGGTGGCGGCAAGATAATATTGTATTCTTGTTGTAAGGTAGACTTAATACATCTAACCTGTATGCAACAAGCGTGCCTCGAAAATCTGAAAAAATCATGTCTTTATTTGAGCTCATCATGGGCGGCGATGCCAACGCGCATCGGGATTGTGAGCACTGGTGATAGCCGCAGCTGATGGCGTTGTCAACGAACCTTCATGTGCAGCATCGGAAACATCTGATGTAACTTCTTAGGTATCTAAATAACTTGTACTTGAAAAGGAATATATTTGAGGAATTACTGGCAGTGTACAAGATAACTAACTATCAAGCTAATTAGCTTGCCATATTGGGGGGTAATGGCAACCTAATTAGCTTGGGTTCACATGAGGCGAGGTGTGTAATAACCATTTCATAACTTGCAAACATTGAACACTGCTGACACCACACTATTTCGCACATGGGAAAATTGTTGTAAAATCTTTGGCAGCTTGTTATAATTTTGCAACCAATTTTGTAGTTGCAAAATCTAATCTAAATATATCCTTTTGTTCCATTGTTTTCATTTTGAAGGGTGCAAAATGAAAAATAAGTGACAAAAGGATATATTTGGATTGAATTTTGCAACTGCAAAATTGGTTGCAAAATTATAACAAGCTGCCAAAGATTTTACAAAGATTTTCCCATGTGCAAAATAGTGCAGTGTCAGCAGTGGAACAAGGTGCTGACCTCATGCCCAACCTCGCCTCCAGTTGAGCATCGAGTTTCCACCATAGACTGCTCTGGCTTGTCGATGATTCAGCCTTGAAATAATGCCACAATAGGGGGTTTCACTGGACAACGAGTTGGGGCAGAGTTGGGGATGCGTGAAACCCCCTATTGTACTGCACCATTCAAATATTCACTGTTAAACTAGGTGAGGATCAATCTTTGATCATATCATATTCTACCCAAGAAACGGATTGGCATGGAAAAAAGTAAAATCGAAGTGCATCGACGAGGAATACAGTCTCAGTCCTGATTGCTGTTAGTGTGTATTACGTGTAGTACCAGCCTGTTCCTACTCTTTTACCTTCTCCCCCACTGTGCCACGATCTCTGGTGTCGAAAATGACCCTGGACGCCCAACTCACGTTGCAAAGACCGAGACCGTTGGAGCACTGAAGAGTGGAGAAAAAAATGTACTTGATGTGACCGATGTCACGTGCAAATATCACAGTGTGATCTATTTCCAATCACAGCCAGTCAATGACCAGTCACAAAAAGTCATGACTGGTCATGTTACAGTCATGACTTGACTGCCAGATGACTTGATGGTGACCGTTAGCAGTGGCAATGGCCAGTCACTCAGACATTGAGATCTTATTGAGAATTTGAAAGATTTCTAAGAATTTTTGCTACATGATTGATACATATTGCGAAACAATGTTTAGTTAATCATAATATCACCTGTGCTATCATTGACATCCTTCCTCTCCTGCAGCATCTAGATCCAATAACTTGTATAATTCAAGCTCATCATCTAAGCTACGATGTGCTGCATGTTCATAGTGCTTGATCCAGTTAGCTGGGTTGAAATCAAAGAGCAAGTGCAAAGGAATAGGCTGTTGGATGATGGTTGCATGTGTGACTGGCTGCTGATCTGTTTTGTCCTCAGTGATCCGAAGAGACTGCTCTTGAACAATACCCCACAATCCATTATTGGACAACCCTGGCTCCATTGTGAGGCTTTGAGGAATATCAGCATTGGAGGGGTCTGTCAGAGCAGCTAGATTTGGAACAATCAAATTTCCTGTAGCTTTGGTACTGGCCTGACCTGGAGCCTGTGATCAAAGGGCGAAAAGGCGTGTCATATGCTTCTTTGTCTCCTTTCGTATATGTTCATCACATATGCGCATTTTAAGTTCACCAAGTGAGGTGAGTGTGTCAGTTCCCAAATGATTCTGGAGTTTGGTCAGTGTGAGACCAAAAACACTCCAGAGCCTCTTGCAAGTGGCGGAATTGGAACATACATTGAGTATATGCATGGCAAAGCGAAAAAATGAGGATGGTGGTTTGCCAGGAAATGAGAAGTCAATATATATGCTTAACGGATCAGGGGTTTCACCCTACAAATGTGATTAATAGCAGGGATTACATTGCAGTACTTAATGTTACATACCTTTCTGCTTGCTTCTTCTCTGCGGCGGTTACAGTGAGTGGGAAGGTTGGCATATTGTAAGGTGTGGGTAAGATATTCTGTGAGTTCCAGGTGGAAGTCCTCTGGAGGCTCTGTGGTATAGAAGTGAACCCAGAGATGCCCGAGAAGAGTATGAATTCCTGCATTGTTTAGGAAAGGATGGGCAGCGAAGGGGGCACACTGATAGAATGGATTGAGAATAACAGCAGTAATGAATACTTCTTGGTTGGTAACAGCCCAATGCCACTCAAGGCTGTTCATAATTGCATGACAACCAATGATGTCATCTGTATCTGTCATCTTTTGATACTGCATCAAGAGAAACCCAAATGTCAAAAGTACTGTGTCAAGTTGGCAAAATGACACTTGCGAAATGTTTGCTGTGATGGCAAGAGGCTTGAGGTGGCATTTCACACTAGGAGTGGGTGTCTCAATGATGATATTTGGATTGTGGTGTCGACATACCAAGCAAGTGAATGCCAGAAAAGAGGGTTTGAGACAATCACAACCATCTTCCATGCATTCTCTTTTGCTTTTCTGTCACCTGTGATGATAAGTTTTTTGTTGGATGGTCGGGCATCATCAGCAGCAATAATAGCAATTAGTGACGCTCAGAGTTCAAGCAGTCGTTTATAAGCTTGATAATGGGCGGTCCATCTCGTGAGAACAGCATGGATGACAGTCAACGCAACACCTGTTGCATCTTTTTGGGCAGCCTGAAGTAATGCAAGAACCAATGTTTTACTTTGCAGCCTCATTGGCAAGGTCCGTTGATACGCAGTGCACATCCCTAAGCACAGAAACGTTCTATTGGACCTATTCTAGCCTCGACATGCTGCGATTCACTGTGATTTCACAGGGTGCACAGTAGCATACTATGTAACAAAGTATGTTGAATGTATTGGGAAAGTATACTAAATATTGTTATCATATTGTTGCATACAGTATGCAAAGAGTATTCAAAATGATGATTCAATATTTTGAAACAAAGTACATTACCAGTACTGAATGACAATTTTAGAGTACTGCTTCGATAACAAGACATTTATTAAAATTATTGAAGCAGTACTGTAAAATTGCTCTTTGATACTGGTAAGGTACTTTGTTTCAAAATATTGAATCATCATTTTGAATACTCTTTGAATACTGTGTGCAACAATATGATAACAATATTTAGTATACTTTCCCAATACATTCAACATCCTTTGTTACATAGTATGCTATTGTGCACCCTGTGTTTATTGCGAAACATCCCGATTAATATGTATCTCCACTGCGATGTGACAGCGCGATGTGTGCGATACGGGCGATAATTTGACATTATGGCGATTTTCTTCGGAGTGCTTCGGCCCCCTTCAGAAACATATTTCGAGCCTCTCCGACATCATCCACGCTTATACCATTCACCCTATTCCATTCCAATTCCATTCCGGTTCCAGGGAAGTCTTTATGTGACATGTTTCACTTATTTCAAACATTATAGCTCCTATCCTCTAGATATTTTGGAAATTGCTTCACATGGTACTACACCCTTTATTTCAGTTCCATTTCATCCCTATTGCACCATAGTTCTGTCGCGCACCATCTATTTGTCTTGCCTTCTTCACCCTTTATTGTCCTAACAACCAACTTCGCATAAATACCCCCTATAGTTTACACACTAGGGAGACATCTTGTATACCCCCGATTCCAGTCTATCATATCAGATCTTTACTGTGCTGTCCATGCGATAGCTCCACACTTCTCTATTTAAACTTTGCATCCCTTCTACAAAGTGCTACGTTTACGCCGAAAACATCGCCGACTGTTTCGCACATGCCACGCACATTGCACACATTGCGCACATTGGAAACATCATCGCAGCTATTCAGAGCACCTCTGTGTATTTTTACTAACCTTTTGGATTGAGATTGAACCCCTCAGAACTTGTACAGCACTGTGGTAGAGTAGGTGTTATATTCCCTTCACATTGCCGCAGTGCACCCTTTCACCATATATGCACAAGGGTTGCAGGCCATGCTTTAAAATAATCTCCAATGACAAGATTGACCTGATAAATGAGCTATAGAAATGTACACCAAATATTAAAAGCACACAGTTGATGGCTGTAGCAATCAAGGACTACAATGTTAGGATACTTCTTGCCCAGAATTCAGTGAGCCTTCCGACACTCTCCTGATGCATCAGTGACAATCGCAACTACAATTGCTCCCATTTCATCTTGTACAATGCGAATCACCTCCTCAAGGAGTGGCAGTAGTTGTTCTGCTGTCTTGTGTTCACCCGACACATCATGAACCTTTACAGTTCGAATCCGTGGTATGATTTGAGCAAATATTCATATAAAGCCCCAATTGCTCACCTTTCCATCCACCGTGATCATAAATGCAATGAGATGGTGATGATTAGCACCAGTCCAGCTGTCAGATTGAATTGTGGCTTCTTTACCACAGGCCGACATCTTTGCCTCAGCCTGATACTCCAAGAGAACAGTAGGTAACAGTCATTTCATAAGAACCTTTTGTGATGGAGATACTGCTGCAGGAATGAATTCATTGCATAATTCAATCCATGCCAGATTATCCACAAAGGCAAGCGGTAAACCTGCTGCTGCAACAAGGCGGACAACATGCTTCTCAAAGAGCTGCTGTCATCCAGCATTTCATGTCTCCCCCAGCCCTGAAAGTCATGATGATGCCTGACAAACACTGGAAACAGAGTTGGCACATGAAAAAGGTGGGTGATTGGACATGGATGCATGTAAGAATCCATCTGGAGGGGCCAGACTGTTGTGAAGAGAGCTGGGAAAAAGAGGAGACCATGACAATGCTGGAGAGAGAGATGCTGGTGTGTGAGGAGCGAATGTGAGTGTTCCAGGTCCAGTCAAGGAACTGGCAACAGATGGAAATTCAGGTGAATTTAGGACAAAAGATTCATTATTGAACAAATCTGGATTGGAGTTCCTGTCCTGCTCATTGTGTGTTTGTTGAGTTGGTGAACCTCCTGATGATCCACCATGGCTAATATGATCAGCCGCTGCCTGTCTGTTAGTCTCCACCAGCTGCAACCTGCAGTATTGGAGGTGGCAAAAAAGTGTTGTCAGAACACCACAATGCCATCCACAGCCATCCTGGGTGGCCCTTAATGACCATACTAGGTGCCATGATGAATGCTCCATTGCATGATGTGAACAATGCATGCTCACAAGGACACTGTCTTCACAAACATTTGCCCGCTGACCACTTGCAATCTCAAGTTCGTCCTGTTGCTTCATGTCGACGATATCACAATTAAAGCATTTTCGGCAATAAACCTTGTCCTTGGCTGACTGACCCATCCCTATGTAGGCCTTGGGAAGCTTCATTAGAAGGCCAGGATGATCAATGAAGTAGTCCCTCCACCATCCTCTTTGTTACCTTTTCACCCATTTTCGCCCGCTTACTCATCGCTCAACTCATCCTCAATTCCCACGGCCACTTTCCCACGGAGAAGTGCCAAGTCCCACGATCTCATTGGCTACCGTTCCTTCGGTTCCAAGTTCTTGCGCTTTGACATCACCACATGTATGATCAATCACATGTCTGGTTATCGTCCAATCACATCGCGCTTACTCATTCAAGATAAGAGAGCTTATTGCCATTGGTTGGAGATAGGAGGGCTTAATGCCATTGGTCAAAGATAAGAGGGAGTTATGCTATTGGACGATAGGTTACTGCCTCCCCTCAAGATGTTTCCTTTATGTACCGTTGATGTATGTACAATGTACTTTACGTTTAGTCTGGTTTACTACACCGGATCAATAATATCCTCCTTCTCCCTTTCATCGCTCGAAGTCTGTTGAGTTTGTTTGTTGTCGGAGCCGTCCCGTAGACGATCCGTAACAAAGGACTAAACGTTCCTCTCTCCCCCGACAAACCGACTCACGTCACGAAGAACCTTGGCCACAGTTGCTGCGCTTGTAATCGGTTTATCTGATACAAGGCCTGTGCAAGGAACCCGAACCCGAACCCGAACCCAAACCGAGTAGTCAAGACGGATTACTATCATAGTCGCGAAGACTATGAGAACTCCCAGTACCACTTACCCGACAACTCCTTCCCTCCCTACCTCTACGACCAGACCATCCCGATTACAATTACCATCACCAATCATCCGCCTTACCTACACCTTCACCAACACCTTCTGTACAGTCCGAAGAGATAATCGAGACTGTACCCATCGAAACGATAACTGAACCTGTCCGTGTTGTAACGCCTGATCGACCTAAAGTTTGGCCGTTCTACCGTTCCACGAATCCACCTGATCCCTACAAACACTTCTTTGATTCCTTTCACGGTACCGAACCAGCATTAGGCAGAGATCCAGTTGATATCTCTACCGGCTTAAAGGAAGATTCTGAGTGGGAACGAAAGAAATTGCCCATCGCTCCTGCACAACAAACGCGAAACGTTCCCATCACCCCCAACGACGTCCGTGTGATTCGTACAAGGTCTCAGAAGTTCGCTAACTTCATTCGGCATCATACAAAAGCCACCGCGACTCTCCATCGATCAGTCGAAAGCTGGATTTCCACCCAACTGTCCAGGATATTGCCCACTCATGTAACGCCCCCTTCCGAAACCGTATCATCTATAACAGGTGGCGTGCAGCCCGACTCCTCGAAGAAGACGGATTCTTTGATCGACACAACATCCCAGGAAAATCCTACCTGGTAGTTGATCCACCCCTCGTATATCCGATCTATCGAGCTGTCGTCTGGACCAAGTGGACTGAACCATTGCCCGATAACTTCCCCTCTGATTGGGAAATACCTGTACACTCCGGTCTCAAGTTAAAACACGAAAATTACCGCGAACGTCTCCCTATCCCACCATCACATTTCCCTCTAACCTTGCGATCTGATTACGGCGATTCTGTCCAATTACTCGCCGATCCCATAACACGTCTCGATTGTCTCGTTACACGTCGTTGTATCGATAGGCAATTGAAGAACGACGCAGGATTACGACGGTTGCTTCGTACCTTCACACGCAAAAGAAAATACACCTCCGCTTGGACTACTAGTCCCGCGTACGATCATTATATCCGACGAAAACGACGAGCTACCTAAACAATGACCTCTATGAAATCGCTTCTCCCCCTCCCCCCGAAGTTCAATGGTGACAAGGAAGAGTTTCGTTCTTTCATGCGGGCAGTCATCATCTTCTTGGCTGCCAACGCCACATACTTCGAAGACTTCGGGACCACAGATAATCCCCTCCCTGTCGAAGTTCGCCATGAAAGAAAGATCTTTCTCGTCCTATCGCTGATGGACAAAGGTGTCGCTGCGGAATGGGCCAATGACTTTTGCGATACTGTCGCAACTGATTATCACGCTCGATTGGCTGTGCATGTACACGGCGAACCGGACCCCCCGCAGATGAACTGGGGTACATGGGCCGCTTTCACCACGTCGATGCAAGCACAATTCGACAAGCCTGACGATAAGCGAGACGCCGCGATTAAACTCAACACGCTCCGTCAAGGCAAGTTGACGGCCGACGAGTTCTGGCTTCAATTTGAAGTCCTATACAAACGCGCTGGCTGGCACCCGGTCACCCAACAGGAGCAATTAATCCCGCTCCTCAAAAATCATCTGAACAAACCGCTTGTAGACCGAATCTTCGGTCTCGAGAACATGCCCATTACCGTCGCAGAATGGAAGACAAAGACCATCTTATTGGACCGCCAATGGCGTCGTTGCAATGAGATCGAACGACTTACGGGTGGAAGTAACCCGACGAAGAAGAGTGAGAAGTCAAAAGTGACTTCCACTTCTATTACAGCTGCCGCAGTGCCTGTACAATCGAAAGACCCCAACGCCATGGACGTCGACCGAGCCGCTGTCGCGGCCGAGAAACTGAAGCAGCCTATGTCTGCTGAATGAACCGAGTTGATGAAGGCCGGCCTCTGCTTCAATTGCAAGCAGCCCGGACATCTCTCGCGAAATTGCCCGTCCCGCGTACAACGTGTACGCGTATTGAATACCGAACAGGAGCAACACGTCCGCTCCATGAATACCGAACCCACGTCGAGCGGTCAAGACATCATCCAGATGCTCGAAGCTCGCTGCGCCCAGCTTGAAGACGAACTCGTTCAGGCTAAGAAGGATTTTTAAATCGGTCGAAGAAACGCATGGACTCTTCGACGATATCTCATTTGTCTACCGCCCCCCCTGTAATTGTAAATACGCCGACTGTTATCAAATTCAACCGTATTTTGATTGAACTCCGGACAATGAGAACAGACATGCAAAAGGAAATGAACAAGGAGAAACAAACGGAACGGTGGCCTCAATCGAAGCTACCAAAGAAACAACAAATGCCAGTTATACAACCCGAATACACTGAGACGCCAGTGGAAAGGAAACCGATATCTGTTACGGTCGCGTCACTCAAACCAGTTATAGAAAGTGAATTCAACGCCGAAGAAACAATGGTCGCCATCATGAATACCGATATGTATGGCGCCCTCGACCTCATAAACGATTGGGATATTCATGGACAGCACACCATGAAGATCGGTCCAGGATTAGTCGTCAAGTTACGACGAATGCCCATCGACAAAGCCATCGAATATTTGGTCACAGAACTTCCCCAAATGTATCAAAAGCCTACGGAAATAAGGGTAGAACCGATTGTGAAGTCTACGGCAGTCAAAATTCATAAGATGCATCAAATGGAACCCCTCGTCACAAAGGCCGACAAACGATCTGCAGAATGGAGGCTTCGTGAAGTCAACCAACGAATCGAACAACTGGTTGCATCACAGGACGACAGTACTATGATGATGTCAATCTCCGTCAAAGGTCAATTAACTACGATCAATGATCAGCGACGATTCTCTGTCACCTGCTTATTGGATTCTGGTTGCACCGTCTCGGCCATCAACTCTGGTTTCGTACAACAACATCATCTGACGACACAGAAGTACGAGAAACCCTTCCCCTCCTACAATGGGGATGGTACGATGTCCAAAGATGGCTTGATCACAGAATATGTTGTGATGAACTTACGGCTCGGCGAACATATGGAACGGATACATCTCACGGTCATCCCCCTGGCAAAAATCGACATCTATCTTGGTTTTGATTGGCTAAAGAAACACAATCCCGAGATTGATTGGGTGACTCAAACAGTCGATTTTACTCGTTGTCTTTCCGTCTGTGGTCACTCTCCCGGCAAAATCGAAGGCGTGATGTTTAAGACCGCAATTTACGACAAGCCAGCTTGGTATCGCGCATTCCAAACCAAGTCGACAGAATTAGCTCGTGCCAAAATGGTCAATGAAGTCAATAAACCGGAACAGTCAATTGTCGACCAATTACCTGAAATTTATAAGGACTACGCCGATGTCTTCGACCCCAAGGCCACTGATTCGATGCCACCATCCCGACCATGGGATCATGCGATCAACCTGAAACCGGATGCACCTGACCACTTAAACTGCAAACTATATCCGTTATCACCTCCGGAACGCGAGAAACTCGACGAGTTCCTCGATGAGAACATGAAGGCTGGCAAGATTAGACCATCAAAATCACCTTACGCCTCACCATTCTTCTATGTACACAAGAAGGATGCTACCGAACTACGTGGTGTACAAGATTATCGGAAATTGAACGAGCATACCATTCCAGATAATTATCCATTACTGTCATGAAAATACGTCACCCCCTATACATTTTTCCTTACTTTCCCATATTTTCATGACGATCCTCTCCAACTCTCAGGCTCACGACTTATTTCTCACACGACATGCGGAGCAGGGCGAAGCAATACATTTACATCCCCTCGAAGGGGACAGAGCACGACGGACAAGTTACAACTACAACTCCCCTAGAGGGAGTACGACTATAGACATGTTCCCTGAAGGGGAACACTACTCTACGATAAATGGATCCTCTTCGGATCCCCCGGCCTCAACTCCGGATCCCCCGGCCTCAACTCCAGATCCCCCGACACACCCCGTATCGACCAAGAGGGAACCTTCATCGATCATGCCCTGAACGGCATTCTCTAACGCTTTCTCGACCGCTGCCCGACAGTTCCGAGTGAACCGATCAGCAAGACCGAAACGATAACGAGGCTGGGACTTACGATACCCCAGCCAGAAGTCGTCCTCGGAGTCCGCCCATGAGACCGTCTCGAGCGACGGCATCGAGGCTGACGGTACCGGAGAGGGGGGGAACGCATCATCCAACGCTAGAAAGGGACCAACAATCATCAGAACATAATCAACGACCAGAGGAAGACCAAACACTCACCATACGGGTTTTCCAGTAACTCGCACAGAAGCCTCTTGTTGCGTACAGGAAGTGGGCAACACTCCGTGCGATGCTTCGCCTTCCCGCAAGCGAAACACCGACCAGTAGCCCAATACAGATCCCGATCAGCGTCCGAGAGTGAGAGGGCGTAGTGATGCGTAATACAATTAACCGCGATAGGGGGGGTTGGAGAGAACAGAGCGGACGTCTTGAAGAACGTAAGACGGTGAGAAGAGTGGGGATACATCGCATGCTGAAGAACAAAGGCCAAAGGACGACAGGGCTTTATACCGCCAGCATGCCTTCACACATTCGACCTTCCGCTCACAGAATCCCACGATCCATCCACGTGACCGGAGGTTGAAATCCCCGACTCCCACGCTGTCTCTTTCTCCATCAAACCACCATCACACAGCGCCCAGACCCTTAACCATGATCGAACCAATGACCACCGCGATCCTCATCTTTTTTCTCATCCTTATTCTCATTCTGGCTTCATTACTATGGGGGATACGACAGACTTACGACATCACCGACCCCGAAATCCCCCTAACCACCGTCGTATTCCACCGGCCTCCCACGATCGACGACGACGCGTCACACGGCAACGATAACCCTTACGACGAATGGGGAAACCGTGATGACGCGTACCACGAAGCATACGAATCCACTGACGCGTTCACACGCCGAAATGGCACGATTACGAATCGCAGCAATGCCGAGGGCAATGCGATTACGAGGCAGGAACAACACAGACGCGTCAGCCCTCCGACCCACCATACGACGAAAAGCGAATCATTCTTGCTGCGACTCATCGATACTGCGGAGGGGGAGGAAACGTATAAAAGACATTGAAGTACCGGTAGTTTACTTTAACTTTGACCTCCTGTACCATCTCCTAGTAGTTGTACAACGACGCCGATAGAAGTTCAAATCAAAGACCCTTATTACTCTTCATTCTCAAACCTTATCCCTGAAGTCTCGAACATTTGATCGAGTCTCACGTATAAGCGCTCATATCCTCAATAACCTCCGGTCGCCCCCACGCTACAGCACCTAACCGTCAGGCCGACCTCCGATCTCCGACATCGTGCAACCATTTGAGCGACACCAGATAGCGCGGCTACTAGTCGTGACATTAGGTCAAAGTTTTATTCAAATCGTTGCATATGTCTGCCTCATCTATTTCAACACAATTCGCCTCTGGTTTGCGAAAGCCCGCCAGTAGTGCCTTCTCCCTCACTCCAGACAGACCCGCCCACGACATACGGAAAGCAGCCCGAGACGAGACTAGACGCCTCTTGGAACGATTCCCGACCGGAGGCACAATGATACCCGAACGACCCAAGACCCCATCCTTCCTCGAAACACCGATAAAGGAAACAGAGACCGAGTCCCACCCACAAACCGACATCTTCGGAGACCCCAAGGCACTTGAAGAAAGTCCTGAGACACCTGTCAGAGACGACCCTCGTTACTGGGGGGAAACCCCACAGGAACGGTACAGAGAACCAACTGACACCGAACGAGGTGACATATTCATCAAACGCCGAGTCCATTATCGAGATGACGACGACAACGGGGATGACGAAGAAGAAGAAGTACCAGACAAAGGGAAGGGGAGGACCCCGGCTGAGCCCGTCCCAGAGGGATCATATGACCCTGAAGGGGGACCCCCTGACGGAGGACCACCTAGAGGACCCCCTGGAGGAGGACCCCCTGAAGGAGGCCCACCTGACCCAGGAGCGACAATCCACTATCACGCCCCTGCAGTACCAGGGATCAAAGTCCCAAAGCCGGTTCCACCTGAACCATTCACGGGGGACCGATCCGAATGGACCGCGTTTGTCATCAAAGCACACATCTACTTCTCGCACTATCCCGAATACTTCGCGCGACAGAACAATAGATGCGTCTATCTCCTGAACTGGTTCGGAGGAAAAGCCCCGAAAACCTGGGCCACAAACATCCTCAAGACAATGGGCCGATCATTCCCTAGTCCCTTCCTGACCTGCTTCGACCAATTACTCGATCACACCGCCGAACTATGGGGGCCGATCAATGAAGACCAAGACGCCCGAAACGCCCTCGAACAAATCCGACAGACAACCACTATTGCCGAGTACCACGCTGAATTCATCAACCTGGCAACTCAAAGTGGATACAACGAACCAGCCTTAGTACAAATCTTCTACAAAGGCCTAAAGGAGAGCATCAAGAATATGATGACCTCTATCACCAAACCGACTACGGTTAACGCCATGTTGGCCGTAAGCTTAGAATTCGAAACCCAAATCCTTGACAGACAGGCCGAGCGAAAGGAGTTCGAACGATTGAACCCGAAAGGGACGAAAGACGGATCTATCCCAAGAAGGGAAGCCGTAAAGGCCGATCGCCTTACCGAAGAAGAACGAAAGAAGTGATTCCGCGAAGGATGGTGCTACCAATGCAATCGCCTCGGACATCTGAGCAAAGACTGCCCAGACACGAAAGCCAAAGCCAAGACGGCAAAGGCCGAAGAAGATAACGACTCACCGATGGAAACCCCGAAGGATTTTCCCCAAACCTGAACAAAAGACCCACGATTGTTCAGGAACAGACCCAGAAAGTTAGCAGCATGTACAGTAGTAATCTTAACCCCTACTCGAATCAAATCTACTTCACCGTTGATCTGATAGAGGGAAAGAAAACTACGAACGTGTTAGCTATGCTGGACAGTGGGGCAACCAATCTCTTCATATCTCCAAGAATTGTCAAAATACGCAACCTGCCGACCAAGAAACTATCGCAACCAATCAAACTTACGAATATAGATGACTCACCCAACATCTCCGGAGAAGTCACTCATTACGTACAAATGGACATGCGGATCATGAACCACCAAGAATCAACACAGTTCTATGTCGCTGACATCGGAACCGACGATCTGATACTAGGCATCAATTGGCTCCGGATCCACAACCCACAATTAGACTTCGAAAGGGAAACCATCACCTTCCCACGATGTACCTCGAGATGCCAACGGCGGAACAAGGGGACCCCTAAGTTTGATATAAAGATAAAGACTAACCGGATCGTCACTCCGCAGGTAGAGACAACCGAGTCAGAACCAGAACCAGATCTAGATGTGGAACCAGAAACATTCCAAGACATCTACGAAGAAATCAAGGCTGGGAGGACACTATCCTCCATCCTTGCCGAAGCGACTACAGTCAAAGAAGGAGAAAAGACGTTCGAAGAATTAGTCCCCGAAGAATTCCGAGACTTCCACGACGTCTTCTCCAAAGAAGAATCCGAACGAATGCCCAAACGAAAACCGTACGATCTCACCATAGATCTCGAACCAAACACAGAGCCACTCCGGTCAAAACTATACCTGTTAAACCCGAGGGAACGAACAGCCTTGCGAGAATGGCTAGACGAACAATTAGCTAAAGGCTATATCCGAGAATCCCACTCCGAATACGCTGCCCCATTCTTTTTCATCAAGAAAAAAGATGGAACACTTCGACCAATCCAAGACTACCGAAAACTAAATGAAAGAACCATCAAAAACCGATATCCCCTACCATTATCACAGCAACTACTCGACCAAATGGCAGGGGCCGAAATCTTCACATCGCTGGACCTACGATGGGGGTACAATAACATCCGCATCAGGGAAGGAGAAGAACACAAACTCGCGTTCATTACGGAGTTTGGACTCTTCGAACCGACGGTGATGTATTTCGGGATGTGCAACGCGCCAGCCACATTCCAGAAAATGATGAACGATCTGTTCTGTGATGTCATTCATCATTTTGTTATTGTCTATCTAGATGACATCCTGATCTTCTCGAAGAATCGAAAAGAACATATTGGACACGTCCGAGAAGTTCTCAAGAGGCTCCGAGAAAACGATCTCTTCTGTAAACCAGAAAAATGCAAATTCTTCAAGAAAGAAATCGAGTACCTGGGGCACATCGTCAGTAAAGGAAAGGTCGAGATGGACAAGACGAAGGTCAACGCCATACTCGACTGGCCAACCCCGAAGAAAGTCAAAGATATCCAGAAATTCCTTGGCTTCGCCAACTTCTACCGACGATTCATCAAGAACTTCTCACACACAGCAAAACCGATCACCTCACTCTTACGAAAGAATCAACGGTGGGAATGGGGACCGAAACAAGACAAAGCATTCGACACCCTGAAGAAAGCATTTGTCATGACCCTGGTGTTAGCCATGCCCGACCAGGACGCACCCTTTATCATCGAATGCGATGCATCGGACTTCGCAACAGGAGCCGTACTATCCCAAAAAGATCAAGATGGGATAATCCATCCCATAGCGTACTTCTCACAAGCAATGAACAGTGCCGAACGAAACTACGAAATCTATGACAAAGAACTTCTCGCAATTATCCGAGCGCTTGAAGAGTGGCGACATTTCCTTGAAGGCGCAAAGCACAAAGTCACGGTAATCTCCGATCATCAGAACCTCACGTACTTCGCATCCGCCCGAACTCTCACCAGAAGACAAGCCAGGTGGAGTTTATTCCTCACACGCTTCGACTATGAAATACAACACCGCCCGGGAAGGCTCGGAGGAAAGCCAGACCAGCTCTCCAGGCGAGTCGACCATGAACCAACCGAACCAGACAACCAAGGACAAATCCTCCTGAAACCAGAAAGCCTCAAAGTGAAAGCAATGCGACGAGGCCACGGAAACGTGATCGAAGATCACCCGATACTAAAGAAGATCCGACAATCCGACCAACTGGACGGAGAAGTCCGAACCGCACTAGAAGCAATCGATCAAAAAAGTCCCCGAAAACTCAAAAAGGGACTTGAAGACTGGAATACCGAAGACGGCCTTGTCCTATATCGAGGCAAAGTTTATGTCCTGAACGACCCTGACATCCGTCAAGAGATACTCCGACTACATCACGACACTCTCCCAGCAGGACATGCCGGAGTTCATAAAACAACCGAGCTCGTATCCAGGAATTACTGGTGGCCAGGAATAACCACCTACATAAAGAAGTACGTCGAATCCTGCGATACCTGCAACCGAAAGAAGAACACTCCGCGGAGACCCCCCGGATGTTTACAAACAATTCCAACTGACGATCGACCATGGGAGACAGTTACGAACGATTTTATCGTACAACTCCCAAAATCGAACGGCTTCGACGCCATTTGGGTCGTAGCTGACCACACCCTGAAAGAAGCACATTTCATCCCTTGTAACTCCGATATCGATACCGAACAAACGATCAACTTATACATCAACCACGTTTGGAAGCTCCACGGACTTCCAAAGAAGATGATATCCGACCGAGGACCACAGTTCACATCGAAACTGATGAAGGGAGTCTTCAAACACCTCGGAATCAAAGGAGCGCTTTCAACCGCATTCCACCCACAGACAGACGGACAGAGCGAACGAATTAATCAAGAGCTCGAACAATATCTCCGAATATTTTGCAACTATCGACAGAACGATTGGTCAAAATACGTACCGATGGCTGAATTCGCCTATAACAACAGGGTCCATTCAACCATCAAACACTCACCCTTCTACGCGTCACGCGGATATCACCCACACTCTATCATAACCCAAGTCGCCAGCTCCTCGGTTCCAAAAGCCGATGAACTCATGGACAGAATCCAATCACTCCAAACCGAAATATCTTCTGCACTCCGCCTGTCACAAGAAACAATCAAACGATATTACGATCAGAAGCACCCAGAACCCCCAAACTTTCCAGAAGGATCTAAAGTTTGGCTCGACGCCCAGAACATAACGACAACAGCCCCCTCAAAGAAACTCGCCGATAAACGGCTCGGACCCTATATGATACGCAGGAAACTCTCACCCCTTAATTACGAACTCGAACTACCACCGACAATGAAAGTTCACCCAGTATTCCACGTGAACCTTCTATACCCGCACAAACCCGATCAGATCGAAGGCCGAACCCCACCAACACCGCCCCCAATCGTAATTGAGGGCGAAGAACAATACGAAGTCGAAGAAATCATCGATGGACGACTTTGGAGAAATCAGAAACAATACCTAGTGAAATGGGAAGGCTACGATATCTCTGAAAACTCCTGGGAACCACTCCGAAACCTCGAAAACGCCGCCGACGCTGTCGCAAACTTTCACAAAGAAAACCCTGACTTCGACTGGAAGAAACGACGACGCCATCAATCATCCTCGAAAATCTCCGGTGATTCATAGGGGAGGGTAATGTCATGAAAATACGTCACCCCCTATACATTTTTCCTTACTTTCCCATATTTTCATGACGATCCTCTCCAACTCTCAGGCTCACGACTTATTTCTCACACGACATGCGGAGCAGGGCGAAGCAATACATTTACATCCCCTCGAAGGGGACAGAGCACGACGGACAAGTTACAACTACAACTCCCCTAGAGGGAGTACGACTATAGACATGTTCCCTGAAGGGGAACACTACTCTACGATAAATGGATCCTCTTCGGATCCCCCGGCCTCAACTCCGGATCCCCCGGCCTCAACTCCAGATCCCCCGACACACCCCGTATCGACCAAGAGGGAACCTTCATCGATCATGCCCTGAACGGCATTCTCTAACGCTTTCTCGACCGCTGCCCGACAGTTCCGAGTGAACCGATCAGCAAGACCGAAACGATAACGAGGCTGGGACTTACGATACCCCAGCCAGAAGTCGTCCTCGGAGTCCGCCCATGAGACCGTCTCGAGCGACGGCATCGAGGCTGACGGTACCGGAGAGGGGGGGAACGCATCATCCAACGCTAGAAAGGGACCAACAATCATCAGAACATAATCAACGACCAGAGGAAGACCAAACACTCACCGTACGGGTTTTCCAGTAACTCGCACAGAAGCCTCTTGTTGCGTACAGGAAGTGGGCAACACTCCGTGCGATGCTTCGCCTTCCCGCAAGCGAAACACCGACCAGTAGCCCAATACAGATCCCGATCAGCGTCCGAGAGTGAGAGGGCGTAGTGATGCGTAATACAATTAACCGCGATAGGGGGGGTTGGAGAGAACAGAGCGGACGTCTTGAAGAACGTAAGACGGTGAGAAGAGTGGGGATACATCGCATGCTGAAGAACAAAGGCCAAAGGACGACAGGGCTTTATACCGCCAGCATGCCTTCACACATTCGACCTTCCGCTCACAGAATCCCACGATCCATCCACGTGACCGGAGGTTGAAATCCCCGACTCCCACGCTGTCTCTTTCTCCATCAAACCACCATCACACAGCGCCCAGACCCTTAACCATGATCGAACCAATGACCACCGCGATCCTCATCTTTTTTCTCATCCTTATTCTCATTCTGGCTTCATTACTATGGGGGATACGACAGACTTACGACATCACCGACCCCGAAATCCCCCTAACCACCGTCGTATTCCACCGGCCTCCCACGATCGACGACGACGCGTCACACGGCAACGATAACCCTTACGACGAATGGGGAAACCGTGATGACGCGTACCACGAAGCATACGAATCCACTGACGCGTTCACACGCCGAAATGGCACGATTACGAATCGCAGCAATGCCGAGGGCAATGCGATTACGAGGCAGGAACAACACAGACGCGTCAGCCCTCCGACCCACCATACGACGAAAAGCGAATCATTCTTGCTGCGACTCATCGATACTGCGGAGGGGGAGGAAACGTATAAAAGACATTGAAGTACCGGTAGTTTACTTTAACTTTGACCTCCTGTACCATCTCCTAGTAGTTGTACAACGACGCCGATAGAAGTTCAAATCAAAGACCCTTATTACTCTTCATTCTCAAACCTTATCCCTGAAGTCTCGAACATTTGATCGAGTCTCACGTATAAGCGCTCATATCCTCAATAACCTCCGGTCGCCCCCACGCTACAGCACCTAACCGTCAGGCCGACCTCCGATCTCCGACATCGTGCAACCATTTGAGCGACACCAGATAGCGCGGCTACTAGTCGTGACAATTACCGTTAATTGACGATATCATAAATCAACTCGATGGCGCGGAGTACTTCACGAAATTGGATGTTCGCTGGGGATTCAATAACATACGAATCAAGGAAGGCGATCAACATAAGGCTGCATTCCTAACCCCGAAAGGATTATTCGAACCCACCATGATGTTCTTTGGTCTACGAAATTCTCCGCCAACATTCCAGAGAATGATGAACCACATATTCCGATATGAATTACGGGCAGGTTGGTTACATATATACATGGACGATGTTATCATATTCTCCAAGAATCTGGAAGAACATCAGGAACGGACACGTCAAGTCCTACAGAAGTTCTGAGATAACAAACTATTCCTGAAGATCGGAAAATGTACTTTCAATACCCAACGAGTGGAATATCTGGGACTTATCGTCGAACATGGGAAAGTACGCATGGATCCCACCAAGACAGACGCAATTACCGATTGGCCTGTCCCAAAAAACAAGAAGGAATTACAATCCTTCTTGGGTTTCCTTAATTTCTATCGACGATTCGTCCATAATTTCGCACAGGTCGCATTACCATTAAACTCTCTAACTGGCAAAAAGGATTGGGAATGGAACACGGAACAACAAGTTGCATTCGAAGAACTGAAATGGATCATCACCACAGATCCTGTTCTTGTTATTCCTAATAATCATGGAAAATTCAAGATCGAATGCGATGCTTCGGATTTTGCCACTGGCGCCATCTTGTCGCAACAACAAGACGATGGTACATGGCACCTGGTAGCTTTCCTGTCGAATAGCATGTTACCAGCAGAAAGAAACTATGATGTCCACAATAAGGAATTACTCGCGATCATCTGATGTTTTGAACAATGGCGACATTTCCTTCTTGGTGCACCGGAGATTATCGACGTTTATACCGATCATCAGAACCTCACATACTTCAGACAACCTCAAAATCTGACTCGACGACAAGCCTGATGGATCTCCTTCCTCCAGGATTATATCTTCCAACTTCATCACCGTCCTGGTACCCTGAACCACAAGGCAGACTTGCTTTCCAGGCGTGTTGACCACGACCGAGGCCTGGATGACAATAAAGACATTATTGCGCTCCCTGATTCCCTGTTTATGGCTTCTCTCGATACCACCACGATGAATCCTCAATGGCAAGAACAGTTCATCAAGTACGGGCTTCAATTGGACGAACAGGTCAGCGAAGGACTGAAAGATCCCAGCTCTCCTTGGAAGTGTATGGATGATGGTCTGATCTATCACAACGATCTGTTATACGTTCCAAAGGATGATCATCTTCGAGGAGAAATCATACAAGAACATCATTATACTCCCTTGTCCGGACACCCTGGACAGGAAAACACATTCAAGGCTATCGCACGACATTTCACTTGGCCGTCTCTCCGTGCCGACGTTAATAAATATGTCGCAGCATGCTTATCATGTCAACAGAAGAAAGTCCATCGTGGAAAGAAACCGGGATTGTTACACCCTCATACGATCCCCCCGTACCCATGGCATACCGCCACAATGGATCTGATAGGTCCTTTACCCGAATCACAAGGCTTCAACGCCATTCTGGTAGTGGTGGATAAGTTGAAAAAACAATCAGTCCTCATCCCCACCACCACTACATTGACCTCGGAGGGATCAGCACGTTTGTACCGAGATCATGTCTTCAAACGATTTGGGTTGCCTCGTATCATCATCTCTGATCTCGGGACACAATTCGTATCTGGATTTACAAAGGAATTAAATCGTCTACTGGGAATCATCGGACATCCGACGACTGCTTATCATCTACAAGCAGATGGACAAACAGAACGGGCTAATGCCGAAATCGAAACATACCTCCGGTTATTTGTCAACCAGCGACAAGATGATTGGGCTGAATGGCTAGCTCTAGCGGAGTTCGCCTTGGCCAATCATGAATCTTCATCCACCGGTATGTCCCCATTCTACGCGACAATGGGTTTCCATCCTTGGAAGGGAAAAGAGCCAATCAAAGAAGAAATCGTCAATGAGTCTGCCGCCTCGTTCGTGGAACGAATGAATCGTATACAGGAACAGGCATCAAATGCTTTGGTCGTCGCACAAGAAAAGATGAAGAAGTATTATGACAGGAAACATCATCCCGCCCCGGAATACAATGTCAGTGACAAAGTATGGCTAGAGTCCACGAATATCGACTCTCTCCGTCCATCCAAAAAGTTGGACAACAAACGATATGGTCCTTTCCCCATTGTGAAGAAGGTTGGAAGATCATCCTACGAGTTGAAGCTTCCCTCTACATGGTCGAAGAAATATCCCATCTTCAATGAGGTCCTTCTGTCCCCATACGTTCCACCTGCTTTCCCTCAACAGACTGTCACGTTGCCACAGCCACCCACAGAGATTGTTGATGGACAGGAAGAGTATGAGATCGAAGAGGTCATCGATTCAGTCATTCGCAGAAATCGCCTATTTTACCTTGTTCATTGGTTGGGCTATCCCCGCGAAGAGGACTCATGGATACCTGCATCGGAGACAAAGAATTGTAAGACACTTGTCTCCGAATTCCATCGTTTACACCCTCGTGCACCTACATCGGTGAACCTACGCATCTCTATCATCCCTCGACCCGTCGATGCTTCTCCGCTGCGTTCCCCCGCCACTGATGTCATTGTGTCTGTTGAGCCCAAGGTCATCGCTTCGTTCCTCTCACGACAGGAAAATCATGACTTTCGGTCGTTCGCTTTCCCGACCTCAGTCCGTCGTTTATGGTTGTTTGAACTTGGTGAAGTGAACGCTATCACCCATGTCGTCACAATCGGGACGCCGAGTACCTGTGGTCACCTCCGTGATGTTGCGGGGGGTCTCAGCAATCTCGCCTTCAATGACGGCCGGTTGTCCACGTACGCATACCCGATTGCCATGATGCATCGTATGCGTACCCCCCTTCCTTCAGCTTTGCTATGGGACCGGTACGACGTTCTGCCCCCTCTTCGTTTCTGCGAGGTGCCACCCCGTCTCCTCTCCGACCACCCGGTCAACCCTTTCCTCCGGGTCTTTTGATAATCGCTCGTCCGCGACGACGTTAAACTATGATGTACAGAGTTGGGGGTTTGGAGACCCCCTTTCTGTTGTTGGCTACGTTATAACTTATCCGCCAGAACTGCGACCCCCCGACACAGTCTGCCCCAAGCAGCCTTGCTGGCCGCCATGTATGGCACATGGTCCGTCCCTGATATACTCTCTATTCGTTCTCTTTAATTTGCTTTCTCTTCCCCGTTCCTGTTCGCGCGGACGCGAACCTTGTGGGGGGGGTATTGTTACCTTTTCACCCATTTTCGCCCGCTTACTTATCGCTCAACTCATCCTCAATTCCCACGGCCACTTTCCCACGGAGAAGTGCCAAGTCCCACGATCTCATTGGCTACCGTTCCTTCGGTTCCAAGTTCTCACGCTTTGACATCACCACATGTATGATCAATCACATGTCTGGTTATCGTCCAATCACATCGCGCTTACTCATTCAAGATAAGAGAGCTTATTGCCATTGGTTGGAGATAGGAGGGCTTAATGCCATTGGTCAAAGATAAGAGGGAGTTATGCTATTGGACGATAGGTTACTGCCTCCCCTCAAGATGTTTCCTTTATGTACCGTTGATGTATGTACAATGTACTTTACATTTAGTCTGGTTTACTACACCGGATCAATAATATCCTCCTTCTCCCTTTCATCGCTCGAAGTCTGTTGAGTTTGTTTGTTGTCGGAGCCGTCCCGTAGACGATCCGTAACACTCTTGCATTGGCTTTTGGCATGGTTTGTGTCACTGAGAGGGCGAGAGAATGGTATCAAAATCATTGTATTGATGGTTTGAGGCATGCATTTACATTGTGGAATGTAAACATGGTCTTATTGACCAGTTATAATACAATAAACAATTGATACGCAAAACATGTCTGGTGCATGTGATCAGATTACCCTTATTTGGAAGGAGGACACCGAACACCAGCCATGACCTCTGGTACTACAACAGTCAAGACAAAGTTGACAGTCAATGACTTGACTTTTGTGTTTCGGTCATGACCATACAACACTGAATCACAAGATGTAATTAAGTATTGTAAGTATTTGACAGTGTACTATGCAATGGAGGGATATCCACAGCATAAATCCCACATTCTAGATATAAATTGCACTCTTAAACCTTAACGGCAGAGATGCCGCAGAGACCCAAGAAAAATTTTCATACCCTGACAACCTAAAATGCCATCATAAACATGATTTCTAAGAAGAGGGTCAGTACCCCCCCTTCAAATTGGACTTTGAAAATCATGAATATTTTGCTTAAAATAGCAATGTGCCTGTCTGGCACCCCCAAGCGATGTCCAGCACTATGAAATGATGTCAGTTTATGTCTTGCTCTTCAGAGACTGAAATCTCAAATGCACAGACGTCCTTATTGGGTTGAGGGGGTTCCATCTCCAACATAGGTCTAGGTTTTTATGTGTTTATGATTTATGCTATGGATAGTTGTCCAATCCTGCATTATCCATATCATGCAATAAGGTATTAGGGAGGACAAGATGACTATTTTTTTGCTGCCCATGCCCATGCTTTGATGACAGGGAATGCTTGTTGTGCATTTCTATTGTAGAACCTCATATTCTTAAGAGCTAGTTTGGCTACTGGGTCACTAGATAATGTGAGACATTAGATACAAATCAATTGGCTATGGCAATGTGGCACATGGTGGAGCTGGAAATATCCTTATCATACCATGGACAGCAAAGCACACTCTAGCCATAGACAATGAGTTCATACTCTGCTGATCATGCTTGCTGCTCTACTTCATTATTTCTCAGAAATCTTCTCAATGTCAAAAGTTAAGGGCAAAGATAAAGAGCAGAAGGATCCAACTTGAGCCCAGTGGAGTGAAGCAGAATCTATAGCCCTTCTTGATTATTTGATTGAACACAAGGCAGCAGTGGGGGATGGAATGAATTTCAAGCTTGCCACATTCCAGGCTGCTGTTCCCAGTGTTGGATTATATGATGTTAAGGGTGCTAAGAAGACAGCCAAGATGCTCAAAGGAAGATATGATGTAGTATGTTGTCTTGAACATTATTGGGGAAAAAGATACAATTGACTTGATTTATTAGATCAAATCAACCTACAACCTCATCTGCACCTGGAAAACCTTATCAGGAGTGCACTGGGATGATGTAACCAGTGGAAACATCACCATGGAAGCCAAGTGCAAGGTTTTGGATGAATTCATTACTGTCAAGGTGTGTGAACCATTAATGCATCCTCAGTACTACATTTTAATATAATACAGAGTCACCATGGTCTCATACCATTCTGAAACCATGGCTGGCCCTTCTTGAAAGGGTCAAAACACTTATACCACCCATTGCCAAAGGAATTGAAGTTCACTGGCCAGAATTAGCCTTACCTTTCAGATCTGGTAATGATGAAGTACTGTCAGCTGACAAGGATGATAACTCACTTATCCAATCCATCAACACAAACATCAGTACTTTGCACAACAACTTAAAGGGCAAGGGCAAGGAAACAGAGAGTGTCTTATCCATTCAATCATCCCTATCTGTCTCATCAATTTCAAACAAACACAAGCATTCACATTCTACTCCTGTAGATAGGCATATGCAGGGGTATACAGACTTGCACAGGTTTTGTACCCCTGACCCATCAGGGTTGGGGTCAGGTATGGTGATATGCACCATATGATCCTGGCCTCCAATTTGATATATCTCACAATTCCATGCAATTTGTATCAACTTGACACTCCTTCACCTTGTGATCCAGTTGCAACTATTGCAATTGTCTGTGACTTCAGAATTCTTTAGTTATTGCATTTCAAAGTATTTCCTTTGTTTCTTTGTTCTATATTCTTATACATTGTCCCCTGTACTCTTCCTTTCTTATCCATGCACCCCTCTCTCATATTTTCTTTTAGTATGATCCTTTCATCCCTCTTCCTTTGCCCTTACAGTTTATGCCTGCCTGCATGAGCCACTAGACAGAGAACCCAGAGAATCCAGAGAACCCAGATACACCATCATTCCCCCTTCATCTCAGAGCCTACCCTTAGTCCTAGACCCAGTCCCTTCACCTTATATTGCCTTCTCTCACTCTCCAACCCTTCAATTTGACTGTGACTTTCTTGTTTTTATTGCACCTCTTTGATTTTTATTGCAACTCTCTGATTTTTATTGTAGCATTTATACTGAGTGTCTCATACCTTTCTAGTCCTTTTCTTTCTTCTTCTATCCTAGTGTAGGCTTTCCAAAACTTCCTTGCACCTTTCTTGGCAGTTATATAGTTAGATTCCCATCTCACTACCCCCCTGTGCATCAACGGGTAGCCAAATTGGAACCTGTGAAAAACCTGTGACCCATGGTCAACCCATGGGTAGCTGTGACTGAACTGTGACTTCCTATCACAACCACCCAACACAGTAAACATGAGCAGAGTGGGTCACAATCGCAAACCATTCTACTCAAGGTAAGTCTCTTGGTTCATTGAAAATTGATACTTTTACTAATTAAAACTGTTTTAGTTGAATATTGCTGTGTTAGGCTATGGCACCAGGCTATGGGGATGGGGGAGGGGGAGGGGGAGAGTGGGAGGGAGAGGGGGAGAGGGGGAGAGGGGGAGGGGACAGTAGGAGAGGGAGAGGGAGAGGGAGGGGGGGACAGGATGGTGGTGGCCACAGCCTTGACTATCCTCATCCTTGTCATCCTCATCATCCCCGTCCTTGTCATCATCATTCCCATCCTCATTCTCATCTTGTCCCTGTTGTCCTCATTGTCCTTGTCCCCATTAGTCCTCATCCTTATCCCTGTCCTCATTGGTTGTAGAGGTCCACATGTGTGTGGACTCCAATTCTCTTACATTCCTTGATATCCCCATTCTCCTACCTCCTTTCTATCACTCCCTTTCACCTTCCTTCCCTTCACATTCCCTTTTTATTATTATTCACCATTTCCCCAGTACACTCCCTTTATAGATATTGTATAGTACCTATATAGTGTCTCATGTACATAGATCAAAACAAGTTGAGTTTGAGTTTCTACCCCAAAGACCAGGACTTGAAAACCCTGAGAATCCATGCCTACAAAGGCTGTGTTCACCACATCGTCTTCATCCTTGTCATTGCTGTGGTGGTGGCTGTCCTCATCCACCATCCTCATTGTCATCATGTTGTCCTCATCCTCGTCATTGTCATGTCATCTGCAGAGGGTCTTGCTGCCTGTTGTTATTGTCCTTGTCATCCTTGTCAGTGTTGTGGCATGTGGGTTGTTGGTGGTGACACGTTCAGAGACATATGACTGCATTTGTTGAGGTGTGACCAAGTGACCAAAAAAGTCACATGGTCTGTGCGCCCTTTGAATCTCTATATAAGGGGCTCAAAATCCCTGTCAATTGCTTCAAAAATATTATTTTGTAGTATTTACTTAGTAAGATTATAATAATTATAGTATATGACACTATGTACTCTAGTACATATATATCTCGGCTATAGTTGGCTGTAGCTGACTGTAGCCAGTTATGCATGGCTAGTGGCTTCAACATGAAGAAATTAGCTTAGCCTTAGCTGAAGCCAACTTGGCCAGCCCACAGCTAGCTTAGCTGCAGCAACACTAATTCAGGCACTGGCTGCCAGCACCCACACCCAATGACATGGATGAATGGCAAATGGTGGCACACAGGAGGATGATGTAATGGACCGGTTCCGACAACGATTCTCAAATACCCTCGAACTTGAACTCTGTTTCAAGTTACATAGCATATGGCCTATGACCTTCCTGTTTCACCCATTCTGAATTATCATAGTGTGACTGCATGCTTAGATAGCATCTCTCCTCAGTCTGTTATATTAGGTTGCTAGGCTAGACCTATAAGTACCCTGGTTTTGCGTAGTGTACGACAGCAAGTATTGAACACCCCCCTGGCAATAAATTCACCAATCCACTGTCTACTGCTTACTCTGTTTAAATTCTCTCTCTCTCTCTCTTCATCTGCCATGACCATTGATATCCAATGATACTCTTGTCACATATTTTGACAGTACTTCAGTGCTACCTCTGAAGATCTAAACCTCCTCACTATGGCTGGATCCCTGTCAGTCTGATCAACCGCCAACCTGCCAACTACTATTCTCTCTATTTTCTCATGTCTGGTTACAATCTGTGACCACGTGCAGTCACGGTGACGACCGTGCCTGAGGTCCAGTCTAGAAGAACAAGCACCTCCAATGGTGAGTTGTTTGATAGAACAATCGGTACAGACGTTCTGCTGTCAAATGCAGGCAGTGACATGCTGGGCCCTGAAGGGCTTTGCTGAAGGTCACTGAGTGATGTCTCCCCAAGTCAAACTCCCTTCATTGGAAGGCAGACATCCCTGTTGCCAGACAGGATGGTTCCTATGCTCAAGGAGCAGCCTGTTGAGGCAGTGAATGAATGGCTACCGAAGCCTGATGCGGACCACACCGCAGGAAAAAGGAAAAATGTTGTTAATAGACAACAAGAGAAAGGCAGGCGAAGGTTAGGCTTATTGCCTACAAAAAATGAAATACCATTGTCGACCGCACAAGTGATGACTGTCTGAGCTGCTGAAAGGAACCTGAGCAACATTCAGAGGCATCGGCTGGCAGAGCGTGCCCAAGTAAGGGAAGTCCTATTAAGCTCAGAAGAATCGTTTAATGAAGGACCGTCTTCTCACCATGCAAAAGGAAAAGCCATTGACCCTAGGAATTGGGGAAACTTCGGTGATGATGCAGACATGGACATCGAACAGCAACGGGCTGCGCTGTCAATGTTTAATAAGAAGATGGCCCTGTGAAATGGGGACCATGTTTCCAAAGGTCAGTTGGGTGAGGCTGAGGCCCCCCAGAAAAAGGAAATGCAAATGCCAAAGGATGAAATCTTGGCCATGCAAACCATGCTGGAGCACAAATAAGATGAAATTGACAATTTGAAAAGGGAGTTGTGCTCACGCTCATGTTCACGAGCTGTTTTTCAACCAAAAGCCAATACAGTGAAGGATACAGAGAACTCCTGGGCAAGACTCCCAGGGACTTTGAGACCGACTTCCCAAGTAAACGCCAAAAGCTTCTTGGGAAAAGCATTGTTTGGGTTGGTGAAACTCAAAGGCAATCCATCAGATTCACCTAGCTCAAATGGCAGTGACAATGCCTCAAGCTGGTCATGATACATCTGATGATCCTTCAATGCAATGCAAAGCTGGTAATGGACGAAGCTGCAGAGCCCAAAGGAAAAACAAGAAAAGTAAAATGATAATCAAACCGGTACCCCCTGAGGTATATGATGGAGCTGCAGACACACAAGTGTTTCATAAATTCGTGCTCAAGGTGACAAATTACCTCACTGATGGCTGTGTTGAGAAACGACGTCAGGTATCCATGTTAATGAGATACTTAAGTGGTGCTGCTTACAAATTTTATGTTCAAAAAGTAGCCTACAACCCAGAACAATGGCATCTGTGGAAATTCTTCCAAGAACTCTTTGACTATTGTTTCCCAGTGAACTTCCTGGGCATTCAAAGGAAGAATTTCAACTGTTGTTGCCAAGGTAACCGCACAGTCCGAGAATTCATGTTTGAACTGAATGAACTCAGCATGATGATCGGTGATATTGACCATAGAGCAAGGGTAAACCGCCTGTGGTATGGCTGTAATGCCGAGATTCAAAAGGAATGTGGATGAACAAGCTTAACCCTGAAGTCTCTGACTTTGAAACTGTTTCATCAATGGCTGAAACAATCGAGTTAGCCAGTGGGGTAGCTGACCGAAAACAGACTATCTCTAAGCCTGATCGTTGGAGCCCACAGGAAAGGAAAAATGAAAAGGCTCGTTTCAGAAGCAAACAAGCCACACATAATTCACCACATCCAGACAAGGATGGAGAAAAGGCTGGCATTGTGGGCAATGGTCAGCCCTGTGAAAAGAAACCTTTTCAGCAGAAAGGATCTCGCCGGAAGCAAGGAATAAGTGATAAAGAAAAGGCTGACCTCATGGCCGAGGGCAAGTGTTTTATCTGCAAAGAAGTAGGACACATGTTGCGAAACTGCCCTCAGCGGAACCTTGTTGGTTAATCAGGGAAGGCTGGATTTGCACCTGGCATCCAAAATAATGCAATTGCAATGGGTGAAAGGGATACTTCACACCTGCAAGAACTTGTTGATGCCACTGAGACCATTGAAAATTTGACTCTGTCATCATTGGCCACTGAACCAGCAGAGGTCATCGATGAAGGATTTAGCAAGGCGGCAAGTGAAGCTGAGACGCTGGAAAGCTTTGAAGTGTATCAATCTCATTTTTGGACATGAACAAGGATTGAAGATCCTCTGGGTGCTCATGTCAACGAAATATTGGAAGCAAATGCACCATATGCAGGAGACAAGCAGGCTCCCAACTGGTTAGGAAGGGGCAACCGCTTTGTAACCTATCAGGTGCTAGACCGCAAATGGTTGATGTCAGACATGTGGCACATTTCCGATGAGGAAGAACATTTCCTTGGTTTAGACCAGCTCCTACATCCTTGATTTGATGTAGCAGGATGGTACCATAAAATAAGGCAACAACCATTCAACCGAGGACCAAATTTCTTCGATGATGATGATAACTTCCCACATGATGAGTCCTCATGGTTACTGAGTGCCAAAAACATAATCCCAACAAGAGTTTTGAGGGACATTACGAATATTCACATAGCCTGCAGGGCACAGTGATTTGATGAGGGTGGCCTAGTGGCACTGCAAAGGAACTCAGCTAGGACAAAGGACTTTACATGCAGAGTTCCAATGCCAATCGTAGTTGTTGCAAAAGTCAATGATTGGCCTACCAGGGCCCTGATAGACTCCGGGTCATTAGGAGATTTTATGTCTACCACAGTAGCAGATCAGCTCAGGGTTAAGAAGGTGGGGCTGGAAAAACCTTTGCCAGTACAGCTTGCTGTGCAAGGATCAAGGACACGAGCCAATTATGGCACCAAAGTCAACCTGAAGTATCAGGGTATCAACACTGCTCGGTACTTTGATATCATCAATCTCGATGGCTACAACCTGATTCTAGGAACTCTGTTCATGTTCCAACACCAAGTTACCATTGGCCTGAACAAGCCTAGAGTTATTGTTGGAAGTTCAGCCCCATTGCCCATTCAAGGAGACAATGTTGCAGTACTCACGTCTAGAGCAATGGACTTGCTTGAAGACCAGATTGAACATGCACGACAGGAGCTTTGTGCATATGCAGAACCACTATGCAGAAAAGCAGCTGAGACCTGTCTGCCACCGCTTCGAGAAATCAATCATTGCATACCTTTGATCGACCCTAAAAAAATCTACACATGGCGTCCATCAAAGTGCCTTGAGCCAATGAGGCATTTATGGGCAGCTAAGAGGGATGCATATTTAGCATCTGGACGCTGGAAGATGTCAATGGGAAGTAATGCATGCCCAATGCTACTTCTGTGGAAACCTGATCCACCAGGGTCACCATTAAGGATGCAAACAGTGGTCGATCTGTGAGAAAGGAATGCTAACACAAACAAATTAGCATTGCCACTTCCAGATATCCACACAGTACTTAACCAAGTGGCATCAAAAAGGTACCATAGCCTTATGGACGGACAGGATGCATATGAACAGATTCGGGTGGAACCAAGTGATGTTCCAAAGACCCTAATGACAACACCCAATGGGACAATGATCAGTGAAGTCCTGCAGATAGGTGACACAAATGCAGTTGCAACATTTATGGCCATAATGACACACCTTTTCTTACCCTTCTTGGGGGTGTGGATGGATGTTTACTTGGATGATATTGTTGTCTACACAGACACCCTGGAAGAGCACGTCTGTAGAGTGAAGCAGATAATTGACACTCTGCAAAGAGAAAAGTTATTCCTAGCAGCAGAAAAACTCCATTTTCTGCTGTTGGAGATGCGTCTCCTGGGACATGTCATAACCCCTGATGGGATAAAGCTTGATCCGTTTAAAGTAGACAGCATTGTTGCCTGGACCCACTTCGAGGGATGCACTTCGGCGTTTCCTAGGATCAGTGGGGTACCTGACAAGCAACTTGAGCCATGTTCGCATTCCCATGGGAATCTTGTCAGCACTCCAAGGGGATGGAACACCATTTCGGTGGATGTTCACCAAGCAAAGAGCCTTTGACAAAATAAAAAATATAGTTGAGTGTTCCTGAGACCTAGCTCGGGTCACCCTTGACTATGGATCAGAGGCACCTCCGATAAACTTTGTCATGGATGGCTGTAGTATTGGTATTGCAGGTTGCATCTCACAAGGAGAAGACTGGTGTCTGGCACCTGTGGTAACCTTTTACTCAGCTAAACTATCTTCAGCGCAGCAAAATTATGCCGTGCATGAAATTGAACTACTTGCCAGAGTAGAAATCATGATGAAGTACTGGTATATGCTGCTTGGCGCAAAATTCCGATGGTATACAGATCATAAGGGTCTTATATTCCTTTTGAAGCAGAAAGGCCTGACTGGCCAACAAGCTCACTGGATGGAAAAAATCAGTGAATTTGATTTTGAAGTCCATTATGTCCCAGGAGAACAGAATGCATTTGTAGATGCTCTGTCACGACTGTACTCAGAAGATAAAGCTGGCACTGTAAGGGCGCAGAGTGAGTACACTCAGCATGATGATGGCATACAGTCAATCACCTCAATGGCTATCTCGACCCCGCTGTTGGTGGGAGCTGAGGCGGCAGCCAAGTTGGCAAAGCATATTGATGGTGCTCCTGAGACTGGTCACCCTGAAACTGCACGTGAATTCTCAAAGAGGATACGGCGTGTCCATCTTATTGTTTCACCAGAGGATGGACAGGAGGGTGGGAAACAGGCTGCAAATAAAAATGCTCAGGAAACCAGCTGCACAAGCAGTATAAATACTGGGATACATGCCAATTTCGAAAAATTGCCAATGCAAGACATTATCAAAGGTGTAGCCTCGCCAACATTGCTAGATGTGGTCAGCACTGATCATGTTGGTTTGGATTTCCCTGCAAGCTTGAAGGGACGATACACCAAGGATGATTTTTTCAAATGTGTCCTGGAAAAGCTGCGGGAGGTCAAGAACTTCGAAGTGGTAGACAGACTCATCTATCTTAAAAACAATGACCGATGGGTACTATGTATCCCATCATCAACCATAAATGGATGAAGTGTCCAAGAAATCATCATAACACATGCTCCTTGCATCCTTGCCCACCTGGGCAGTCAAAAGACCCTGTCTTATCTTCGAGACCAGGTCTGGTGGGAAAATATGAATCACGATGTCATGAAATATTGTGAAACATGCAGTACATGTAAGTGTAGCAAACTCAGTAACCAGAAACCATATGGGTTGTTGAACCCATTGCCAATTCCTACAGGGCCTTGGGAGTCAATTGGAATTGACTTCGTCAGTCCATTGCCTCTATCAAAAAATAGGAACAGCAAGTTTGATATGCTTATAGTGGTGATTGAACTGCTCACCGCAATGGTGCATCTAATACCTGGTCGACAGGATTATAAAGCAAAGGACGTGGTGGAAATGATCTTCTCGGAGATCTATCGCCTTCATGGCCTGCCAAAGGCCATTGTCAGCAATCAGGACACACTTTTACGAGTGTGTTTTGGACCCACTTACACAAGCTGATCAATGTTGAGCTCAAGATGTCGAGCGTGTACCACCCACAAACAGACAGTGCCACTGAGTGCGCAAACCAAACAATCACACAGATGCTAAGGCAATGTGTTTGACTTGATCAGAAAGATTGGGTGCAGAGATTGCCTGCAATTGAATTTGCAATCAACTCTGCATGATCAGAAAGTACAGGATATGCTCCATTTTTCCTCAATACTGGCAGGATGCCCTGCTCATTTGTGTGGGATGAGCAGAATGCCATGGAATACCCAGGAGTCCAAGCGTTTGCACAAAAAATGAAGAATGCTATCATGTCCGCTCACAACAGCCTGATCAAGGCTAGAGCAAAGCAAACCACATCAGCAAACCAGCAGCGAAGGCCAGCTCCCTTTGTCGAAGGAGATCTGGTGTACCTATCAACCAAAAACATATCCTTCCCGAAGGGTCAGGCCAGGAAATTGTTACCGAAGTTTATAGGGCCATATCGGATAACAAAGAGCTTTGGAAATAATTCTTTCCACGTTGAACTGCCCTTGAACCTGAAACAGAGGGGGGTACATAATGTCTTTCATGCATCCTTACTTCGGATCCACTCACCAAGTGATGACTGCCTGTTCCTGGGGTGACTGGATAGTCAAATGGGTGGCCAAGGTCGCGAGTGGATGATTGAACATGTATTATCTCATGCTGGATGCGGTAAACAAGCATTGTTTGAGGTCAGGTGGATGGTGATGTCACATGGCTGCCGCATTTCCAAATCACCAAGTCCTCAGCAATTGATGAGTACCTTGAAGCACAGGGCATTTCAAGTGTAGAGAACCTTGGCGAGGGCCAGGGCGCCCCTCCTTCGGACAATGCGCAATTGTTTTCAGCTGCTCTTTCTTTTGGACGAAATTCACAGCCTGGTTGCCGCTCATATAAGTCCCATGCACTGTTGTCAATTTCTGAGAACCACGCAATGCACTTTAAGTGTCACCTTGTTGGAATTGGTAACATCGTACATTTATATCATTGTCTACGTTATTCGTTTGGATATGCGTTTATCTGATCTTATCAGATAACTACTCTCATGGACTATCATCGTATGTAATATCTCTTACTCATCGTTGTGTATCCGGGTTTGTCCTCTCCGAGGGACTTATGCTATTGGCTAGTATTCATCATTAGTCATCATTGTTGTTAGTATATATACTTGGTATCCGATGTAGTAGTTACCCCATCAGATTATTACAAGTTTGTATCAGACCCACTACCGTCTCTCTAAGAAGTCCTTGTGTGTTTTGGGTTCCCAGACACACTTCTCAGAGTCTTAGCTAGCGCTACAATCAACCGTATAATCCACATTTTAACACACCTCTCTTGCATAGGCTCAGGGGACTTCATTCTTTCAGACCCTGCGTCCAATTCAAACTTCTACTATAATTATTCTCAAGTACATGAAATCACAGTATTCGAGCACCTCCTTTGTGCATTTAAACACCCCGGTGTTCCTACCCCTGTCCACTACAACCAGTTCGCTACCATTTACAACAAAGACCTCATGTGCTGTGCGAAGTTTGCAACAGTATCAGCCAATCGTGTGGTTACTATAATTGGACCATCACCTGAGCTTGGTGCGCCAAACCTCCATCGTGCCTACCTGGATCATCATCCCCACAGCTCATTCAAGCGTCAATCTGAGGATAGCAAAGAAGATGTTTTATGCAAGGCTCTTGATTTGCTCACTTCGGACCGTGAGCGCAAAGGCAGCCCCAGCCACAGAAGGTACTTTGGAGAAGGTCGCCATCCGAAGTGTGGGCATGCAGCTAGTGATCCCCAGCACATCCACCCCTCGAGCACTAGCTCAGTACCCACCATCAAAGTCACATCAATGGAGATCCCGAAGGAAGTTGAGCAAGAAGGGCAGGCTGATATTTCTATGGAGGTTGCTGTGGATGACTTCACCACCGAAGACAACCATGTCGATGACTCTGTCACATTCGAGGACGATGCCGCCAACTTTGATTGACCCCATAGGTGTCAATGGAGGGCATATGTAACGGACAGGTTCCGACAACGATTCTCAAATACCCTCGAACTTGAACTCTGTTTCAAGTTACATAGCATATGGCCTATGACCTCCCTGTTTCACCCATTCTGAATTATCATAGTGTGACTGCATGCTTAGATAGCATCTCTCCTCAGTCTGTTATATTAGGTTGCTAGGCTAGACCTATAAGTACCCTGGTTTTGCGTAGTGTACGACAGCAAGTATTGGACACCCCCCTGGCAATCAATTCACCAATCCACTGTCTACTGCTTACTCTGTTTAAACTCTCTCTCTCTCTCTCTCTTCGTGTGCCGCAACCGTTGATATCCAACGACACTCTCGTCACAGATGACAGGGATGGCAAGGTGGAGCCATGACAGCAGAACAAGCAGGGTGTGAATACAAAGGATGGGCAGGGCAGGGCACTTTGCCCTGCTCTTTTTTTATTTTATTTTATATAATAAAAGTATTGTAATACACTGTGGGGTCATTGGGTTACCCGCGACCCAGATTTTCGGAAGCATTAACTTGGACTATTGAACTATCGGCCAGGACAACCTCGAGATCAATGATATGGTCGAGAGTGAGTCCATATATGCGGCTAAGAGGGCCTTGACCACCAATGGTAGTGTGTCCCCCGATCCTGACCTGCGGACATGTACCGTGTGCGATGGTACGCTTGCCTTGCTAAACAACACCTTTGTAACCTTATCAAGCCTCGTTCCACCACCGATGGTTGCCCTCCATGTTGTCTGGTCGACGACAGCGTTGTTCAGCGTGGCCAGGTCGATGACGAGTGCGCCACTTTGACAGCAAGCGCGACGTCTCGCGGGGAGGATGCGTAGACCAGGGCGAGTGGTTTTGGCTGACAACGGAGGTTCCAGGGGATGATACTGCTGTCGTAGTCGAGATGGCCAGGTTTTTTGATTGGGCCATCAATGCCAGTGACGAGGAGGTTGTGGAAAGAGGCGTTGTAGCCTAGGAGACTGATTGAGTCTCAGGGACGCCGGGTGCGACTCCTTGCCAGTGAGCTGGCTGTGAAGGATGGTGTCTACGATGACTGAATCATTATTGTGGATGATAAGCATTATTAATAATATTCTTGAAGGCGCTGTAAGAAAAACCCCTTTTGGTCGGTGCTTCAAACAATTCCTAATTCTATCCTTCCTTTTGTCTCTGCACATCATGCCTGGCAGGACTGCCCCGACGACGACGACGACGACGACGACGACGACGGTAAAGCCATCCACCACAGCGTCTACACTCCAACGACAGCATGCAAAACGGACTCCTGTTCCTCTCCTTATCCAGTCTTTCCCTGTCCCACCAACCCACATCCCCCCGTCCCCCCATCCCTCTGTAGCTTCCAATACCCCCGTGAACCCGCCCCCTTCTCTCCCACCCGCCCTTCCTCTTCCCCCACTTCCTGGTCCTTCCCCAATCTCACAACAAGAAACACTCCTATTTTTGTCTACCGCTCGCTCCTCTCGTGCGTCAAAGATATCCATTGCTTCTGCTACTACCTCCTCTTCTCCCCCCGTGTCGAGGCGGAACTCGACCGCAACAATCGCCAGTGTGCGCACTGTTGCTTCTGCTTCCCGATTTCCCTCCTCGTCTCTACACGCCAAGAGGGAATCCGTAGCGTCCACACGCTCCAAACTCTCCCCTCGCTCCAATCTTGATTTCCCACTCCTACCGCAATCACCGACCTTGGTCTCCTTTCCTTCCCGCCCCTACTCGATCTCCGAAGAGGACTCCACTGACTTCTGTAAGCCCGACATCGCCCTACTCAGTCGTACTTCTCCTGTTGCCCTCAACGATATCGATGATGATGATATCGAAAAGGTTCTCGATCTCATTCCCTCCACCTCGTCCCATAGACCGAGCTGGGCTTCGTTCTCACGCCCCGACGAGTCCATATCCTCAATTGACATGCGCGACTTGCCTGCGTTGCAAGACGACGACGACGGCTTTGAATCACACCATCCCAACTCACCTTTGCGGTCCGCTGGTCGAACATTACCTCCAGGTAAACAGCCCGAACCATCACCAAGATCCCAAAGTCCCGATATCAAGACCATCCTTTCTACCACCCCACGCCAGCGTCGACTGTCCCACCGTCGTCCACGGTCTCGGTCTCGGTCTCGGTCTCGGTCTCAGTCCCGCCCCAGCAAGGGCTCTAAACTCGACAATTATCCCAACGACATCATCCCAACTGTTCCCCAACAGAGCGATCCTTCCTGCCGTTCGTACTTACACCCAAAAGACGAACAGGACAGAGACGTTCCTTTTGCATCAGACGGCCTCCAGGGCGGGGACGCAGACCTTGATTCTGACATGGAGTCACAACTGGAGAGGCAGTTAGAAGGCGGCGAGAGTGATTCAGATTCTAGTCTCGACCTTCATACCCCATTACCGTGAGTAGAACTTCTCTCGCTCAGTTTTTCTCATCCTCAAATGCTTTCAGCAATTTGATGCTCCGCCACGGTCACTTGTCGCCGCATTCAAAACTTTTACCGCATCGCCCCGAACCGTCCTTGGATGATCGTCCTGGGAGTATTGTAAGCGTGGCCTCCACAAGTGCGTCGGTCAACTTTCTTCTATCCATTCTAAGACGCCATTGAATCTGTTTTTATCCAGGCGGGTTCCGATCAGGCACTTTGAAAGATGAGAGAGATACGCCCAAGCGTCGGAATCGTCACCGGGACGGCCGACTGCTACGCGGTGGAATCGGACTCACCACTGGCTTGGGCTGGAGTGACAGGTTGGCAACTCATTCTCTAGTGTAGTCTTCTTCAGCTAACTCCTTTCAGCGAGGACGAGGATGCCCCTTCGGCCCTCACACGCCGGATATCGTCCCTCAATCTGTCTCGCCACTCCTCATTCTCGTCCCCCCACCCACCCATTCATCCTTTATCACGATCAGTTGGTTCCCCACGTACGGATGATGATGATCGTGACTTGGATCGCACAGCAAGCCGTAGCACCAGAACACCCAAAGGGCGCTCATCGTTGCCTCCAACGTCTTGGCAGAAGCGAGCTATAGGTAGCCGGACGAGCACAAGTGGCACCGCTTCGACTTTCTCGCTCTCACTCAATATACCCAAACACGCGTCTCATACCTCACTGACTTCTGGCACTCTATCCGAGTCCTCCTTCGGTACGAAGGATGTCCCTGAAATGTCCCGTGCCTCTTCGACCGCGTCAAGCTTTAGCATCCAGCTGCCCGTCACACCCAAGGATACTGAGGAAGTTCGATCACCCACACTATTGGACACCAGCAAGTCGCTTCCGCCTCTACCCACATCCATCTCCAGCCAACACTTCTCACAGTTGGGTGCAGCCGCGGCCCGGCCTTCCCTACCGAGATTGAGGGCCTATTCCTCTGCTTCTTCCGCCTCTTCAGCTGGCCCTAGGCATTCGATCATCTCTGTCGTCTCTCTGCCACCAGCAACAACGCCAATGAGTGATGGCGCCCCATCTGCGACCCCACGACCTCTGCGACTCACCAGCCAGCGGAGGGAAGAACCATTGTCTACTAAGAGCGGCACCTACAGCAGGCACCTCAGCGACCAACAGCGTCTTCGCGCCTCATCTGGGCCTAGGTACTCGGACTCGTCTCTCCTGGCGCCGTCTGTCAAGGACCAGGATGCGAAACCGAAGCCGCGTACGGGAACAGGAATGGCCTATCGTACAGCTTCGCACTCGCTTAGTGCACAAACTAGGATGAAAATGCCAAGTGGCTCTATGGGCATTGCCAACAGCGGCCTTCCGCGGATACCTGCGGCCGCTCCACGAGGCATCGCCTTCTAAATTGACGTGACTCACATACCTTATTAATTTCGTTTTCTCCACACTACATAGGCCTTGTCTGGAATTATTTGGAATTTTGTGCATCGAAAAACCTTTCACTATACCTTCTACATCCCTCAGGAATTGATACCTTTACCTTTCCTGGCCCATTTTATGAATTCATTAATTATCGGGTGCCTGTCTGTAAGAATAAATATGGTTCCCATGGAGTTCGAAACCAATATCATTTACTGAGATAAAAATGTGAAAGTCAAATATGGTATTTCAGTATAGCTGCAAGTCTTGAAATTCCTGCTGTGCAGGTTACTTTGATCATGACTTATGTGTGGTTTTGCCCCAATGGACGAAAAGCCTGGAAAAAAAAGTGCATAACAATAACCCCAGCGTGAAAGTGACATCCAAAAGTCTTCTTCTTGACAAGTTACAAGCGGCATCATGGGTCCGATACTACTTAGCACGACCAAGAACCCTATGCCCTGAGTTAACGTCGCTGCAGTGGGAGGAGGAAAGTAGGGCTTACGGATTGAGGAGCTCCTACACTTTGGTACGGCTCCATTCCAAGACATTCTGCAAGCGTTACTAGTCGGTACCCCTTGGCTTGGAGAACGCTGATGGCATGAGGAAGAACCTCGTGCGCTGTGCGCTCTGTAAAACGAGACCTATAAACACAGCAAGTAGGATTTTAGCGGGAGGGCTTATTACCATGGACCTCGTGATTTAGGGCCAACACAGTCGAGGGTCGTCGGTTCGCGAGGTCGGTATATGCCTGGTTGCTCTGGGCTGGGGTTAAGCCTACAGAATCACCCGAGTCGAAATCCCAGAGGACGAGCTTCTGTCCGCGGATGTAGGCGACTTCCCGCACTTGGTCGTTGTAGCTACCGTAGGGTGGACGCATAAATGCAGGTTTGACGCCAACTATGCGCGTCAAGGCTTGTTCGACACGCCAGCTGTGAGAAAAAGCAGACGGGTTGGCAAGGAAGGAAGAATGCGCTGCCGCAACTTACCATTCGTCGTGGATTTGGTCCCAGCTCAAGCGGGTCAAATCTGAATGCGACCAGGTGTGGGAGGCGACCTAGATTTGGACGTCAAGATGAGGCGATGAGCGTGGATGCATCAGACAGAATATTTCACCTGATGACCGTTGTTGTATGCATACTTGACCCTCGCGACGCTGTCCGCGTCGTAGATACAACGATCTGCCAGGGTTCAAGCATGAAAGGAAGCAGGCTAGCGAAAAGAATTTGTATACAGTTGTTCCCGTTGAAAAAGAAGGTGCCCTTGGCACCGGCGGCGACGAGTGTTTTTGAGATGTCCTAGGCGACTATTGGCTTTCAGTGGGGAGGAAGGAAAAGAGCGTACGCACATAGAGATAAACGTATGGACCGTCGTCGAAGGTCAAAGCAGCATTATTCGGGACTGTACATCTCGTTATGACTTGAGCGAGAGCACGTCGATCGAGGGAGGTGTTGGCGAGCTCGAGGGGAACTGCGTCGACAACGGCGGACGGGGTAAAGAGAAAGACACAGAGGAGGGCGAAAAGGATCATATTTCAAGAGGGGACATCCTTCAGCAGACTCGACCTGGAAACCGAGCTAATACTCGAAGCTCGACCATGTGGTGCAGGTCATGCGCACGACCGTTAGTGCTCAGTGCTCAGTTGAGCCCCAGTCCGTGTCCAGGTCCGCTGAGTGCTGACAGTGAGGCGACCGACTCCGTCGTCGTTCGTAGTGACTCGAGTCGCGTCTGTTAAATAACTTGGGTCATGGTCGAGGTAAAAGTCACGCCCAAGTACTGCAATAATTGCTAGACCGACCACTGGTCGCCAGAAAATCCCCAACGCAGCTGATTTCCTTGGGTTCCAACCGCAGGCTCCCCGCTCCAGCGGTTACCATGCGAACATTTACTTCTCATTTTGGCTCGAAACACAGAATCGCCAAGTCTCAGCGCACCAGTGTGACTTCGATGGAATCACCAGGGGAAATGTCGACCAGGCCTCAACCCAGCATTTCACCTGCCAATCCCGGAAATACGGATGTCGCTATGACTGACAAACAACTGTGTACTGGCCTGTCTCGCTGATGGCTATATCTGATATGGCTCGAAAATAGAATCGCGAGGTAGCCCGAATTACAAGTTCCATAGACAATAGTACGACCCACTCGCAACCGAAAGCAGCGACGTCGCCTGATACATCATCTGGACCTAGTCTGACGTCCCAACAACGAGCAACCGCATTGCCTGGCAGCGAAGTTTGTTTACTCTTCTTCGTTGATTACTATTACTTACGACTCAGAAGGAGAAAGGCAAGAATCGCCAAGTCCCTCATATAGCTCCAGCCCAATCGACAAGTCTGCGTTCGACGGACCATAAGCCACAACCGCCAGCAGCGACATCGCCTGATGACAAGTTAGTGCTCCACTGTCTCGTTCATGGCGATTCGACGACCTTTAAAGTCACTGTGCCGAGAGACAACGATGTTGATGACCTGAAGAAACTCATCCATCTGGAAAAAGACAAGGGTATTCTGCGTGATGTCAATTTTTCTGACCTTATCCTTTGGAAGGTGAGTGCATCCTAGATTATAGCGAACAGATTGTGGCTTACCTTACAATCCCAACAGGTTGACATCGATCTTGTTACTGAAGACGAAGATTCCCTTAGTCAACTCACGATCAATCAGGACGACGGGGTCGAAAAGTTGGTGGGCTGGAAAACAATCAAGTACTATTGGTCCATCCAACCCGCTCAAGATCATCTCCACATCACTGTGAAGCTACCGGCTACCGGTGAGCTCGGGTTGCATTTCACACATCCGAATCTCCTAATCGCATTTCAATTCAGACACCTGACGCCTCGCTCAAAAGACAGCGGACAAAGTACTACGAACTATTCCCAAGCGACGCACCGTCCACATTAGCGCAACCATCCAATTTTAACGAGGTACAGTGTAATCCGGGCATTTAAATATTCTGCAATCGCCCGCGTTCAGCCACCGCGAACCCCATCACACCCCTGCATCCCATCTTTGGGGACGATAGCAAGACCTCTAAGCCGGACCCGAAGATTTCCTCATTTGTGGTGGAGTTGGCCACGATGATGTGTAATTTTTGTAAGGACGAGGAGAAGCGTGCCAGTAGTCAGTACAGGTCACGGTCACGGTGTCACTCACTGTGGTGAACTTGGAAAATCATTGTCTCTCCGATTTTCCGACGCGTGGTGTTATGCCTCATAAAATATCTAAGCGAGGCCATGGCCCGGGCCAGTCGTCTATTCAGAACTCAGGAACAAACGCTATGTCCATTCAACCACCCATCCCGTCGTCCGCGGGCCAATCGTTTGCGTCCACCTCCGAAGAAAGTTCGCGTACGCCATTCCAACAGCGTCAACACCCTGCGCAAGCAACGTTGACGGGTGGCCTACACTCGACAAACACGAATGAAGGGCTGGCTTTGAGGCAACTTGCACCTTATCCTGTAGCGCTCTTGCAGCTTATGGAAGGAGATGACTCGGAGGGATCGACTGCAAACCCATTTCTAGGAATCGCTAAACGTATTGGAGTAGAGACATCAACCTTCAATGTACCAGCACATCGCTTGCTGTCTGCTCTGATTGAACATTCTCTATCACCAGACTCCATCGCTAGAGAGTTCCTGGTAGAGTTGGGCAAATGTGGAAATCCAGATGTGGAAATATCAGGTACGCTGGTTTTCGTTCTACGACCACACTGGTCTTGATGACCGTGTTTTCAAGCACAAGCAGTCTACAGCGGTACTTGCACCGAGGCCCCTGATGAATGGGCGGCAAAGGTTTATAAACAACTCCAGGAGCTGGGTTGCGATCTCTCCGCGCTTACGGAGCTTGGGAGTCACTACTTTTCTCATCTGGTGATCGCCTGTAAGCAGGCTTCTTCTCTCAAAAGAATATAAAGAATGCACTCTCGCTGACATTCCTTTTTCCCAGTTAGAAACCCTGGTGGCAAAAAGACCCCTCAAGATACTGTTCATCCAACCCCGAATCTCAGGCGCATCGAGGAGATCCAGGAACTGTTAGAAAGAGCCACTATTCACAGGAGCCAAGCAGCTTTAAAAGATCTTGCATGTTTCGCCTCGCTGGTTGACCAACCTTTGACTCAAGCCTAGTGTAGGTCACTCTCCGTGATGGCGTCAGGTGCCTTCTCACAGGCGCATCTTTTGTCGTTCCCAATCCCGTAACTTCGCGTTGTGCTCATATTGTCCCGTTCTCAACCCACTCAAAAGTAACACTCAAGCCCTTATATGATGCCATTTTGATCATCCATGTCGTTCTCTAGACCCATGCCGCAATTGAAATGTTCACAGGTTCGGTTTTGATTCAGCAATTTATAAACCATCCCAAAAACGTGTTGAATCTTGAGACTAATGCTCATGACTCGATGGCCAAGCACCTGGCCTGGGGTATTGAAGCGCGATTCATCGAAAATCAGGCGAGTTTTGCAATTTAGTTGTGATCTTGAATTCACATACTGGGCAGTGGAGATACTACTATCGAATAGTTCGAAAAGATCTAGTTGCGCCCTTTATCAGGCTTCAAGATGGTGATGAGATTGCTTTTGGAAATGGCATTGGCGGTAGTGCAGTCGCACTCCCCGACCCAATGATTTGCAACCTCCACCTGGCAATTGCTCGAGTTTCGTCGGCCTCGGGGGCTTCAGAAGTATTTGACCGATATCTCAATGATGAGGATGGTGATGGGTGCCAACTCCCCATCTACTTCGGTGGTCCGTTTGTGTCTGATGATGTGCTTATGCGTAGGCTTGAGGTCTTAGTTTGTTAAATCCAACTGTATCACAACTTCTCTACATCAGAAACGAAGTCCCACAATACTTTTTGTAGATTGCATAGGTACAGTGTACTGGCTTGGTCAGGTTCAATCTTGCGTATGACATGAACAGCAAGGTTTTACTGATGTGCGGGTGTACTCATATCACCATCTGTCACATGACTCGTTGTGTCGCTTGGCAGGCAAAATGCAAAAAAAGTGTATCTTTCAATAATGCTCTTTTGAAAAATTGGCTACAGAGACAGGTGTAAATTCCTATTTTGAGGAGATCTGTGTAAGGACTTTGTTTCCCCCAGCATAGGAAAAGAGTAGTTACACAAATAAGTTTCCACTGCATGACATAAGTACCAAGACAAACTTCCTGATTCCTCAATCAGTTGTCCCTCAAACATCACTGCTCACATGGGACTATTTTGCAGACTGCAAATCTTATGTAAAATGATACGTAAACTGTTATAATTTCCAAAAGATTTTGCATGGTTGCAACATCTCAGGGAAACTCAAGGCATTGCATTATGCAAAATTGAATAGAAATATTAGTTTTCCTTTGCATTTTGCAAACTTGAAAATCCAGCCTAATTGTTTCTTTTTGTATGAGATTTTGCAGGAATGTCTCAAAAAAGTGAAATCTGACTGAAATTATAAATGTTGCATTATTGATATCAGCCATTTAGGCTTGCAATATTTTAAATTTTGGTTAGATTTTGCATTTTTGAGACATTCTTACAAAATCTCATACAAAAAGAAACAATTAGGCTGGCTTCTCAACTTTGCAAAATGCAAAGAAAATCCAATATTTCTATTGAATTTTGCATATTGCAAAACCTTAATCTTCCCTTGAATTTTGCAACCATGCAAAATCTTTCTGAAATTATAACAGTCTACTTATCATTTTACATAAGATTTTGCAGACCACAAAATAGTCCTGTACGAGCAGTGCATAATACATGAATGGTCTTGATGATAAATAAACATGTATATTCCATATGTTAACAGTCATTTCAGGCACTTTGTCATCAGCAAAAGTGCAGATTCCTTGCAATGCCAGGTATTGCACCTATGGCCTTTGTAATTGCTTATAATACCAGACAAACCTCACACCTGGACATAAAAAGTAAGGCAAAATAGTGCAGTGTCAGCAGTGTTCATGGGTTTGGGACGCTTCCAAGTACTTGTAAGTGTAGTAAACCCGTTTTAACTCTTCTACTAATGTATATCTCTATGCTGTGACTCGGTACACTTGCCCTGCAAGCGTCATGACTCAATGAATACTGTGACATCAAATCACCACATGACCCAAGTCACTCACAATCAACAGAACAACAACAACAAAAGACAACAATGGACAACAGACAACAGACAATTGTTCCAGATTGCTAGATCAGCGGGCTCCAGCAACAACCAACTAAACTGAGTTGAGATCAGACCAGAGGAAACACAAGGGAACAGATGTATTCATGGTCAACTGTTGGAATATGAGTTCTGAGGTGCGAACGCTAGGTGCTCAGAGATTCACTAATTAGTATTTCTTATTGTTCTATGACTATATTATGGTACACGACATGGATCTATACCTCACCCATTTACAACGAACCCATCACTCACACTGGGGATTTCAACATCAACTACTACTATACAGCAAGTAGCAGTCCAGGGAGGGAGGAAGCCTAGGAAAGCAAACTGGGGGGAGGAAACCAGACTAAATGTGAGGAAAGGGAAGGGAAAAAGAGGAACAGTTCGAAGATGAAGGTTGAAATACAAAAGGGTTAGTGAATTGCCATGAAAGACAGACTACCAGGTCTGTATGTACAAACAGAGAGAAATGCAATAAAGCTGTCCTGCAGATACAGCATGTCCATCAGTGTTTCAAGTAGTGATTGCAAGGAAATGGTTCGGAGCAATCAAGGGTCCAGACCCTGCACCTCATGGTTGCCTCATGGTAAGGAGGTGAAACGATCCATGAGTCGATGTGTCAGTGGGCACATGGTAAACATGAGGCAGCCATGTGGATGTCATGTGGCTGAGTTCCTAGCTTGGGAATGATGAGATTGGTTCGTCTTCCTGATGGTTTGCATTGGCAGTGGATGCCTGGACAATAGCAGCATACGACTATGAGTATGTGCATGCGGGATTGGGATGGAAAGGTGAACGTGATGCTTCATCATTGGAGGCAGGGGAGAAGGCAAATCACTGAATGGGGAAGAACCATGATGGGGGCAATGCAATGAACACTGGTAATCATACACCAGCGACTATGGTTCCTGCAGTACGATGAGCAAGGGTGCTTCATATAACCCTTCTTGGCTGCAGGGTACTGGATGACTGGGATGTCAACTAGGTATGGATATTCTCGACCAGTGGACTTGTTTAGTGGGCCAGTGCTTTGCATGGCATGAACGAGTTCTTTTATCTCTATCTTAGAATGTTTAAATCACAAACAATAGGATTTTCTTGTTTAGCAGATTAATTAATGTTCATTCAATTTTCTCTAATTTATTCAATGTCATTTCCCATCACTACTTCTTCTAACTAAGACAACAATACTTTCCCTAACTGTAGCATGACACTTCCACAACCAGCACATGAACGAGACACCTTGTGGGCTAATGAGCATTGACACAGAGATGTCATTCATGAAATATCCAGCACCAATGATGATGACTTTGCCACCAGCCATCTTGTGAACGCAGCCAATTGACATGTAGGTGTTCTTCACAAGGTATCCAGCATCAAGAGCACTGAGAATGGCATACGGCTCATCTGAGTCCCCACCCCATACCTGGCTAAGGTAACAGACATGTCAATTAATGTGTGTCTGGCCTGAGGGAGGTGTTGGGATCTTGGCTTGCCACTAGTGACGCACTCATCATAGTGCTCAGATTCATGGTACCCACACAGTTACACCGGTGATACGCTGTAGGTAGCTATAGAAGGGGAGATCCCCAAACAAACTACCTAATAGGTGATTGCAAAAATGCGAAGATGTCTACTACATGTATGAAGAGATAGGAAGGTGTGGAAACTACTACTAAGTTTTCGAACAATAAGAATGTACATGCAACAGTTGTGATCAACTGTGCGACTTCACTAACACAATCGTAACGACAATATTGATATTAGAAGATGAAGACTGATGGACTCAAGACTAAAATTTGAGTGCTAGCTAAAAAGAGCTTTATAGCTCTTAAACTATGATTGAGAGGGAGGGAAAGTTGTATTTTCTCTGCTGGTAAAGCTACAATACATGAGCTTTTTTATACTATGACAATTGGAAGGTCGGAACGAAATGTCAGAGAATCGGAAAGGTTGGAAATAAAGGATGGAATAGGAGTAAACATCAGAAAGGTTTCTAGGATAAAGAAATATCAATAAGATTTAGTAAAAGTGTGAAGATGTTACCTTTTCGCCCTGCTTACTCATCGCCCGATTCTCACGGCCACTTTCCCACGGAGAAGTGCCAAGTCCCACGATCCTATTGGCCACCATTCCTTCGGTTCCAGGTTCTCGCGCTTTGACATCACCACATGTTTAATCAATCACATGTCTGGTTATCATCCAATCACATCGCGCTTACTCATCCAAGATAAGAGGGCTTAATGCCATTGGTTGGAGATTAGAGAGCTTATTGCCATTGGTCAGAGATAAGAGGGAGTTATGCTATTGGACGATAGGTTACTACCTCCCCTTAAGATGTTTCCTTTATATACCGTCGATGTATGTACAACATGCCTTACATTTAGTCTGGTTTATCCCACCGGATAGTCAATATACTCTCTTCTTTCTTCATTGTCCGAATCACCGTCTGAGTTTGTTTGTTGTCGGAGCCGTCCCGTAGACGATCCGTAACAAAAGACTAAACGTTCCTCTCTCCCCCGACAAACCGACTCACGTCACGAAGAACCTTGGCCACAGTTGCTGCGCTTGTAATTGGTTTATCTGATACAAGGCCTGTGCAAGGAACCCGAACCCGGTAGCCCACCACGGCGGAGTACTTTTACTTCGAGGACGGTTATGAGAACTCTGAATACCATTTACCCTGTAACTCCTTCCCCCCTTACCTCTACGACCCAGACCATCCCGATTACAATTACTATCATAACTCATCCGTCTTACCCACACCCTCACCAACACCTTCTGTACGGTCCGAAGTAGTGATCGAGACTGTACCCATCGTCCGTGTTGTAACACCTGATCGACCTAAAGTTTGGCTGTTCTATCGTTCAACAAACCCGCCCGATCCTTACACCCACTTCTTCGACTCTTTCCACGGTACCGAGCCAGCGTTGGGCAGAGATCCAGTCGATATCTCTACCGGTTTAGACGAAGATTCTGAGTGGCAACGCAAAAAATTGCCTGTTGTTCCCGCCCAACAGACCCGAAACGTTCCCGTCACCCCTAATGACATTCGTGTAATCCAAATGAGACCACAGAAGTTTATCAACTTCGTCCGACATCACGCAAAAGCCACTGCGTCTCTCCATCGTTCAGTCGAAAGCTGGATTTCCACCCAACTGTCGCGGATATTTCCCACTCGTGTAACGCCCCCTTCCGAAATCGTATCATCTACAACAGGTGGCGCGCAGCCCGACTCCTCGAAGAAGACGGATTCTTTGACAGACATAACATCCCAGGAAAATCCTACCTGGTAGTTGACCCACCACTTGTATATCCGATCTACCGAGCTGTCGTCTGGACCAAGTGGACTGAGCCACTAGGTGATAACTTCCCCTCTGATTGGGAAATACCTGTACATTCTGGTCTCAAGTTAAAACACGAGAATTATCGCGAACGTCTCCCCATCCCGCCATCACATTTCCCTCTCACTCTATGTTCCGACTACGGTGACTCAATCCAGTTACTCACCGACCCCATAACACGTCTCGATTGTCTCGTTACACGTCGTTGCATCAACAGTCAGTTGAAGAACGACGCAGGAATACGAAGGTTACTCCGTATCCTCACACGTAAAAGAAAGTATACCTCTGCCTGGACTACCAGCCCCGCTTACGATCATTATATCCGACGTAAACGCCGATCCACCTGAACAATGACTTCTATGAAATCACTCCTCCCCCTCCCCCCAAAATTCAATGGTGATAAGGAAGAGTTTCGTTCTTTCATGCGGGCAGTCATCATCTTCCTGGCTGCAAATGCGATGTACTTCGAAGATTTCGGGACTACCGACAATCCTCTCCCGGTCGAAGTACGACATGAAAGGAAGATCTTCCTCGTCTTGTCGTTGATGGACAAAGGTGTCGCTGCTGAATGGGCTAATGACTTTTGCGATACGATCGCAACTGACTATCACACCCGACTGGCGGCACACACTCCTGGAGATCCGGACCCCCCGCAGATGAATTGGGGAACATGGCCTACGTTCACTACATCGATGCAGGCGCAGTTCGACAAGCCTGACGACAAACGAGATGCCGCGATTAAACTCAACGCGCTCCGTCAAGGCAAGTTGACGGTGGACGAATTCTGGCTTCAGTTTGAAGTCTTATACAAACGCGCTGGGTGGCATCCAATCACCCAACAAGAGCAGTTGATCCCGCTCCTCGAAAACCATCTGAACAAACCGCTCGTAGACCGAATCCTCGGTCTCGAAAACATGCCCATTACCGTTGCGGAATGGAAGACGAAGACCATCTTGTTGGACCGCCAATGGCGTCGCCGCAACGAGATAGAACGACTTACGGGTGGAAGTAACCCGACGAAGAAGAGTGAGAAGTCAAAGACGACTTCCACGTCTATTACAGCTGCCGCAGTGCCTGTACGAACGAAAGACCCCGACGCCATGGACGTCGACCGAGCCGCTGTCGCGGCCGAGAAATTGAAGCAGCCGATGTCTGCTGAACGAACGGAGTTGATGAAGGCCGGACTTTGCTTCAATTGCAAGCAGCCCGGACATCTCTCGTGTAACTGCCCGTCCCGCGTACAACGTGTACGCGTATTGAACACTGAACAGGAGCAACACGTCCGCTCCATGAATACTGAGCCCGCGTCGAGCGGTCAAGACATCATCCAGATGCTTGAAGCCCGCTGTGCCCAGCTTGAAGACGAACTCGTTTAAGCTAAAAAGGATTTTTAAAACGGTCGAAGAAATGCATGGACTCTTCGACTACATCTCATTTGTCTACCGCCCCTCCTGTACCTATATCACCGATTGTCATTGAATTCGATCGTGTTTTATCTGAACTCCAGACAATGAGACAAGACATGCAAAAGGAAACAAAAAAGAAACGAATGAAACGATGGCCCGACTCCAAGTTGCCATCTAAACATCAACAGGTAGTAGAAATACGATCCGAGTACGCTGAGATGCCAGCAGAAAAGAAAACTATGCCTGTTGTGGTCACATCACATCAACCCATTATCAAAAGTGAATTCAACGCCGAGGAAACAATGGTCACCATCATGAATACCGATATGTATGGTGCCCTCGACCTCTTGAATGATTGGGATATTCACGGACAGCATACCATGAAGATTGGGCCAGGATTAGTCGTCAAATTACGACGAATGCCTATCGACAAAGCTATTGAATATTTGGTCACGGAATTTCCCCAAGAACATCGAAAGGTTATAGAGACAAAGGTAGAACCGATCACGAAACCCACGGCAGTCAAAATCCATAAGATGCGCCAAATGGAACCCCTCGTCACAAAGGCCGATAAACGATCCGCAGAATGGAGGCTTCAGGAAGTCAACCAACGAATCAAACAACTAGCTGCAATACAAGATGATAGTACCATGATGATGTCGATCAGTGTCAAAGGTCAACTCACCACGATCGACGACCAACGAAAATTCTCTGTCACTTGTCTGTTGGATTCTGGTTGCACTGTTTCCGCCATCAATTCTGGCTTCGTACGACAACATCATCTCACGACACAAAAGTACGAGAAACCCTTCCCTAGTTACAACGGAGATGGTACAATGTCCAAAGATGGCTTGATTACGGAATATGTCGAGATGAATCTACAACTCAGAGAACACATAGAACGAATACACCTTACGGTAATCCCCCTTGCAAAGATCGACATCTATCTCGGTTTCGACTGGTTGAAAAAACACAATCCCGAGATCGATTGGCTGACCCAAACGGTTGACTTCACTCGTTGTCTTTCCGTCTGTGGTCATTCCCCTGGTAAAATCGAAGGTGTGATGTTCAAGACTGCGATTTACGACAAGCCTGCTTGGTATCGCGCCTTCCAGACAAAGTCGACAGAACTGGCCCGTGCCAAGATGGTTAATGATGGCGTCGGCCCGGAACAATCAATTGTCGAACAATTGCCAGATGTATACAAAGATTATGCCGATGTCTTCGATCCAAAGGCCACTGACTCGTTGCCACCGTCACGACCCTGGGATCATGCGATTAACCTGAAACCAGATGCACCCGACCACCTAAACTGTAAACTATATCCATTGTCACCCCCAGAATGTCAGAAACTCGACGAGTTTCTAGATGAAAACCTCAAAGCCGGCAAGATCAGACCATCGAAATCACCCTATGCCTCACCATTCTTTTATGTACACAAAAAAGATGCAACCGAACTACGTGGTGTACAAGATTATCGGAAGTTGAATGAACACACTATCCCAGACAACTACCCATTACCGTTGATCGATGATATCATAAATCAACTCGATGGCGCGGAATACTTTACGAAATTGGATGTTCGCTGGGGATTCAACAATATACGGATCAAGGAAGGCGATCAATACAAAGCCGCGTTCCTGACACCTAAAGGGTTGTTTGAACCTACCGTAATGTTCTTCGGCTTACGGAATTCACCTCCGACGTTCCAAAGGATGATGAACCATATATTCCGATATGAGATACGGGCAGGATGGCTGCACATATATATATGGATGACGTCATTATCTTCTCAAAGAACCTAGAGGAACATCAAGAGCGAACACGCCAAATATTACAGAAGTTCCGAGACAACAAACTCTTCCTGAAAATCGGAAAATGTACCTTCGACACACAACGCGTGGAATATCTTGGTCTCATCGTCGAACATGGGAAAGTACGTATGGACCCCACGAAAACAGATGCGATCACCGATTGGCCTGTCCCGAAGAACAAGAAAGAATTGCAGTCATTCCTGGGTTTTCTCAACTTCTATCGACGATTCGTTCATAACTTCGCACAGGTCGCATTGCCATTAAACTCCCTAACTGGCAAAAAGGAATGGGAATGGAATACGGATCAACAAGTCGCATTCGAAGAACTGAAACGGATCATCACAACGGATCCTGTTCTTGTCATTTCCAATAATCATGGAAAATTCAAGATCAAATGTGATGCCTCGGATTTCGCTACTGGTGCTATCTTATCGCAACAACAAGACGACGGTACATGGCATCCAGTAGCTTTTCTGTCAAACAGTATGTCCCCTGCAGAAAGGAATTATGATGTCCACGATAAGGAATTGCTCGCGATCATCCGATGCTTTGAGCAATGGCGACATTTCCTTCTTGGTACACCGGAAATTATCGACGTCTATACCGATCATCAAAATCTCACATACTTTAGGCAGCCACAAAATCTGACTCGGCGACAAGCCCGATGGATCTCGTTTCTCCAGGACTATAATTTCCAGCTCCATCACCGTCCTGGTACCCTGAACCGCAAGGCAGACTTGCTCTCACGGCGTGTTGACCAAGACCGAGGTCTCGACGACAATAAAAACATTGTTGCACTCCCTGACTCCCTATTCATGGCTTCCCTCGATACTACCACGATGAACCCCCAATGGCAAGAACAATTTATCAGATATGGACTTCAATTGGATGAACAGGTCAGCAAAGGATTGAATGATCCTAGCTCTCCTTGGAAATGTATGGATGATGGTTTAATCTATCATAACGATCTGTTATACGTCCCAAAAGATGACCACCTCCGGGGAGAAATCATACAGGAACATCATGATACTCCCTTGTCCGGACATCCTGGACAGGAGAATACGTTCAGGGCCATCACACGACATTTCACTTGGCCATCTCTCCGCGCAGACGTCAACAAATATGTCGCAGCATGCTTACCGTGTCAGCAGAAGAAAATCCATCGAGGGAAGAAACCGGGGTTGTTACATCCTCATGCGATTCCCCCATACCCATGGCATACTGCTACGATGGATCTAATCGGCCCTCTACCCGAATCACAGGGTTTCAACGCTATCTTGGTGGTGATGGACAAGCTGAAGAAACAATCAGTTCTCATCCCCACTACCACTACGTTGACCTCAGAGGGATCTGCACGACTATATCGCGATCACGTCTTCAAACAATTTGGACTACCTCATGTCATCATCTCCGACCTCGGGACACAATTCATCTCTGGTTTTACGAAGGAATTGAATCGCCTGTTAGGAATCATCGGACATCCGACGACTGCTTATCACCCACAAGCAGATGGGCAAACGGAACGAACTAATGCCGAAATCGAGACATACCTCCGTCTGTTCATCAACCAACGACAAGATGATTGGGCTGAGTGGCTAGCTCTGGCAGAGTTCGCCCTAGCCAATCATGAGTCTTCATCCACAGGCATGTCCCCATTTTACGCAACAATGGGTTTCCATCCCTGGAAGGGAAAGGAGCCAGTCAAGGAAGAAATCATCAATGAATCTGCCACTTCCTTCGCAGACCGAATGAACCGTATACAGGAGCAAGCAACCAATGCCTTGGCCGTCGCACAAGAAAAGATGAAGAAGTTTTATGATAAGAAACATCGTCCCGCCCCGGAATACAAAGCCGGCGACAAAGTATGGCTGGAATCCACAAATATTGATTCCCTACGTCCATCCAAAAAGTTGGATGATAGACGTTATGGTCCTTTCCCCATCGTAAAGAAAATTGGACGGTCATCATACGAACTACAGCTACCTCCGACATGGTCAAAGAAGTATCCCATCTTTAATGAAGTTCTTTTGTCCCCATACGTCCCGCCTGCCTTTCCCCAGCAAGCTGTCACTTTACCGCAACCGCCCGCAGAAATCGTTGATGGACAAGAGGAGTACGAAATAGAAGAAGTTATCAACTCTGTTATTCATCGAAATCGTCTGTTCTACCTTGTCCATTGGTTGGGTTACCCTCGTGAAGAGGACTCGTGGATACCTGCTTCGGAGACAAAGAATTGTAGAAAACTTGTTTCTGAATTCCATTGTCTACACCCCCGTGCACCTACCTCGGCTAACCTACGCATCTCCATCATCCCTCGTCCCGTCGATGCTTCTCCACTGCGTTCTCTCGCTACCGATGTCATTGTGTCCGTTGAACCCAATGTCATTGCTTCGTTCCTCTCATGGCAGGAGAATCACGACTTTTGGTCGTTCACTTTCCCAGCCTCCGTCCATCGTTTATGGCTGTTCGAACTCGGTGAGGTGAACGCCATCACCCATGTCATCACAATCGGTATACCGAGTACCCGTGGTCACCTCCGTGATGTCGCGGGTGGTCTCAGCAATCTCGCCTTTAATGATGGGCGGCTCTCTGCTTACGCTTACCCGGTTGTAATGATGCACCGAATGCGTACCCCCCTTCCTTCGGCTTTGTTATGGGACCGATACGACATTTTACCCCCTCTTCGATTCTGCGAGGTGCCGCCCCGTCTCCTCTCCGATCATCCCGTAAACCCTTTCCTCCGCATCTTCTGATGGTCGCTCGTCCGTGACGACGTTAAACTATGATGTACAGATTTGGGGGTTTGGAGACCCCCTTTCTGTTGTTGGCTACGATATAACTTATCCGCCAGATCTGCGACCCCCCGACTCAGTCTGCCCCAAGCAGCCTTGCTGGCCGCCATGTATGGCACATGGTCCGTCCCTGATATACCCTCTATTCATTCTGTTTAATTTCCTTTCTCTTCCCCGTTCTTGTTCGCGCAGACGCGAACCTTGTGGGGGGGGTGTTGTTACCTTTTCGCCCTGCTTACTCATTGCCCAATTCTCACGGCCACTTTCCCACGGAGAAGTGCCAAGTCCCACGATCCTATTGGCCACCATTCCTTCGGTTCCAGGTTCTCGCGCTTTGACATCACCACATGTTTAATCAATCACATGTCTGGTTATCATCCAATCACATCGCGCTTACTCATCCAAGATAAGAGGGCTTAATGCCATTGGTTGGAGATTAGAGAGCTTATTGCCATTGGTCAGAGATAAGAGGGAGTTATGCTATTGGACGATAGGTTACTGCCTCCCCTTAAGATGTTTCCTTTATATACCGTCGATGTATGTACAACATACCTTACATTTAGTCTGGTTTATCCCACCGGATAGTCAATATACTCTCTTCTTTCTTCATTGTCCGAATCACCGTCTGAGTTTGTTTGTTGTCGGAGCCGTCCCGTAGACGATCCGTAACAGAAGAAAGGAATCAAAGATAACATTAGAGCAAAGAAGTATGAAAGGAAAAGATAGGAGAGCGATATAATATGTGACATAAAAGGATATGTGATGGAGAAGTGATGTGAAAAGTGAAATGAAATGAAATGGCATGGTGTCTGATGGGAATGGTATTGGTTCAATGTAGGATGGCTTTGTTTTGAAGGTGCAACAAGTTCGGAATGGATCAATAGTTGTCGAGAGATATCAGAAAAGTTCACAGACATTCGTAAGATTGTGAGATATCAGGATGTGGTCAATGGAGAGGTATAGTATATCTGATTCGTATATTCGGAGCATAGGATCGTATGATGCGTATCACCAGTAACTGCTATACACATGTTTGATGGTGGGTAATGCAAACCTGTACTGTAGGTATGGATATGGTGTCAGGCTTAGAGACCCACTGGTCATCCATATTACACTCAACTTCATTATTTCCCTATATAGTTAGATTTGTCACATGTGACTGTCACCATCATGATTCTTGTTAAATTTAGCCCATATGGCTCAAAATTTCCTTATATGGTTAGACTAGTCACATGTGACTGTCACACTTGCCACATTAAACTATACTGCCTACTACTCAAATCAGAGAATTGATACTAAAACTGACCCCACTTGCTTTAAATTACTAATATTTCCTTATATGGTTAGATCTGTGACATGTGACTGTCACCACTGTGATCAGCATAAAATTTCACACATTGTATCAAAAATTGCCTTATATGGTTAGACTGGTCACATGTGATGGTCACACATTGTCAGAAATGGCTAGACCAGTTGTCAGTAAAATTTTCAGCTGATTCCATCAACAATTGAAGCTGTTATGAATATTTTATTCAAAACTGAATATAATTTGACCATTGTTTACGCATTTGTACATTGACCTATATTTGGATGCTTATGTAAGCTTGTCCAAACATGGCCCCAACTTTATGTTATTTTCCAATACAGAAACCAGAAGCACACCTTGTACTCAAAAAAAAAATCTCTATAGGAGATCAACTTTATCAATTAATTTATCAATTAATTAATTAATTAATTACGAACCTGCACTGAGCCTGGTCTGAGAAAGAATGAGTCTTTTAATAAATTAAAAGAACTCGTAACTGGTACACAAAGGTGATGAAACATGTTGGAGTGCAAATCTTTGTGGAGTATCAAGGGGACTTGTCATACATGTAAGTTTGGGTTGTTAGCTGAGCACCGGCAGTCAGCTGATGAGAAGAAAGGCAAATGAATATGGAGGTGACATGTGAAGAAGAACAAGATGGTCAGCCAAGATAGATCAAAGGAGTCATCGGTTGTCGGCAACTATGACAAATCTGATATCTGACTCATTGTGGGGAGGTTGCGTTATCCGAATATAGGTTGCATAGATATAGAGGCCCACAAGAGTGGAGATGCCAATAGAACATATGACAATTGTGGCAATGAGCTGGGTGTCAAAGGTAACCATGAGGATCGGGATGACATGTTGGTCTTCTTTGAAATAGGAAAGTCAATCGGTCATCAGGCACAAGGCTATTCATTCATCTGTGACAGGCACAAGGAAGATCGGTCAGCAGAGAACCAGAGTATTCAGATTGTTGGGCATGATCGGTGGTTGGGTCATGGAGTATTCTTGTCTCTGGGTATGCACACTGGTCATGGGTTGTGACAAGAACAGAATGGTCATTGTCTTTAGATTCCTTCAGCTCCAGGTTGTGTATGAATGGTTATGCATTTTCAAGTCATCATTTGTGGTCAGTAACGGGGTATCGTCCAATGAGAGTGTGGGACTTGGCACATCTTCGTGGGAATGTAATGGATGTCACGTGCTGTCAAAGCAAAAGATGGGCAAAAAGGTGAAGATCGTAACAACAATGGACAATGATGGACAACAGACAATGTTCAAGATGACAAGTGATGGGAGATGGCTGGGGAGCACCACTTGGCCTGCAGGTGTGTCTTTGCCAGATCCCGCTCATTCACAGCTAAAATTCTGTTCTGATCTTAGAGACAACAAACTCTTCTCAACAATGTTTGTTCTCAGAGATGACAAGAACCAAAATCAGACTCACCCATGTGTTCTCGACACCAGTGAGAACAGCGCCATGTCAATTGACATGCGTGTCAGCAATGCGATGTTGTGTGAATGAATGTTTTCACCAAGGCTTGTGGAATTGACATTTTTCAGACAGAGGCCTTGTTGTTCTGAGGCTAAACCAAATTTGTCAAAGTTATTGTTAAGGTTCAACACACCTTTATCCAAGTATTGATAGCATAACAATGAACAGGGAGCAAGCTATAATGAACAGTGAGCGAGCAAGCAGAATGAACAGTGAACAGTGAACAGATGAACAGTGAGATCTCTCCTGATATAGGACTGAGACTTTAAGTGAGCAAGCACACAATAGACAGTGAGCAGTGAACAGTGAGGTCTCTCCTTAGGTGGGACTGGGACTTTGAGTAAGCAAGCAAGCAATGGGCAGTCACTATAGATGAACTAGCAATGATGACAGACTAGCAATGATAATGGACTATACTAATGACTACTGACAGACTTCAATGAACGGATAACAGGACTAAACAACAAGAGTATCTTCTGGATATTGAATTATCTACTTAGTCCAAAGCTTCAAATGCACATTGGCTACTAGTTCAGGGATATACTTTAATATATTTTCAATACTCTGTTGAATAGAAGTAACCTTAACCCTAAGACTACTGAATATGGATGCTGACTAAGGTAATAGCTGACTAAGCAAAGCACAAAAATGGACTGGCAGACTGAGAATGCACCTATTGAGTGATCAAATATAGATCCACAGACTCAACAAGCAAGAACAATAACTGATATGCACTTATTGAATGATCAAAGATGGATCCACAGACTCAACAAGCAAGAATGATGATAGACAAATATGAACTACCAAATATGGGTGCTGACTAATACTAGCTAACTGAATAGTTGACTAAGCACACCAAACTGGCAGACCGAGATGCACCCATTGAATGATCACAGATAGATCCACAAACTCAACAAGCAAAAATGAACTGATAGTGAACTGCTACAAGGATACTAGCTACTAACACTGAGTACTACTAGCACTAACTTAATAACACTAAGTATAAGACTGAAGGGGTGAACACTAAGGGGAAGGTACAAATTAGGGGGAGAGAAGTGTTACTGACTGCTGGGCAATTTGGAGCTCTATATATACTGTTTTGAGAACAATGGGGGACTGAGAACAATGGGGATTAAACAACAATAGGGCTGAGTCAAGAGGAACAATGGAGGGAGTGCTCTAAGGTTGTGTTAACTCCATTAGGACAGATCAGCATCAGATCTGTTGCAATATCAAATAATCCTGCTATGTTATGCCCATTTAGGATGTGGGTACAAAACAATTGATCCTTTATTCCAATTCCTTATCTTATCTTATCCCTCTCTATCTCATCGCTTCTCTCCTTATCTGTTTGGTCTGCTGAGTGGTAACAAGACTAACAACAATCAACAAAGTCCAACAGGATTTATCATCTTCCTTCCAGCAATAATAATGCACAACATATCCTTCTTATGCCTGTTCCCTTGCACACAGATCATAGAAAAATAGAGAATGAATTTAAATAAGTGTGGATAGTGCCTATGCATGCTAGTGTTGGGGAAGTTTGGTTTGGTCCAGTTTTGGGTCTTTTTGCCCCAAACTGAGACCAAACCGTTCAGTTCCTCTCAAAAATGCTGGAACTGAAACCAAAACTGACGTAATTGGTTCAGTCCAGACTTGGTCTGAACTGAGCTTGTCGGGTATCCGCCTTGTGAGAGAGCTTTACACATCAATTGACGTGGCTGGCATCATTGTGAGGTGGGATTGGGGGGCAGGAGAACTGCCATGCCCTGCTGTTCCTCCATCTGATCTTGCAGGAGAGCTGTGCACATCAATTGACATGGCCAGCATCTTCGCAATGTGGGATTGGAGGGTGGTTACACCATTGATGTGGCCAGATCTTTGTGAGATGGCCAAATGCACGCATATGACGTGTGTGTCTCACCTTGGCTGCATGCAGGGTGCCGGAACACCTCATGGCGAGGTGGGATTCCCTGTCCTGGTGGTGTTGAGCCTCTCTGTGTGGGTGTCCTGATGCCTCATACGTTGTACACGCAATGATGGCTGGGTTCACCCAGTGTTGGCCTTCCTTGGTGGTGGTGGTGGTGTGTTGGTGTTGTGTGGTGGTGATGGTGATGTGCTGCATTCTGTGATATATGATAAAATCGATAAAAAAATCAGTTACAAACATGTACAATGTAGGAGTGGGGGTGGATGCACCACCCCCCGCTGCTAGACTCCCGCTCCACCTCATTGGCATTTATTTGCATGCACACATGTCTTGGACGCATTTGACATGGCCATTGTGGTGGCAATCGTCATCATCATCATGGTGGTAGTGGTGGGTCATGCCTACCAATTATATCATTAAAACAAGGCATTGCCACAATAGTGTATGTGTACAATACCACGTACTTTAATGAAAGGCCTGTCATTCATTTTATGATGATGTTTTTATGATAATGACAGGACAATGACAATGGGAGATTATCAATGCATTTTCATTGGCATTTTCATTGGCATTTTCATTGCATTTTCATTAATGATGGGTGAGGGTGGGTGCTGGGCGTTATCATTGCATTAGCATTAGTGTTTTGATTGTGCTTTGATTACTGATGGGCAAGGGTGGGTACAGGGCGTTATCATTGCATTTTCATTAGCATTTTCATTGCATTTTCATTACTGATGGGTGGGGGTGGGTACTGGATGTTATCATTGTGTTATTGTTAGCATTTTCATTGTGTTTTCATTACTGATGGGTGGGGTTGGGTACTGGGCGTTTTCATTACTGACGCATGGGGGTGGGTACTGAACATTATCATTAGTGTTTCATTGTGTTTTCATTAGTGATGGGTGTGGGTGGGTACAGGGCATTGTCCTTGCATTTTCAGAGGTCATCACACTCTACCACGGATTCCCCAGGACTCCTTAAGGACTCCTTGAGGACTCCTCTGCTAATTTGTAAGAATTCCTCAAGGAGTCCTCAGGAGTCCTCAAGGAGTTTTTAATTTCACCACCATAGAAACCTTCTCCTTAAGGAATTTGTGAGGAGTCCTTGATCCTCCTGAGGAGTCCTAACCAAGGAGTGGTCCTGGAGTCCTCAAGGAGTCCTCAAGGAGTTATTACAAAAATGCTACTATTATAATAACTAAGGAATGTCCCTAAGGAGTCCCTAAGGAGGGTCCCTAGGGAGTCCTTAAGGAGTCCCTAAGGAGTGTCCCTAAGGAGTCCTTGAGCCATTGTCAAAAGGTTGGGCCAAAAGAGCCATTTATGCCATGCATTTATACTATAAGCGGTTGGTTTGTAATTAAGTCACGTGACAATCAACAAACGCTTACGCGTCCCTCACAAACAAACGCAATCGTGGTACTGACAGACAGCAATCGCTCCACAGTCTACCCATCCGATGAAAGCCAAGGCAAACGAGCAGGACATGCGCACCACACGCAGTGGTACTGTCCGCCTCGCTACCAACAGTGCCCCCCTTGCCCACTCCCAAGAGCCTGCCAACAGGAAGAACAACAACAGCGCCAGCGAGTCGCTCGAGACCCCCGTTGGCGAGAATATCGGCCGATCAATGACCACCGCCACTAATCGCAAGGCCACTGGTGGGGGTGGTGCCGGGAAGAAATCAAAAGGGAAAAAAGGGTAAGTTTATAACATCCTACCCCACAATACGAAAGCTGACATCTCCGTAAGTAAATCCTCTGTCCAGCGACTACGAGAAGACGCCACCACCGATGGGAAGGGTCCGCCTACGAGAATGACGCCGTAAGTACTTCAATGTTTGCCTTTTTTTTCTTCGTTTTTCGTTGTCTTTGATTTTCTTGATTTTCAACACCCAAAAACCCCCTCCCAGATGGTTTTTCGACTATCCCCGACTCGAGCACATCCCCTACGCCTTGTTTGCAATGAACGCAAAGCAACGGGAGTTCCCAATCCGTTGCCCGGCCACTCTGTGCCCAAACCCCACCTTCCCTGGTTTTTGAACATCCAAGACACATGCTCCCCTGTGATTTTCGACCACGCCTGGCTCCTACAACCCCCCGTGCCTCGTTGCCGTTGAAAATGAGAGGCCGCGGGCTTCTAACGCCTCACATTGCCATCTTGTGCCTCAACCCCCCACCCCTTCCAGTTTTTCGACTCCTATAGCTGCCTACCCTACTATTTGTGACCACGCCTGGCTCCTACAACTCCCTGTGCCTCGTTGCCGTTGAAAACAAGAGGCCGCGGGCTTCTAACGCCTCACCTCGCCGTCTTGTGCCTCAACCCCCACCCCCCCAGTTTTTCAACTCATAAAGCTGCTTACCCTACTGTTTGTGACCACGCCTGGCTCCTACAACCCCCCGTGCCTCGTTGCCGTTGAAAACGAGAGGCCGCGGGCTCCTAACGCTTCGCATCGCTGTCTTGTGCCTCAACCCCCACCCCCTCCAGTTTTCCAACCCATATAGCTGCTACCCTACTGTTTTCGACCATGGCCGGTTCATACAAGGCCCCTGCGCCTTATTGCCATTGAAAACGGGGGGCCGGGGGGGTCCCAGCATGTCTTGTCGCCGTCTTGTCGCCGTCTTGTGCCACTACCCCACCCCCAATTTCTTTCGACTTCTCTTTTTGTTTCTGTTTCTTTTTTAGGTTGTTGTTTTCACTTCCGATGCTAATTAAATACTTTTACTTGTATATAGTGTTGAACATAAGCTGGAGGTCAGTGGGTTGCAAGTTGCCCCACCTAGGCACTCCTCGAGAACTGCTGCGGCCCACCCCCCTGGTAACCTGGCTCTGCCTAAGTCCCACCGCATACGTGTGACTGACCGCATGTCGAACCAAGCCATATTTGGCAAGGAGGATGATGTGGAAGGAGGCAACGAAAGCGAGGACAGTGATGACAAAAATGGTGGGGGCAAGGATGATAAAGAGAAGGACCAGGACTTCGAGGATGAGGAATGTGAAGATGAGGAGGACCAAGAATGTGAGGTACTCGGTGACTGCGAGGACAATGATGAAGACAAGATATGTGATGACCGTGAGGATGAAGAAGACCAGGATGTACACCAGGATGTCGAGGACCACAAGGATTGCGAGGACCACAGGGATCGCGAGGACGGCAAGGACGGGAATGGCGAGGACCACGGGGACGGCGAGAACCACAGGGACAGCGAGAACCACAGGGACGGCGAGGACCATGACGATGGCGAGGACCATGATGGCAAGGACCACCAGGACTGCGAGGACCGCAACAAGGACCACGAGGATGAGCCCCACCCCATTATTCATGATGTGTATGATGAAATTGGTCAACCCGTTACACCTCAGGGCTCGGACGATGATCTATACATGCATGGATCCTCTCGCATGACTGGTGGAAAGCTTCGTGGTAAGGCGCTTGGCCGAAATTTCAACTGGGGGGACTCAGGTTCGTTTTAGCATTATTGTTATAATTATTATTAAGACATTCTTGTAGATATTGAAATGGATCAGGATGTTCCTGTTCTGAACATGGGAAATGTTTTGCTTTTTGAGACCAGGGATATCCGTGAAGAACCCACCATGTCTTTGCAATGTCCAGTTAGTGAAGAATTGCCAGGTGTGCTTCAAAAGTTTGCTGAGGGGTATTCTCCCATCCGAAGTGAGATTTTCTTCCCTATTTTTGTTGATCTTTTGCTAAGAACATATAGATGCTCAAATTTTTGTCCGCTCGGAGAATACTTGGTCCCTTCATGGTCGTTATGAGAGGGTACTTGAGAAAGCACAGCCTGTCAAGTGGGATCGCTCAGGCAATGTTCCCACTCTCATGTTACTGGCTGTATGTGTTCCATAATTTAATTTTTGATCTTAACACTTATAGCCAAGTGTCAGACTGATTTTAAACAAGAACTTTCTATGCCCCCTGTTGCTGGTAATTCTACTCTGTCGCCTGCCTTTCAAGATATCACTTCAACTCCTCGTACTATCAAATCTGAATGTACAAATGAGCTTTCTGCTCTTCTCAACCTTTCTCCGGCTATCATGGAACGTCCTCCTACTCTCTCGCTCCGCTTTGCTTTTCAGAAGTTTCAAGCATTTGAGAATGTTCGCAGAGACATTCAGGCCAAGATTTCGGATGGAACTTGGGTTCGGAAATCACCAAGCAAGGATGAGCTTATTGAACTTTTCGTGTCCAAAACAGTTTGGTATGACAAGTTCAAATATATTGAACAGGTTAAATCTGGAACCAAGTTATACCAATGGCTTGAGGGTAAGGATGGTGCGCCAACTGGTCGAGAGGTTGTTGGTGTTCAAAAGGAAATTTATTCCTGGGTGGACCTTGCTTTTGTTATTCGGAATCAGGGTAAAGGTGGTGGGAAACAGAAGAGAAAGGCACATGATATTGAGGATGGGGAAACTTCGAAGAAGAAAAAGAAATTTGTGACAAAGGAAGTGACTGGTGGTGGAAAGGGTGCAAGTGGTAGTGGAAAGGGCAAAAAAGGAGCTACTAGTGGTCAATCCAATCATTTTTCGTGAGTATCAAAATGATACATATTCCATTGTGACCAAGTCAAATCTATAGAACATTGCTATCAGTAACATCATGGATCTTGGCCATTTTGTGGCTGCTGGGAGGTGTTCCAGGTGTTCATGCTGCTCCTACTCAGGATCCTTTTCCCATTGTGTCCTTCGCAATCTTCAGCAAGTTTATCCTGCAAAACTTTGGTGATGAAATCTCCCTTGCCACCGTTCTCACCATACTATTCACACTCACCAACAATCCTGACATTCTCAACTTGCATGCTCGTCAACAACATCCACAATTGCAAGGAGAGAAGAAAGAATCTCTGAGTGGTTGGATTAAAGCTCTGACCCGAGCACTTCAAGAAAAATTGGGAGGCACTAAAGATTCACTATTTGCTGAAACTGGAGATGTTCATCCAGGATTTATGGATGACACCGTGACACACAAATTACTTGGTTTATCAAAGCTCTTGGGTCTAGATCCCTATGATACCAATGGGTGGCTATGTGGAAAGCTCAAAGAAGTCTCAGAAAAAGAGATTTCACCTGCTTTAGTCCTTTGCCCAGAGTCAATGGAGTGTCAAACAGTGGCATGTGGTGGTCGTGGAATTCTTTTGCGATCTCAAGACAGAGATACCTCAAGGGTGACATTGGTGAAAGGAACAACCTTCCATGATAATGCAATGGTTCTTGTTGGGGAGTGCCGGTCTTGCAACACTTTATATCACCCAGACCATGAGCATGGGGTAGAAAGAGATCAAGAAGGAAGACTTACTGCTACTGGCAACATCTATCTTAACTCTGCCAAGTATCTCAAAGTTGGACAGCAAATCTGGGTGGACCGCATATTTTCAGGTGCCATTTTAAATGGAGTATACAGTTTCCATGCCTCTACAGCTGCATTTGTGCAGTTCTGGAATGACAGTTTTTGGAAAACTCAAACCATTAACTGTAGGAAAATCTCCAGACGTCAAGTGTGGCAGGCATTTGTACAAGAGTCTATCAGGAGAGTTGCTGCTTTGTCGGGAGAGTCTTTGGAATATCCTGACAGAGTTAACATTAATGATCTTACTGGGCTAGCCTTCACATATCTGGGCCAAGGAGGACTGATTGAAGGTGCAAGAGATCATTCTTGTGCAGAGTGTACTCAGCCTTTTAAAGAGGTTGCCGATCATGTCACAGCTGATGACCCTGCAGCAGTACTTGGAATTGATGAAAACAGAGATGTTCCTCTTCCAAACAATCCAGATGATGCTGCTCAAGCTCAGGTGGATGCAGCACAGGCTAGATTACATGCTCAAACTGCACTTGTGAGAAGAGAGGAGGAAGATGGGATGGAAGTGGATAATGAAGATGTGGTTAAGATGGTGGTTTTGGATGGAATTGTGATGGGTCCCCAACATTGTGCATATGATGGTTGCACTCAAGCACTGGCAAATGCGCGCAATGGAGTTTTCTGTATCCAACATGAAGCAGAGCGGGGCCATTTATGTTGGATGAAGAACTGCAATAATCCTAAACAGGTCAGAACTCAAGCATGTGTAGAACATCAAGGCGATTGGTATTCTCATGTTGTGAGACATGGACGTCAATCTCTGTTGGGAGTCCGTAGAATGCTGAGGAGAAGAGAAGAGGAAAGGCTTGATTGGCTACCAGAAGGTCATCGAAATGTTCAGCCTCATGATGAAGATACACCTCCTGCACATCAGAGAACCAACTACTTTGTAGCACCTCGCTTCTACTGTGTGGAGACTATTTGTGCTCCATGCGGTGTGGTTATTGCCTGGGACAAGTTTTACAAAGCCGAGTCTCCTACAAACATTTTAAATTTCTTGGAGAATGTTTATCCTACAGAGAAGTCAAGGCCAGCTTATATCTGTATCGACAAGGCATGCAAGCTTTTGCGTACTTGTGTTGCCAGTGGAAGATGGGAGATTTGGAGTCAAACTTCACGGTTTATAATGGACTCTTACCACTACATCAACCATAGAGTTCAAGACTATCTATGCCGCAAATGGTGTAATCCAGCACCTCTCAATGGCTCAGCTCCAAATCTGGTTGTTGTAGAAAGAGATAGCAATGGGCAAGAGCATTACAAGTGTGCCTTCAATACTCAGGTTTGTAATCTTATATCCTGTGGCATGTATTAGTTCTCACATCAAGATATAAATGACAGGCTTGTGAACAATTGAATGCTTGGTTGGGTGGCTTTGAGTCAATTCTCAACAGAATGACTATTAACAATTTCAACTGGTTTTTGCATACCATGCTTTTCATACATAGTCAAAAGATTATGGAAAAGCAAATGGAAAAACAGAAGAAAAGAGATGAGGGAGTGGACTCTGATGATAATGATGATGATGAAGAGGAGGCAGATATTGAAATTGACAGAGAGGATTGACTGGATTGGACTGACTGATAACTTTGATCAATATGACTTGATAGTGACTGATATGTAGTATTAAACATGAATTGAATACTGGCTATTCAAAACTTATTGGTATTGCTACAGTTACAGTTGAATTCTTTTTAAGTTTTCTTTTTTGAACTAGTAAAGTTAGCCAAAATGATAAAATTATTTGACAAGCAATGCCAAAAGTTTAGGAGTCACTTAAGGATGTTAAGGGTTTGGACTTCATTTCGCAGAGTTATTCAAATTTGTGATTGAATTACTATGTCAGTATTACAAAACTTTTGAAGCATGACTACAAAACTTTTTGAAGCATGACTAATAGCATTTTGTAGTAGTGTTTCAAAGTATCTGTAGCCAGCTTACATAGCATTGTTTGCCTAATATTTTGAACACTGGGACAATGGGCAAGATTATTACTATTGTTGGGACAGATCAAGTAGCCCTGAGATAGTGATTCAAATTAACATGTATAATGAACAGCACTTGGAATTCAACATACAATAACAAAAATGACAGGCAAAGGGCATAGATGCTGATAAAATCCAACCAACTACAGCAACAACAACAGCAGCAACAACAACAACAACAGCAACAACAACAATAACAACCAAGTCAGAGCAGGGACCAGTATTCAGTTTCTGAAAAAACCAATATGAAATACAGCTCTTAGCTGCATTTTATATTATCCTTGAATAGGAGTCCTTGAGATGTCTTTGAGGAGTCCTTAAAGAGTTTACAATTTTACTATTATATAGTGTTGAATTGATCAAGTCCATGAAGACTTCTCAAGGACTCCCTGAGGACTGTCCCTAAGGACTCCTTGAGGACTCCTTGAGGACTTCACTGTTTTACTAGTATATAATAGTGTATTGACCAAGTCCATGAAGACTCCTTGAGGACTCCCTGAGGACTCCTTGGATTTTGAGGACTCCTGGAGACTCCTTGAGGAGTCCTGAGGAATGTGTGGGAGAGTGCAACATACAGCATTTTCATTGGCATTTTCATGAATAATGGGTGGGGGAGGGTACAGGGCATTATCATTCCATTATGATTGGCGTTTTCATTGCATGTTCATTAATAATGGGTGGACAGGGGATTATCATTGTGTTATCATTGGTGTTTTCTGTGCGTTTTCATTATTAATAATAATGGGTGGGGGGTACAGGGTGTTATCATTGCATTTTTATTGTGTTTTCATTAATAATGGGTGGGGGTGGGTATATGGTGTTGTCATTGTGTTATTATTAGCATTTTCATTAATAATAGGTGGGGTGGGTACAGAGAGTTATCATTGTGTTGTCAGCCACGAGCATCCCCCATCACCTGCACATCACCCTGTCACCACCCCCCACCATGTCCTATCACCCCATCACCACCCTCCACCCTCCACCCCCATCATCTGCTGATCACCCCCATCACCTCTCCATCGCCCTCTCACCCCCTACCATCTCCTTGCATCCACCCTCCACCACCCACCACCATCCCCCATCACCACCCCCCACCATTCCCCATCATCTCCCCATCCACCCTGTACCATCCCCCATCATCTTCCCATCTTCCCATCACCTCTCCATCACCTCCTCACCATCCCCTACCATCTTCCATCATCCCCCATCATCCTCCACCTTCCCCCATGTCCCCCCCCCACCTTCCCTGATGACCCCACCCCATTCCCCACCATTCCCCATGACCCCCACAACATCCCCCGCCATCCTCCACAACCCCCACACCATCCCCCACCATCCCCTGCCATCCCCCACCATCCCCTGCCATCCCCCACCATCCCCTGCCATCCCCCACCATCCCCTGCCATCCCCCACCATCCCCTGCCATCCCCCACCATCCCCTGCCATCCCCCACCATCCCCCACCACCACCCCCACCTTCCCCCATCACCCCCACCATCCCCACCCCATCCCCCAACCATCTCTTCAGCCCATTTTGCCACTCAATTACCCACCAGTCCACTCCCCAACCTTCACCCCATTATTCTCCCAATTATCCTCCAACCATTCACCCCATTTACCCACATCTCAATTCATGGTATCATATTTGATTCAAATATAACTTCAGCAAAAGACAATAGTCTTATACTCAACGTGTTTACAGCATATTTCAAAAACCTTGTCAGTAAGCAAAAAAAAAAACCAAGGCAGCTTACAAAGCTGCTCAGCCACTTCCGGGCAACTATGGCTGAAGCTCTTAAGTGACAAAAACAACTGTTCTCAAGCAAGAACTAAGCTCAATTACTCCTGTTCTTGCTTACAAGGCAGTGGAGGGTGGTGCACCCTCCACTGGGTCTGGTGCTTGTGCGTGTCGTTGCTGCTGTACCCGTGTTGCCGGTGCCGCTCGTGCTGTCGTTCCCATTCCCGTTCCCGCTGCTGCTCCTGCTGCTGTTGCCTTTGCTGTTGTTGCAGCTGATGCCGCCTTTGCTGCTGTCTGTGCTACGGCTGCCGTTGCGCCGGGTTGGTTCCAGCCTTGTTTCCAGTTGCTGCTTATTCTGTAAACAATGTAGTACCAACAAAATGGTGAGTCAAAAAAAACTTACTCTTGCAGCGGGGGTACCGCACCCCCACTGCTTGCGTTGCCGCTTGACCCATCCCCGCTCCTGGTCGCCATTGGTGCTTGGCACCTCTTCGTTTGGGTTCGTCTGGTGTTACAGCGTGCGCATGCGTTTCTGTGGCCGTTGGCATTGGCATTGGCATTGGTTTGGGTTTGTTTGCGCATGTGGACGAGTTCACGTGTTTGTTGACAAGTTTCCTAAATGGTCCGTGCACCAAATAAATGTATATAAACAGCTGCAACTCATGTTTTCTTTGGGGCATGCCCTGAAGTGGTAGTATAATTATACTCAATAATAAATAAATACTAAATAGTATAGCTTTAAGACCAAAATCCCAATTCCCTAGGGAGTCCTTGGATGGTCCCTAGGGAATCTGGTGCTGAAATTCACTAGGGATTCCCTAGGGACATGTTGCTCCCTAGGGAGGATTTTGCCAGGGAATCCTGGATTTTGGTGTGAGTTGGCTGTGAAAAATTCCCTAGGGACTCCCTAGGGATTCCTTGTATTCCCTAGGGAGTCCCACGAAATCCAAGGTCAAGTGTAAAGAGCTCACCTCATTGAAGGTGACAGCTTTGTGTTTGCTGTCAATAACTCTAAATATCACTAAGCGATATTATAGCCTTGAAGGAATTTGTTCACAATAAGGGCATCAATGTTGCCTGAGATGCCATTCTTGCCAAAGATCTCTTCCTTTTGAAGGTAACTTCATGCAAGAGGCTAGAAGCGAACTCTGTGGCTCACTCGTATATGCCTTGGAAGGTCAATATCGATCTCGAAACCTTGGATGAAGATTCTCTTTCAAACCTCACATTCACAAAAGACAATGAAGGCGTACACCAGTTGAAGGAGTGGAAGTGTGTGTCTGATTATTGGTCTGAGCGGCTTCAGAATGGTAGAGTCTACATATTTGTGAAGGCCCCAGCTACCGGTGAGTGGATCTCTGTTCCCCCGGTGATATGCATCATACGATCCTATACTCCAAATATGCAAATCGGACATACTATACCTCTCCATTGACCGTATCCTGATATCTCATGATCTTACCAACGTCCGCGAACTCTTGTGATATCTCTCAACAACTATCGATCGCTTCCAAACTTGTCGCACCCACAAAACAAAGCCATCCTACATTGGACCGATACCGTTCCCATCGGACACCATGTCATCTCATTCCGTTTCACTTTTCACCTTGCGTCTCTATCATATATCCTGTTATATCACACATTACATCATTCCCCTATCTCTTCCTTTCTTATTTCTTTGTCCTAATTTCATCATTTGATTCCTTTCTTCGCACTCTTACTGACTCCTATCGATATTTCTTTATCTTAGAATCCTTTCTTACATTCACTCCTATTCAATCCTTTATTTCTAGCCTTCCCGATTCTCCGATATTTCGTTCCGACTTTCCGACTGTCGTAGTATAAAAAGCTCATGTATTGTAGCTAGACAGACAGAGAAATCTATGACTTTCCCTCCCATTCAATCTTAGTTTAAGAGCTATAAAGCTCTCTTTAGCCTCAAACTCAAGTTATAGTCTTGAGTCTGTCTATCCTCATCATCCGATATCGATATCTTCGCACAGTTGATCGCAACTGTCGCACGTACGTTCGCATTGTTCAGAAACTTCATAGTAGTTTCTAGTAGTTTCTATACCTCCCTATACCTTTCTACGTGTAGTAGACATCTTCGCATCCTCGCATTCACCTATTAGGTAGTTTGTTTGGGAATCTCCCCCTTTACAGCTTCCTATAGCGTATCATTTTGGAGCCCACCGCAAGGCAGTATTTTTTTAGATTACTTCGAAGATAGCTTCTACACCTTCTCCTCCTTTGTCGCCGCTAACTCTGTTAGTTTCCTCCGATTCAGAACCTCCATCGCCAACGGTCCCATCTATATTGCGACCAATTCCGGCCTTCTACAGATATAACCTTCGATCTCAACCACTACCACCATCCCCCAACAATAACCAGTCGACAAGTCATTTACCTGATTCCCCAGCTTCTTCGATCTCCAAACCCTTAGCATTTCACTACGACAACATACGACGGAATACCACTCCGTTGCCAGAAGAATTTTCTACTCCATCAAGTCCGACATCATTCGAAACACCTTCAACAACCTCTTCTCATCCTCCCCAGTCACTCAACCAAGAACTTCGAGCCGCACTATGAGCCTCCGAACCACCAGAGAATATCGATTCAGAATCTGATCTCTCACGATTTTTCATAGACACTCCTCCTCAACATTCGATTTCGCAAATATCTGAAACCAATCCCACTAGAACACACATCGCCATGGCCGCTGTAGTCCCCACTATGCCAGCACACTTGCACTCGACTGCATCATCGTTTTCAGCCTCCAAACCTAGGGAACTTCAGAGGTATTTCAAGGACCTTGAACTTCTATACACGAAATGCAGGATCACTGACGATCAAGAAATGAAGAAGTTCACACGACACTACGTCGATGTCGACTCCTCCGATTTATGGAGTGCCCTTCCTGCGTATGCTGCCGGGACTTCATTCGAAGACTTCATAAAGGCAGTAATCGCCCTTTACCCCGGGGCTGAGGATGAGAGAAAATGGTCGATCGCTGACATGGACAAGCTGATCGGCGAACAACTTCGTCTGGGCATTCATGACGCGACCGAGCTTGGAAACTACTATCAAGGTTTCCTGAACATTACATCGTTTCTTCGACTGAAGAATAGGATTTCGGAAGCAGAAGTCAGTCGCGCTTTCATTAGAGGCTTCCAAGAGGACCTTTGGAAGTCTATCAAGTATCGTCTACACCTTAAATTCCCTGATCACTTCCCTGACGATCCCTACTCTCTCAAGAGCATTCATGAAGCCGCTAAATACATTTTACACGGAGGATCGCCCTCGTCATACGAACCTCCAACTGCGACACAGTCAATCGCAGTTGCACCATCGCAGCCAACCGTCAAAACCGAAGATCTCTCTACAATTTTCGACAAACTCACGACGACTCTGATAAAAGCAGTCGCCCCCCAGCAGTCTCAAGCGACGACTTATGCATGACCTCAGGAAAGAGCTCAAGGTGCTGTCTTTGACAAGTGTAATTTCTGCAGAGAATCAGGGCACTACATCACAGACTGTTGCCATGTCAAGGATTATGTCGCAGATGGACAGGCGAAATGAAACCAAGAAGGATGAGTTGTTCTTCCTTCAGGAGCTTATGTGCCACGATCTGTCACAGGGAACAATCTTCGCGAACGAATTGACGAATGGCATCATCACAACCCTAATCAGCGAGCCACAGACCAGATTACGAGCAACGCGAACCCAACCAGTCAGCTCATGTACGAGGTCAACCCCACGTCGGCCTATCAGTTGTCGACTCAGGATCGTATCGCAGTATTGGAAAGAGAGATGCTCGCTCTTCGAAGCAAAGAGATTTTCGACGGAGTACAGGTTCCCAAGAGGAAAAAGGTCATGATGCGAACGCAGCCCGAGAAGCCGAAGGAGAATCAGCCTGACGATCATCCTAAACCTGTGGCGACTCCCGCACAGGACAGTTTGGCTAAGAGTCAGACCACGAAGGAAGCAGAGCCACCGACTCATCCGTTCACAAAAGCTCGCGAACTAGCTTACCTCCCTCCGCATGAGAAGAACTTCGCGTCTCTCCCAAAGGCGTCGAAAGAAAAGGATATTGCGTATCGCACTCATGCTCCCATCCAAGACACGAAAATCGCCGACGAAGTCTACAAACGCGCGATGGAGAGGCCGTGCATTACGCTCACGCAGAAACAACTTCTGTCATTATCACTGGAAGTTCGGCAGAAAGCTCGTGACGATATCACGCCTAAATGTGTAACGCCTCAAAACGTTCACAAAACGAATATTGTGACTGTGGAAGACGACGATGACGACGACGATCACCTTCCATTTTTCAAAACACTTCACGACGCTGAAACCAAGGAGCTCCCTCGACCTATTGTCATCGACGACCCCTATGAAGTATATCTCAATACTCTCCACCCAGGAGAAGTAGATGAAACATGGGTTGTCGCTAAAGAATCACACGCTCTCCGGTCCATTTATTTGTTTGTGAACCATCAGGAAGAAGTTGAAAGCATTGTCGATCCGGGTTCCCAGATAATCGCGATGTCAGAAGCTGTCTGCCATGATCTCAGCCTTATATACGACCCCTTGATCAAACTCAACATGCAGTCAGCAAACGGCGAGATCGACCAGTCTCTGGGTCTTGCAAGAAATGTGCCCTGTTGCATCGGAACAATTATGCTCTATCTGCAAATGCATGTCATTCGATCACCAGCCTATGACATCCTTTTAGGACGGCCCTTCGACGTTTTAATGGAAAGCCTTGTGAAGAACTACGTGAATGAAGACCAAACAATCACAATCTGCGATCCAAACTCTCGACAACGTGTACAATTCCCACAATTGCTAGGGGCCCTCCCCGTCATCAGTGTCCTCCTTCTCGACATGCCACGAAGGATTTTCGCAACTCAAGGAACTGATCGATAGTCAGGGAGAAGTTGCGTGCATCATTTTGTATGATCATAAAAAAGCTACGGCCTCCATAGATGTGTATTCAGTTGTACCACCAGATATGCCTGACCTTCCCTCGTCTTCTTTAGCCCGTGTATATATCTCAGCCTGCGACTTTCCTGTCGTAGCATCAAATTACAATGCCGATCATATTTCCCCATATTACCAATCGTCCGATGAACCCCCGCGACCATCTCAAAAACATTCTCTCTCCGACTTCGCACCGATCTTCCTCTCAGCAAAGAAGAAGTACAAACCTGTCGCAAAGAAGACCAAGCCAGTTATCGCGGAACTACCTGACAAGTTTCATATCATTCGATCTATTAAAGGAGATCCTTTAGCCGACATGCCTTTGTTGGATCCCAACCCTCCCCCCTTTCAGCCAACCGGTCGCTATACCGAGGAACAACGAATCGCACTAGACAAGGTACACTCAACTGACTTTTTGTGGCTTTCCGAACGCGCCTTTTTGCACGATTTCATGTGTAAACAAAATGATGGTTTCGCATGGACAGATCTCAAACGAGGAAGCTTTCGAACCGACTTCTTTCCTCCAGTTGAATTTCCGGTCGTACCACATACCCCTTGGGTCGAGAAAAATATTCCAATACCTCCTGGGATTTACGATGAAGTTTGTCGCATTATTCACAGAAAGATCAAAGCTGGCATATACGAACCCTCGAACTCCTCATATCACTCGTAATGGTTCATGGTATTGAAGAAAGGTGGAGCTTCACTTCGTCTTGTCCACAGCTTTGAACCTCTTAACAAAGTCATGATACAACACTCTGGTGTTACCACGATTCCAGAGCACATCGCCGAACGCTTCGCAAACTGTGCCTGTGGAGCAATGCTGGATCTTTACGTCGGATACGATGAACGCCTCATCGCAGAAAAATTGCGCGACCTGAGTCATGGGTACTACTTCTTTCACAATACACAGGTAGTTACCACATAGCCATAGTGTATAAGTCCCGGTAATTACCACAGGCCTGTCATAGGGTAATCAATGACAGGGTTTTCAATCATTCCAGGAAAATGATTGACAGGGCCTGTCAATGGTTTAGGCAAATCAATAACAGGCCTGTTAATGGTTTAGGCTAATTAATGACAGGCTTGTCAATGGTTCACTGGTGCCTACCAGCTATAATCACTGGTGATGACCACCTGTAATCACTAAAACAAGGCATTACCCATTTCAAAATTGTGTATAATACCATGACTTTAATGATAATGGTTATCATTGGTTATCATTGGTGATTTTCATTGCAATTATCATTGCATCCCAGGGCATTATCATTGGTTATCATTAGCCTATTTTCATTGCAATTATCATTGCATTTTGGGGTGTTATCATTGGTTATCATTAGCCTATTGTCATTGCAATTATCATTGCACTCCAGGGGGTTAATGGGGACTGGTGGGGAGCATAATGGAGAATGGTGGGGAGGGTAACGGAGGATGGGGGAGGGTAACAGGGGATGGTGGGGGGGTAACAGGGGATGATCGGGGGTAATGGGGGATGGTGGGGGGTCACAGGGGGTCACAGGGAGTCATTGGAGATGGTGAAGGGATCACAGATGGTGGGAGGGTCACAGAGGAAGGGGGGGTAGGGGTCACAGGGGTCATGGGAGATGGTGGGGGGGTCACAGATGGTGGGACAGAGGATGGTGGGGGATGACATAGGGATGGTGGAGGGTGATGAGATGAGCAGGAGATAGAGAGATGGTAAGGAGTTGGTGGGAAGGTGATGGAAGAAAGTGGAGGGTGAGAAATCATGAGGAGATGATGTGGAGTGTAATGGAGATGTATTAGAAGACATTAATTATAGATTGCAATCAAACTCCCAATTTCCACCCAATGGACCCTCCATCACCTTCCCAATTATCTTCCCATCCAGCCACCACCATCTTCCACCATCCCCACCCCATCCCCCACCATCCCACATTATCTCCACCATCCCACATTATTTCCCACCATCCTACATTGGTTCACACCATCCCCATCCTATCCCCCACCATCCCCATCCTATCCCCCACCATCCCCACACCATCCCCCACCATCCCCACACCATCCCCCACCATCCCCACACCATCCCCCACCATCCCCACACCATCCCCTGCCATCCCCCATCACCCCAACACCATCCCCACCATCCCCCACCACCACCTGTCATCTCCCCACCATCCCCCATCATCTCATATCTATTGCAGATTACCTGTTGACATCCATGTACATTCAAATAATATAAAGTGTTCAGTCAAGGTAGCACACTGGGTAAAAATGCCTTTTTGTAGTCTACAAATAGCTTGAAAATATAATCCAAAAAACTAAATTTGGACATATCAAAATGGCTTCTCCAATAGATAAATAAAGTCCATAGTTTCCATTGACTTTGGAGAGCATGGAATAGATTACCAAAATAATAGATAAATATTGTATTTGAGTTCTTATGCCAGAAAGGATTTTTGTATACCCTAAATTATGCACAAATGTCCGACTTTGTAGAGACAAAAAGATCAACTTCGAAGCTCTTCAAATACAAAAGGCCGGATTACCATATGGGGAACCGAAGCTACCCCATATGGTAGCTTCGGTTCCCCATATGGTAATCCGGCCTTTTGTATTTGAAGAGCTTCGAAGTTGATCTTTTTGTATCTGCAAAGTCAGAAATTTGTGGATGATTTGAGGTACACAAAAAGTTGTTCTCACATAAAAACTCACATACAATATTTATCTATTATTCTGGTAATCTAGTTCCTACTCTCCAAAGTCAAGGAGAAAGGTAGACTTTGTCTATCTATTGGGAAATACATTTCTGTTTTGTCCAAATTTAGTTTTTTGAAGGGAGTGTCTATTTGGCTCCCCGGGGAGCCGCTTAGTCATCTGACACCCCTTTCCTTATATAGTTATAGCTAAGTGGCTTGATCAAGATAAATGAATTATTGTCTTTGCAATACCATTGGCAAAAATATAGTAAAATTAGATTTGAGTAATTTATAAGTGTATATTACTGAGAAAAAATAATTGTCATCTTTGATGTAGTGGAACCTTAGGAACCTTAAGTATAGATAAGCAGTTGATTTATTTTTCACCAACTACTCTACCAAACCTTATGATTATTTATTCTGAAGGTCTAACAATATTGAACATTTCATTGCTTAATTCTCTTGAATTTGCTCTCAAGTAATGGACAAGCAAGAATTGATTTATCTTAATCAGGCCAGTTAGCTATAACCATATAAGGAAAGGGGTGTTGGATGACTAAGTGGCTCCCCGGGGAGCCAAATAGATAAATCCTTTTTTGAATTATATTTTCAACATATTTGTAGACTACGAAAAGGTATTTTTGCCCACTGTGTAGGTTTGCAATATTTCAAAACAAAGCTTCGGACAACAAAGGATTGGAACCAAGGCTTTGGACTAGCAAAGGTTATAGTAAAGAAACAACAGTTATACTATTTTCAAAATAAAGCTTCGGACTAGTAAAGGTAATGGTCAAGGTTATATATGCACTCTACTTCAAAATCAAGCTTCGGACTACTAAGGATGCACCTTAGTGGTTTGATAGCAATAGCCTTGGATATGTCAAGTACATGAGAATGTTTACTATTACCTTTACTAGTCCGAAGCTTTATTTTGATCATAGTATAACTGTTGTCTCTTTACTATAACCTTTGCTAGTCCGAAGCTTTATTTTGAAAATAGTATAACTGTTGTTTCTTTACTATAACCTTTGCTAGTCCAAAGCCTTGGTTCCAATCCTTTGTTGTCCGAAGCTTTGTTTTGAAATATTGCAAACCTACCTTGACTGAACACTTTATATTATTTGAATGTACATGGATGTCAACAGGTAATCCGCAATAGATATATTACAACTTAATTAGGGTGTGTTTGAGTGAGATTAGATATGTTTTAGATGTGCTTGGTGGATATGTTTTGAACATGACTGGACATGTTTTAGATGTGATTGGAAGTGTTTAGACGTGACTACATGTCTTTGGACATAATGGGATGTGTTTTAAATGCCACTGACATGTTTAAATGTGGCTAGATGTGTTTTGGACATGTTTAGACGTGACTGGATGTATTTCAGATGTGATTAGACATGACTGGACTGGTTTGGACGTGACTGGATGTGTTTTAGATGTGTTTAGACATGACTGGACTGGTTTGGACGTGACTGGACATGTTTTAGACGTGTTTAGACGTGACTGGACTGGTTCACTAGTGCCTACCAGCTTTAATGATAAAAACAAGGCATTGCCACAATAGCGTATGTGTATAATACCACGTACTTTAATGAAAGGCCTGTCATTCATTTTATGATGATGTTTTTATGATAATGACAGGACAATGACAATGGGAGATTATCAATGCATTTTCATTGGTGTTTTCATTGCATTTTCATTACTGATGGGTGAGGGTGGGTGCTGGGCGTTATCATTGCGTTATCATTAGCGTTTTCATTGCGTTTTCATTACTGATGGGTGAGGGTGGGTATTGGGCGTTATCATTGCGTTATCATTGGCGTTTTCATTGCATTTTCATTAGTGATGGGCGAGGGTGGGTACAGGGCGTTATCATCGCGTTATCATTAGCGTTTTCATTGCGTTTGCATTACTGATGGGTGGGGGTGGGTACAGGGCATTGTCATTGCGTTTTCATTGGTGTTTTCATGAATAATGGGTGGGGGAGGGTACAGAGCATTATCATTCCATTATGATTGGCGTTTTTTTCATTGCATGTTCATTAATAATGAGTGTACAGGGGATTATCATTGTGTTATCGTTGGTGTTGTCCATGCATTTTCATTAATCATGGGTGGGGGTACAGGGTGTTATCATTGCATTTTTATTGTGTTTTCATTAATAATGGGTGGGGGTGGGTATATGGTGTTGTCATTGCGTTATCATTGGCATTTTCATTAATAATAGATGGGGTGGGTATAGAGAGTTATCATAGTGTTATCAGCGCCGAACATCCCCTACCAGCTGCCCATCACCTTGTCACCAACCCCCACCCCCACCTATCACCTCATCAACACCCTCCACCATCCTCCATCTGCTCATCACCCCTATCACCTCTCCATCACCATCACACCTCCTACCATCACCCATCATCTTTCCATCCACCCTCCACCATCCCCCATCACCACCCTCCACCATTCTCCATCATCTCCCCATCCACCCTGTACCATCTCCCATCATATTCCCATCCCCCCATCACCTCTCCATCGCCTTCTCACCAACCCCTACCATGTCCCATCATCCCCCACCTTCCCCCATGTCCCCCCCCCCCCCCACCTTCCCTGATGACCCCACCTCATTCCCCACTATTCTCCATGACCCCCACACCATTCCCCATGACCCCCACACCACCCCACACCATCCCCCATGACCCGCACACCATCCATTGCCATCCCCCACAACCCCCCACAACCCCCCACCATCCCCCACCATTCCCCATCACCCCCACACCATCCCCTGCCATCCCCACACCATTCCCCAGCATCCCCCATCACCCCCCCACCATCCCCCATCATCCCCCATCACCCCCCACACCATTCCCTGTTATCTCCCCATCACCCCACCATCCCCCATCACCCCCCCCCCACCTTCCCCCATCACCCCCACCATCTCCACCCCATCCCCCAACCATCTCTTCAGCCCATTTTACCACCCAATACACCATTATTCTCCCAATTATCCCCCCAACCATTCACCCCATTACCCACTTCCCATTCACCCCCCACCATCTC
>OY741998.2:3380152-3596122 GCA_963555575.2 Hygrocybe coccinea
TTCCGGCCTTCTACAGATATAACCTTCGATCTCAACCACTACCACCATCCCCCAACAATAACCAGTCGACAAGTCATTTACCTGATTCCCCAGCTTCTTCGATCTCCAAACCCTTAGCATTTCACTACGACAACATACGACGGAATACCACTCCGTTGCCAGAAGAATTTTCTACTCCATCAAGTCCGACATCATTCGAAACACCTTCAACAACCTCTTCTCATCCTCCCCAGTCACTCAACCAAGAACTTCGAGCCGCACTATGAGCCTCCGAACCACCAGAGAATATCGATTCAGAATCTGATCTCTCACGATTTTTCATAGACACTCCTCCTCAACATTCGATTTCGCAAATATCTGAAACCAATCCCACTAGAACACACATCGCCATGGCCGCTGTAGTCCCCACTATGCCAGCACACTTGCACTCGACTGCATCATCGTTTTCAGCCTCCAAACCTAGGGAACTTCAGAGGTATTTCAAGGACCTTGAACTTCTATACACGAAATGCAGGATCACTGACGATCAAGAAATGAAGAAGTTCACACGACACTACGTCGATGTCGACTCCTCCGATTTATGGAGTGCCCTTCCTGCGTATGCTGCCGGGACTTCATTCGAAGACTTCATAAAGGCAGTAATCGCCCTTTACCCCGGGGCTGAGGATGAGAGAAAATGGTCGATCGCTGACATGGACAAGCTGATCGGCGAACAACTTCGTCTGGGCATTCATGACGCGACCGAGCTTGGAAACTACTATCAAGGTTTCCTGAACATTACATCGTTTCTTCGACTGAAGAATAGGATTTCGGAAGCAGAAGTCAGTCGCGCTTTCATTAGAGGCTTCCAAGAGGACCTTTGGAAGTCTATCAAGTATCGTCTACACCTTAAATTCCCTGATCACTTCCCTGACGATCCCTACTCTCTCAAGAGCATTCATGAAGCCGCTAAATACATTTTACACGGAGGATCGCCCTCGTCATACGAACCTCCAACTGCGACACAGTCAATCGCAGTTGCACCATCGCAGCCAACCGTCAAAACCGAAGATCTCTCTACAATTTTCGACAAACTCACGACGACTCTGATAAAAGCAGTCGCCCCCCAGCAGTCTCAAGCGACGACTTATGCATGACCTCAGGAAAGAGCTCAAGGTGCTGTCTTTGACAAGTGTAATTTCTGCAGAGAATCAGGGCACTACATCACAGACTGTTGCCATGTCAAGGATTATGTCGCAGATGGACAGGCGAAATGAAACCAAGAAGGATGAGTTGTTCTTCCTTCAGGAGCTTATGTGCCACGATCTGTCACAGGGAACAATCTTCGCGAACGAATTGACGAATGGCATCATCACAACCCTAATCAGCGAGCCACAGACCAGATTACGAGCAACGCGAACCCAACCAGTCAGCTCATGTACGAGGTCAACCCCACGTCGGCCTATCAGTTGTCGACTCAGGATCGTATCGCAGTATTGGAAAGAGAGATGCTCGCTCTTCGAAGCAAAGAGATTTTCGACGGAGTACAGGTTCCCAAGAGGAAAAAGGTCATGATGCGAACGCAGCCCGAGAAGCCGAAGGAGAATCAGCCTGACGATCATCCTAAACCTGTGGCGACTCCCGCACAGGACAGTTTGGCTAAGAGTCAGACCACGAAGGAAGCAGAGCCACCGACTCATCCGTTCACAAAAGCTCGCGAACTAGCTTACCTCCCTCCGCATGAGAAGAACTTCGCGTCTCTCCCAAAGGCGTCGAAAGAAAAGGATATTGCGTATCGCACTCATGCTCCCATCCAAGACACGAAAATCGCCGACGAAGTCTACAAACGCGCGATGGAGAGGCCGTGCATTACGCTCACGCAGAAACAACTTCTGTCATTATCACTGGAAGTTCGGCAGAAAGCTCGTGACGATATCACGCCTAAATGTGTAACGCCTCAAAACGTTCACAAAACGAATATTGTGACTGTGGAAGACGACGATGACGACGACGATCACCTTCCATTTTCAAAACACTTCACGACGCTGAAACCAAGGAGCTCCCTCGACCTATTGTCATCGACGACCCCTATGAAGTATATCTCAATACTCTCCACCCAGGAGAAGTAGATGAAACATGGGTTGTCGCTAAAGAATCACACGCTCTCCGGTCCATTTATTTGTTTGTGAACCATCAGGAAGAAGTTGAAAGCATTGTCGATCCGGGTTCCCAGATAATCGCGATGTCAGAAGCTGTCTGCCATGATCTCAGCCTTATATACGACCCCTTGATCAAACTCAACATGCAGTCAGCAAACGGCGAGATCGACCAGTCTCTGGGTCTTGCAAGAAATGTGCCCTGTTGCATCGGAACAATTATGCTCTATCTGCAAATGCATGTCATTCGATCACCAGCCTATGACATCCTTTTAGGACGGCCCTTCGACGTTTTAATGGAAAGCCTTGTGAAGAACTACGTGAATGAAGACCAAACAATCACAATCTGCGATCCAAACTCTCGACAACGTGTACAATTCCCACAATTGCTAGGGGCCCTCCCCGTCATCAGTGTCCTCCTTCTCGACATGCCACGAAGGATTTTCGCAACTCAAGGAACTGATCGATAGTCAGGGAGAAGTTGCGTGCATCATTTTGTATGATCATAAAAAAGCTACGGCCTCCATAGATGTGTATTCAGTTGTACCACCAGATATGCCTGACCTTCCCTCGTCTTCTTTAGCCCGTGTATATATCTCAGCCTGCGACTTTCCTGTCGTAGCATCAAATTACAATGCCGATCATATTTCCCCATATTACCAATCGTCCGATGAACCCCCGCGACCATCTCAAAAACATTCTCTCTCCGACTTCGCACCGATCTTCCTCTCAGCAAAGAAGAAGTACAAACCTGTCGCAAAGAAGACCAAGCCAGTTATCGCGGAACTACCTGACAAGTTTCATATCATTCGATCTATTAAAGGAGATCCTTTAGCCGACATGCCTTTGTTGGATCCCAACCCTCCCCCCTTTCAGCCAACCGGTCGCTATACCGAGGAACAACGAATCGCACTAGACAAGGTACACTCAACTGACTTTTTGTGGCTTTCCGAACGCGCCTTTTTGCACGATTTCATGTGTAAACAAAATGATGGTTTCGCATGGACAGATCTCAAACGAGGAAGCTTTCGAACCGACTTCTTTCCTCCAGTTGAATTTCCGGTCGTACCACATACCCCTTGGGTCGAGAAAAATATTCCAATACCTCCTGGGATTTACGATGAAGTTTGTCGCATTATTCACAGAAAGATCAAAGCTGGCATATACGAACCCTCGAACTCCTCATATCACTCGTAATGGTTCATGGTATTGAAGAAAGGTGGAGCTTCACTTCGTCTTGTCCACAGCTTTGAACCTCTTAACAAAGTCATGATACAACACTCTGGTGTTACCACGATTCCAGAGCACATCGCCGAACGCTTCGCAAACTGTGCCTGTGGAGCAATGCTGGATCTTTACGTCGGATACGATGAACGCCTCATCGCAGAAAAATTGCGCGACCTGAGTCATGGGTACTACTTCTTTCACAATACACAGGTAGTTACCACATAGCCATAGTGTATAAGTCCCGGTAATTACCACAGGCCTGTCATAGGGTAATCAATGACAGGGTTTTCAATCATTCCAGGAAAATGATTGACAGGGCCTGTCAATGGTTTAGGCAAATCAATAACAGGCCTGTTAATGGTTTAGGCTAATTAATGACAGGCTTGTCAATGGTTCACTGGTGCCTACCAGCCTATAATCACTGGTGATGACCACCTGTAATCACTAAAACAAGGCATTACCCATTTCAAAATTGTGTATAATACCATGACTTTAATGATAATGGTTATCATTGGTTATCATTGGTGATTTTCATTGCAATTATCATTGCATCCCAGGGCATTATCATTGGTTATCATTAGCCTATTTTCATTGCAATTATCATTGCATTTTGGGGTGTTATCATTGGTTATCATTAGCCTATTGTCATTGCAATTATCATTGCACTCCAGGGGGTTAATGGGGACTGGTGGGGAGCATAATGGAGAATGGTGGGGAGGGTAACGGAGGATGGGGGAGGGTAACAGGGGATGGTGTGGGGGTGATGGGGAATGGTGGGGGATGGTGGGGGGTTGTGGGGGGTTGTGGGGGATGGCAATGGATGGTGTGCGGGTCATGGGGGATGGTGTGGGGTGGTGTGGGGGTCATGGGGAATGGTGTGGGGGTCATGGAGAATAGTGGGGAATGAGGTGGGGTCATCAGGGAAGGTGGGGGGGGGGGGGGACATGGGGGAAGGTGGGGGATGATGGGACATGGTAGGGGTTGGTGAGAAGGCGATGGAGAGGTGATGGGGGGATGGGAATATGATGGGAGATGGTACAGGGTGGATGGGGAGATGATGGAGAATGGTGGAGGGTGGTGATGGGGGATGGTGGAGGGTGGATGGAAAGATGATGGGTGATGGTAGGAGGTGTGATGGTGATGGAGAGGTGATAGGGGTGATGAGCAGATGGAGGATGGTGGAGGGTGTTGATGAGGTGATAGGTGATGGTGGGGGTTGGTGACAAGGTGATGGGCAGCTGGTAGGGGATGTTCGGCGCTGATAACACTATGATAACTCTCTATACCCACCCTATCTATTATTAATGAAAATGCCAATGATAACGCAATGACAACACCATATACCCACCCCCACCCATTATTAATGAAAACACAATAAAAATGCAATGATAACACCCTGTACCCCCACCCATGATTAATGAAAATGCATGGACAACACCAACGATAACACAATGATAATCCCCTGTACACCCATTATTAATGAACATGCAATGAAAAAAATGCCAATCATAATGGAATGATAATGCTCTGTACCCTCCCCCACCCATTATTCATGAAAACACCAATGAAAACGCAATGACAATGCCCTGTACCCACTCCCACCCATCAGTAATGCAAACGCAATGAAAACGCTAATGAAAACGCAATGATAATGCCCTGTACCCACCCTTGCCCATCAGTAATGAAAACGCAATGACAACGCCAATGAAAACGCGATGATAATGCCCAGCACCCACCCTCACCCATCAGTAATGAAAACGCAATGAAAACACCAATGAAAACGCATTGATAATCTCCCATTGTCATTGTCCTGTCATTATCATAAAAATGTCATCATAAAATGAATGACAGGCCTTTCATTAAAGTACGTGGTATTATACACATACGCTATTGTGGCAATGCCCTGTTTTAATGATATAATTGGTAGGCACGACCCACTGGTTTGGACGTGACTGGACGTGTTTTAGATGTGTTTAGACGTGACTGGACGTGTTTCAGACATGGCTGGACGTGTTTCAGATGTGTTTAAACATGACTGGACTTGTTTGGATGTGACTGGACATGTTTTAGACGTGGCTGGATGTGTTTCAGATGTGTTTAGATGCGACTGGACCCGTTTGGACATGACTGGACATGTTTTAGACGTATTTAAACATGATCCAATATGTTTAGACATGACTGAACATAATTAAACACATAAATGTGTTTTGAATGTGATTGGATGTTTTTGAATGTATTTTAGATACAACTGTCTTTGTTTTTGATGGTGTTTAAGAATAACTAAACATGTTTAAATTTATTTGGAGTGTAGTTTGAGATATAATATGCATTATCAATGTGACTGAATGTAGATGTGGTGTTGGATATTATGATGTGTTTACATTTGTTTTAAGTGTGGTTGCATATTTAAATGTATTGTGACATGAGTAAGAAAAAGTGTTATCAATAATGTGGGAATAGACAGGAGTGACAAGGCCAGAATGGAAATGAGAGACTACTTGAGCTGTATTATGTAATCTAGCTACTGACTATGTGGTCCGAGTATTTGGATATTCTAATAATAAGATAGACAAAAATGTTGCAATAGAAGTATGTTAATATGATAAATTATAAATATCAATTCTAAGCAACCTCATAACAATTGCTAACGACAAACCCTGGTCATCTAATAACAATTACCAATGAAAATCCAAAGCAAATTAATGACAAGTATTAATGACGACAATCTAATGACAATTTCTAATGACATTAGCTAGATCTAATGATAAACTAAAAACATTCTAATGACAAAAACTGGGAGTTTTTGCCTTAGAATTGTCATTAGCAATTGTCATTGGGGTCTGTAGTACTATACACTATTGGTCTGTAGCACTTGCCTTGTTATTGTAATTAAAGTTGTAGCTATACTCTTGTACCCTCTCCCACCTATTATTAATGAAAATGCATTGTTTGTCCTTGTCCTGTCATTATCATGAAAACATTGTCATAAAATGAATGACAGGTCTTTTATTAAAGTGCATGGGATTATACTCATGTGCTATTGTGGCAATGTCCTATGTTTATCATTATAGCTGGTAGGCACCAGTGAACCATTGACAAGCCTGTCATTGATTAGCCTAAACCATTAACAGGCCTGTTAATGATTAGCCCCAAACCATTGACCGGCCTGTCATTGATTAGCCCCAAACCATTGACCGGCCTGTCATTGATTAGCCCCAAATCATTGACCAGCCTGTCATTGATTAGCCCCAAATCATTGACCAGCCTGTTATTGATTAGCCCCACATGATTGACAAGCCTGTCATTGATTATCCCAAATCATTGACAAGCCTGTCATTCAATACCCCCAAACCATTGACAGGCCCTGTCAATCATTTTCCTGGAATGATTGAAAACCCTGTCATTGATTACCCCATGACAGGCCTGTGGTAATTACTGGGACTTATACACTATCGCTCCGTGGTAACTACCTGTATATTGTGAAAGACAGAGTACCCAACATTGGCAACCTCACGACCTTCCAGACCCCCTTTGGAGCCCTTCAACTAGTCACTTTACCAATGGGGTGGACTAACTCAGTACCGATCTTCCATGACGATGTCACGTTTATCCTTCAACCTGAGATCCCTGAGATCACAATTCCTTACATCGACGACGTTCCTGTTAAAGGACCACCAACCTGATACATCCGAGAAGACGGTTCGTACGAAACCATCCCACAGAACACAGGTATTCAACGATTCATGTGGGAACACTTCCAGAACTTGAATCGCATTGTCCAACGAATGAAGTACAGTGGAGGCACTTTTTCAGGTCTCAAATTGTTTGTCTGTGTAGAAGAGATAATCGTTGTCGGCCATCGCTGCACGTATCATGGTCGGCTTCCTGAGAGCTCAAAGGTCTCTGTAATAGAGAAGTGGGGACCATGTCAAAACATCTCCGACATTCACGCATTCCTCGGAACAGTTGGCCTATGCAGGATCTTTATTCGTAACTTCAGGCATCGTGCCCATCATCTGAACAAGCTTACTCGCAAGGACGCTCCTTTGAATTTGGTCCAGATCAAATCGCCACACAAAATGATCTCAAACAAGCAGTTCTCGATTCTCCAGCACTTCGCGCGATCGACTATAAGTCGGACACCCCTGTTATCCTCACAGTTGACACGTCATACATCGCAGTTGGGTTCTATCTATGCCAGTGCAATATGGAAGATATGTTTTATAATCGATTTGGCTCAATCACACTCAACGACCACGAACGACGATTTTCACAACCAAAGCTCGAGATATATGGGCTTTTTAGAGCTTTGAGAGCCCTCCGACTTTATGTTATTGGAGTTTGCAACCTTGTAGTCGAGGTCGACGCACGATACATCAAAGGAATGTTGAACAACCCCGACATAGTCCCCAGCGCCAGCATCAATTGTTGGATAGTATCAATATTGACATTCCATTTTATGCTCGTACATGTTGCAGGAACCAGTCACGGCCCTGACGGCCTTTCTCAACGACCCCCTCAGCCTGGCGACTTGTCGCAACCAGATGACGACGACTTCGATGATTGGATCAATCGACTATATGGCTTCATGCATCAGATAAATGAAGTCCATGGTACCCAACTATGGTGATCAATAGTATCAACACTTCTCTCTGACACCGTTACTCCTGGAGACAGTCCCTCTACCCCCTCCGACTCTTACGACACAGTTCCACAATCAAATATTGCCAAATCGGATGACGATCGCATAGTACTAGTGAAGAAGTGGTTGAAAGACCTGGAACGACCATCTCATTTTTCCGAAATCAATTACACAAAGTTTGTCAAATATTGCACCGAGTTTTTCATCGATTGCAATCACCTTTGGAGAAAAGATTCTCAAGAAGTGCACAAACTAGTCGTCGACCCAGAACAGTGACTCAGTGTCATGAACAGCTGCCACGACGACATTGGTCACAAGGGATTCTATGTGACTCAATCGATAACTATAATTCGCGAGCCAATGGTCTAGTAGAATGGACACATTTCGATGTTCGACAATCACTTTTCAAGCCAGCTGATGGTGACCAGGCCCATTGGTCTCAGGTTGCACACTCTGTATTTTGGGCAGAACGCATTACCACCAGATGACGAATGGGATGCTCCCCATATTTCGCAGCAACAGGATCGCACCCAGTTTTACCCCTGGACATCTTCGAAGCGACTTACCTCCAGCCAGCACCATCCTCAGTCCTATCTACCACCGATCTCATCGCACGACACACAATCACCTTACAAAAGCGCAGCGAAGACGTCTTGAAAATCTACGCAAAAGTCTACAAGGCAAGAAGAGCAGCTGCGATCCGTTTTGAACGAGTGCATGCAACAACTATTCACGACTTTAATTTCAGGAGAGGTGACCTCGTCCTCATGCGAAACACTGCGATTGAGAAAGCCTTAAATTGCAAGATGCGACCCCAATATTTGGGTCCCCTCATTGTCATATCTCGAAACTATGGAGGCACGTATATTCTTGCTGAGTTGGATGGATCCGTATTCCATCGATCAGTTGCCACCTTCCATGTAGTTCCTTACTTCGCCTGCAAGACGATCGAGATACCAGCCAGTCTTATCGATATCGACACTGCACGACTCCACAAAATGGAAAGTTCAGGACAGAAAGACAACAACAACAACAACAACAATGTTCGCAACGAGAATGTTAGCGAAGAAGACAGCGACGGAAGTGACGATTGCTGAGAAGTCACTGAATGAGCGGTATTTTGCAGGTTCGCACAAGTCACAAGATGATAGAATTGCCCAGCAGGCATCCTATCGAGAGATTGGTGGTGATGATTTAATTCGGAGCCATCTCACAATTTTTTCCTTTCGTTCGCATGTTTGCGACGGTTTTTCTTTCAGGACTTTTTTCTCTTTTCAAAAAACAAAAATTGTCCCATTGGAAAGGAGCCATGGAGGCTCCTATCGACGATTCCTATGCCTAGCTCTACTCCAAACAATTCTCCATTTCACCCAGCATAGACTCTAACTCCACGATGATTCTCCGATGGGCTTCGGCGCGAACACGAGCTCGCGCCAGCTCCTCCTTCAAGACTGCTACTTCCTCCTCTCAAAAATCTCTGTCGACAGTTTTCCTTTTCCCTTTGTCGCTATGCTTTACCACACCCATGGACCGCAATGACGATGCGAACGATGATTCCATGACACCTGGAAAGAATGTCTCCGACATCGATACGACAAAATAACAATTATCGTGACTTACGACTTGATTTCCTCGACTTCAGAAGTTCCAGTTTTCCTTTACGAGTGAAACCCTCCCAAAAACAGCACCAGTGGTCAAGAACACATTTTCGACAATGAGATTCCATATCGCCGATGTCGCACACACATTCCTGTCGAATGCAATTATCACACCTCTGTGCATGGTCAATAAACGAGGAGATTGCCCCAAAAGGTCGCATTTACCTTTCCTTTTACGGGAAGGAGCCCCAAGTCATCGGCACTTCGCCTTCGTTTGTAAAGCCGCGAGAGAGTATTCACCGGCGCAGGTGAACCGGTGGTCGACTCGATAAGTTGGTCGACCTCATCATCGCCAGTTACCTTGGAAGTGCTCGATTTAGCGGGAGACGACATGGTTGAAAGAAAGAGAAGCCTGATGAATTACCTGATCGATACGCCATCAAAACATCAAGGGCCTACCACGTGACGCGACTTATCACGTGATGGACGCGACGATTTCAAATTCATTACCTCCCACTCCAACAACTCAAGTTTGGCTTGCGACAGAAAAGTCGAGATGCGACATGAAACAAAAATTAAAAATGGCTAAGTACACAAAAATATACTACAGCCATTTGGACAGCTTCTCATGCTCCTCCTCCAGATCCTCCATGAAGCGTTGATAGACGGATGCTTTTAATCGCATCCGCATGAGTTCCTCCTCCAGTGACAACAACTGAGCTTCGACCTCTTCACATTCCATACTTTTCCCCTTGCCCTTCATGACGCTCTTGATATTTCAAGGACCAGCCTTGGATGACGAGGCAATGCGATTAGGTGGCCATGTTCTGACCCAGACGGCGTCTATGGGATCGGTGAACACTGATAAAATCAAGAATACATAAATCGACTTACTTTTTGGAGACTCCTTGACTTTCACATGAACAACCTTTGCCTTTTTTGCCCGCGGTCTCAACCTGCTCCTTGCAATTCTGCCCCAAAAACAACCCTTCTGATCATCTAGGCATTTGCGACATATCGGGTTGTTCTCCGCATATTCGCATGGCAATTCCTGTTTGAAGCCCTTACAGCGATCGCACTATCCGAGTCTTGTAACCAAATGAAGTCAGTAGGGACAGCGAAGTGGACTTACTTTACCATGGACGACCAAGAGCCCATCACCCTCGTCATCATCATCGCGTCCCTTACGCTTGGACTTGCGAGGGTCTTTCACGTCATTTTCGGATTCTCCCTCACTACTTGTATCATTCACCAGTTGCATTAAGGCACCGAGAGCCTTTGTGTAGGCATTGCCCGACATTGCTTTCGCTGCGAATTTTTGGTATAGATTGAGCTGGTCTTGTTTCAGCTTCTCGGTTTGCTCGTACTCAGCAGGCTCCTTCAAAACTTTTGCCTCCTCGAGGAGCCTACGTTTCTCTTCCTCGCGACACTTTCTTTCCTCCTGGATCTCGGCCTGTTGGCATGCCAGTTGTTCTGTGTCTTCTACCCATTTCCTTTCGGCCTCCTTCTCTTTGATTTCTCTCGACAGTTCTGGTAATAAAAGGTCTCCAGCCCACGACACCCATTCGTCCTCAGCGATGGCCTCGAAAACTGATCTTGCTTCATGTATATGTTGTTTGATGTCCTCGTCCTCTTTCACCTTTAAAAGGTCAATGAGTTCGCGATATTGCCCCTGGAAAGACAAAACGAATTTGGTTAGCTGACGATGCAAAAGTAAAGAACTACAATGGCCTCGACAAAATTCTTTCCCCACTTCACAAACTCCTCGGGCTCCCCTTTTGCAACATCCGGCATACTAGCAAAGACCTCGGAAACCCTCTCCTTGACGGGCGAAAGAACGAGTTCGTTGTACGACGTTTGGGCAGACTAAGGTGCAGACGTCGAAGACATAGTGATGTTGGTGGTGACAGAAATCTAGAGAAGTTTCCCACGAGTTGCGGAGTTTTAGTCAACAAGGTCACATGCTCCCTTCTCTCACATATTGACTGAGGACAGTCAAGATTTCAGTATGGGGGAAGATGATACGCATCATACAATCCTATACTCCGAATACACGAATCGGACGTACTATACCTCTCCATCAACCATATCCCAATATCTCACAATCTTACCAACGTCCACGAACTCTTGCGATGTAGAGGTCCACATGTGTGTGGTCTCCGATTCTCATACTTTCCTTTACATTCCCTATTCTCCTACTATCATTTATATTCCTCCTCCCCTTCCCTTCATATCCCCTCTCCTTACATTCCTTTCTTCTCATATTTCCCATTATTCAGTACAGTCCTCTTATAGATACTATACAGTAGCTATATAGTGTTCCCTGTACATAGTTACAAACAAGTGAGTTTTGGGTTCTGACCCCACAGACAAGGACTTGCACACCCCGATTCGCGCCGACAACGGCTGCAATCACTACAACTGGAGCCCACCGCGAGGCTTTTGTCACCTCACTTCACTTCCCCTGGGTTTTCTATACCCTTTTGCCATTTTTGGCACCTCACTTTCCTTTTTGGCAGCTATAGCGCCCATTTTCGGCAGCAAAAAGACTACCTGCGCCTCGTCGTCGACTCTCGTAGCTTCAGAGCTCCACCATGATGTTATCCGCCCTCCTCTTGCCTTTTTATAGGTTTCCCACGCCTTTCCGATGGCAGCCATTCCCTCTCGCGAGTCTCAGGGTCACTCAAACATCACATGTCGACAAATCCGACTTTCTCTCGTTGTCAATTTTCCTTAGCTTCTGTCTGTCTCTCTCTTATGTATTCATCTACTATATCATCATCTACCTCCATTCCTTCCTTTTCCGCCTGACTTCTGCCTCCAACGACCCCAAAAATGACCAAACCGCCCAACATGTCGTACAACCACCCGAAACGAGTCGGATTCGAGGACTAGAGGAGCAACACATCGGATTAGCTGAGAAAGGGGTGGAAAGCGAAGGATTTTGTGCCTGTGGACGAAAGTACGTACGGGTTAGTCGTTATAGAAGGTCCCGCGCATGAAAACACTACCAAATCCGGCAAACCTGCCACCAACCCGCTCCGTTGCTGCCAGACAACGCTCGGACACCCACTCAAGCCCCATACCAACGCAACGGACATACGCAGGGCGATTCGAGATGCCAAACGGCACCCCAGCCCCCCAACATCATGACACCCAACCCCACGCACATCCGTTCGACGTCCCACGTCACCGTCCCGCGTCCCAGAGCCCCCCAATCGCCTCAGTTGTCCCAGATGAGTGATTCCCGGCCAAAAATGGTCAACGCGCCAACGCGCCACGTCATCACCAACGAGCACGCATACCCAGCCCGCCCCACGCGTCACCACGCGTTCTACGTCCACAAACCGCGTCGTACGCGTCCGAATGGCCCCCAGCACCTCCTAGAACGACGTCCTCGCCATGGTGGACGCAGCCCGTTGAGCCCCAGGCCCCACATGCCCCAACCCGCGTACCTGCACCCCAGCACCAACGCCCAGCCCACGGACCGTCCCCCACGCACTCGTACGGCCCCCCGTTGACCCCTAGCGTCCCATACGAGCCATTCCCGTCCGTTCATGGCAACGCCGCCACTCGCCACGTCGACCTGCCTCGCCACCCCGCCTCCTCGACATCCCCGGCCGCTCACACCTTCGTTGGAACCCCTACGCATTTGCACAGGCCCCCGTTCGCCCCTAGCGTCCCATGCGAGCCATTCCCGTCCGTTCATGGCAACGCGGCCGCCCACCACGTCAACCTGCCTCGCCACCCCGCCTCCTCAACATCCACGGCCTCCCCCACCTTCGTTGGACCCCCTATGCACTCGCACAGGCCCCCATTCCCCTCTGGCATCCCAAACGAACCACTCCCGTCCGTTAATGGCAACGGGGCCACCCACCACGTCAACCCGTCTCACCACCCTACCTACTCCCCATACCCGGCCCCTCACGCGCTTGTAGAACCACCCGCCGCCTCGTACAACCTCCCAGCATCTCCCAACGCCCCTCGCGTTTTCGTACAAGCCGTCCCCGTCGTGTTCGAGCCCCAAAACGCGTCCCACGTCGACCCACGTCGTGCCTCCGCCTATTCGATGTCCCCGGCCCCTCACGCACTGGTTAGCCCCTCCACCGCCTCGTACCGCATCCCAGCAGCCCCCAGCACCAATCGCGAGTCCAGACGCGCCGCGCCCGTTGTTATCGACGCCCCAACGTCGTATCATGCCACCCTGCCTAGTACCCCCGCTAACTCGACGTCCCCGGCCCCTTACACCCTCGTTAGACCACCCGCCGCCTTGTACAGCATCCCAACGCCCCACGACACCCCTCGCGAGTCCGTACGAGCAGCCCCCGCCACGTTCAAGCCCTCAACGCTGTGCTATGTCAACCTGCCTCATACCCCCGCCTACTTGACATCCCCGGCCCCTCACACCCTCGTTAGCCCCTACGCCGCCTCGTACCGCATCCCAAGGCCCCACATTGCCCCTCGAGAACCCGTACAAGTCGCCCCTGCAATGTTCGAGCCCCCAATGTCATACCACGCCACCCCGCCTCATACCCCCGCATTCCACCATCCACGACCAACGACGACCACATCCACCAGCTCCTACACCTACGCTCACGGCCCCTCACCTCAGTACACCCCCTCCCCATCCCAAATGAGCTCGTCCCCGTCCTTTGTAGTCCATCCTCAGCCGCCATCGTCGTTCCCAACCCAGCCAGAGGTCCTAACGAAGACCCAGCCGTTCTACGCCCACGTCGCCGTCCCCGCACCACTGTCCAAGCCCCCGCCATCGTTTCCAGCCCCGCAGGACTACCCAGAGGTCCTAACGAAGATCCCGTCCCGCTGTGCCCATGCACCCCCATTCCCCAGCCACCGACACCCATTGCCACTGACTGATGCCTACATCTCCGCCCCTTCTGAGGTCCCTACAGCACCCCTTCATCCGACATCTTCCTCGCTGCCTCCCCACTCCCCAATACCTGATGAGCCGATATCTGTCGACTATCACTGTGTCCGCCCAGCTTCACCTTCACCATCACCACCTTCGCCCTTGATACCAACAATACCAATGTTAGTTGAACAAATTCTCCGACTTGAGCCTGGCCAGCGCCTTTTCGCCTATGAAATCCCCCCAGAGACTCTTATCACTACTGAGCTTGCCATGTTCTCCATCAGGGCCACCAGGAAGTTGGAGCAGGAGATATTAGAAAGGATAGAGAGTTTGGAGAAAAGGTTTATGGCTTGAGAGTTTCTTTTTTTTGTTTTTATCATCTAGTATTTTCCCCACCCACTTTCATTCCCTCCCCTTTCTTTTATTTCTTTATTATCTTTGGGTTCATGACTGAGGGCAGTCATTATTAGAGTACCCTGTGGATGTAGAGGTCCACATGTGTGTGGTCTCCGATTCTCATACTTTCCTTTACATTCCCTATTCTCCTACTATCATTTATATTCCTCCTCCCCTTCCCTTCATATCCCCTCTCCTTACATTCCTTTCTTCTCATATTTCCCATTATTCAGTACAGTCCTCTTATAGATACTATACAGTAGCTATATAGTGTTCCCTGTACATAGTTACAAACAAGTGAGTTTTGGGTTCTGACCCCACAGACAAGGACTTGCACACCCCGATTCGCGCCTACAACGGCTGCAATCACTACAGCGATATCTCTCGACAACTATCGATCGCTTCCAAACTTGTCGCACCCACAAAACAAAGCCATCCTACATTGAACCGATACCGTTCCCATCGGACACCATGTCATCTCATTCCGTTTCACTTTTCACCTTGCGTCTCTATCATATATCCTGTTATATCACACATTACATCATTCCCCTATCTCTTCCTTTCTTATTTCTTTGTCCTAATTTCATCATTTGATTCCTTTCTTTGCACTCTTACTGACTCCTATCGATATTTCTTTATCTTAGAATCCTTTCTTACATTCGCTTCTATTCAATCCTTTATTTCTAGCCTTCCCGATTCTCCGATATTTTGTTCCGACTTTCCAATTGTGTTATGGATCGCTAGATCAGCGGGCTCCAGCAACAACCAACTAAACTGAGTCGAGATCAGACCAGAGGAAACACAAGGAATAAAGTGTATTCATGGTCAACTACTACTATACAACCAGTAGCAGCCCAGGGGAGGGGGGAGGGCTAGGTAAACGAACCAGGGGGTGGAAACCAGACTAAACGTGAGGAAAGGGAAGGGAAAAAGAGGAACAGTTCGAAGATGAAGGTTTAAATACAAAGAAGTTAGGGAAATGCCATGAAAGACAGACTACCGGGTCTGTATGTACAAACCGAGAGAAATGTAAGAACAATAAGGCTGTCCTGCAGATACAGCATGTCCATCAGTGTTTCAAGTAGTGATTGCAAGGAAATGGTTCGGAGCAATCAAGGGTCCAGACCCTGCGCCCTATGGTTGCCTCATGGCAAGGAGGTGGAACAATCCATGAGTGGATGTGTCAGTGAGCACATGATGAACATGAGGCGGCCATGTGGATGTCATGTGGCTGAGTTCCTAGTTTGGGAATGATGAGATTGGTTCGTCTTCCTGATGGTTTGCATTGGCAGTGGATGCCTGGCCAATAGCAGCATACGACTATGAATATGTGTATGCGGGATCGGGATGGAAAGGTGAACATGATGCTTCATCATTGGAGGCAGGGGAGAAGGTGAATCACTGAATGGGGAAGAACCATGATGGGGGTGATGCAATGAACACTGGTAATCATACACCAGCGACTGTGGTTCCTGCAGTACGATAAGCAAGGGTGCTTCATATAACCCTTCTTGGCTACAGGGTACTGGATGACTGGGATGTCGACTAGGTGTGGTTATTCTCGACCAGTGGACTGGTACACAAAGGTGATGAAACATGTCGGAATGCAAGTCTTTGTGGAGCATCAAGGGAACTTGTCATACATGCGAGTTCGGGTTGTTAGCTGAGCACTGGCGGTCAGCTGATGAGAAGAAAGCAAATGAATGTGGAGGTGACATGTGAAGAAGAACAAGATGGTCGGCCAAGGTAGGTCAAAGGAGTCATCGGTTGCCGGCAACTATGACGGATCCGATGTAAGGGTGGAGATGCCAATAGAACATATGACAATCGTGGCGATGAGCTGGGCGTCAAAGGTAACCATGAGGATCGGGATGATGTGTCGGTCTTCTTCAAAATAGGAAAGTCAATCGGTCATCAGGCACAAGGCTATTCATTCGTCTGTGACAGGCACAAGGAACCATGTCGGTGAATTGTGAAAGAACAATGACAATGTCATGAGCATATGGATGTGGACATATGATCGGTCGGCGGAGAACCAGAGTATTCCGATTGCTGGGTATGATCGGTGGTTGGGTCATGGAGTATTCTTGTCTCCGGGTATGCACACCGGTCATGGGTTGTGACAAGAATGGAATGGTCAAGTTTGGATTGTATTGTCTTCAGGTTCCTTCAGCTTCTGGTTGTGCATGAATGGTTATGCACCGTCAAGTCATCCAATGAGGACATGGGGTCAACCCAAGAGTTCGGTAACAAGGTATCGTCCAATCAGAGCGTGGGACTTGGCACATCTTCGTGGGAATGTATGGGTGTCACGTGCTGTCAAAGCAAAAGACAGGGGCAAAAAGGTGAAAATCGTAACAGATTGTCATAGTATAAAAAGCTCATGTATTGTAGCTAGACAGACAGAGAAATCTATGACTTTCCCTCCCATTAGATCTTAGTTTAAGAGCTATAAAGCTCTCTTTAGCCTCGAACTCAAGTTATAGTCTTGAGTCTGTCTATCCTCATCATCCGATATCGATATCTTTGTCGCGACCGTGTTCGCGAAGTCGCACAGTTGATCGCAACTGTCGCACGTACGTTCGCATTGTTCAGAAACTTCATAGTAGTTTCTATACCTCCCTATACCTTTCCACGTGTAGTAGACATCTTCGCATCCTTGCATTCACCTATTAGGTAGTTTGTTTGGGGATCTCCCCCTTTACAGCTTCCTATAGCGTATCACCGGATTACCAGCACCAGCACTTTTCTCAATGTGCTCCCCATTACCTTTGTGGCCGGTGCCGACCACCTCGTTACCTTATCTACTTGTATTTCTCCCCCAGGAACCACAATAACCTCAAGTACATCTGCTGATTCACACCTCTCTGACAGCTCTCAAGGTGATAAAGAATTTCATCGTTCCCATATATAAATTTTCCACCTCCTCACCACCTGCCCAGGGCCGCAAAAGTGTTCTTGTTGCATGAAGAACATCTCGATCGAGCTACGTAAAAAATGGGAAACGTTATGCAAAGATCTTCCTCCCTCTTATGATTTACTTCTCAAGTATCTGGCCCCAACCGCTTCAAGACGATGAAAAGGTTCATGTGAACTTCTACTCATGGAATCAGCTTCATTCAACAGGCTACATGGAAATCGACTGTTCCGAGGATGATCTTCAACCTCTGTTCAGACTTACTGAGGACGAGGAAATTGGGTACTTTGAAAATTTTACCATGGCAGTCAACAGTCTACCTCCAAGTCAATCTGGCACTGAGGATTCATTCCATTCATTTTGGGACCACAACATCCAGAAAATTCTTGAGATTGTCCTCGGAGGTGAAACGTGGGTGAGTCGGCTTCAGGATGGTGAAGATAGCAAAGGATTTCAAATAAAAGGTAAAATCACATGAAATTGGGAAAAGGGAAGAGAAGAGACTGGGCGAATTCCATTTCTTGTATCGGACTCAATATCCGAACACACAGGACGTGTTAATCGTGGTGTTTCATCGTGTTGAGGTTGGGTTGCAGGGCTAGGACAGAGCGAGAGGCTATCACAAGATAGCGATGTGAGGCCTGAGTATGCGCGAAGCTTCATGTAAATTGGTGAGAGATTGATAGCCGTGCGCATGCGAGTATTGCATGTTGCGCAGGTTGTGCAGGTATCTCATATGTGCGCTGATTGTGGAGGTATCGTGCTATGATTCAGGAGAGGTGGAAATGAGAATATTAATGTTTCCGTGCCCAGAGGGGAGAGCTGCATATCAGCATCATGGTGATGCGAAGATCATTTGCGAATGATCTTCGCGTCGTATTTGGATGTTTTACTATTGTTTATTGATTGATGCGAAGATCCTTCGTGAATGATGTTCACGTTGTTGTCATATGCCGTCTTGTCTGGTTGTTGTTTTGTTATTTGTTTTAGATGTTGTAGAGTATTACAAGTTCTTCCATTTATGGAAAACTCGTTCTTATAAACCCGGTTTTCAGCCATTGAGGTGATTCATTCATCTCAGGGACTGAGGGAAAATTGTGTCCCAATATAGCAACTGAGTTTGAAATCTCTTCTAACCGGTTTCATTCCAGAATTCAGAGACTCTATTAGCTTTCACACTTCATGGGTCCTCACAAAACTTACCAAGAGGACTGTGATGAATACCAGCTTTATAGAAAAATAATATGGAGGCAATCTGGGCTTATTTGAGCGCAATGTGTGCCATTTCATGCAAGGGTAGTGAGTATATGGAAAATGACAGTTTTAATACTGCACATACAAATGTGGTAAATTCTAGCTGTATTCTATGGTATGTATGGCACACTTTTGTCCACTTAAAGCAGCTGTGAAATGTGGTATTTGAGTCTCTAGAGTGCAAACAAGTGAGGGTGGTCTGGAGATGTGGCCAAAATTTGAGTGGAGTTTGAAATCCATAGTGAGAGCATTCAAGCTCAGATGAATCCGAAACCTTCTGTTATTCAACAGCCTCATCCTCCTTGATTTTGAACTTTACTGCCAGCTTCCTGTTGTACCTACTGCCCTACAACTTTCCCATCCCCCTCTACTGTCCTTTAACTCCCTCCAGGAAGCTTTTTGACCTCCAAAAGGCCACCAATATCTGGCAATAGTGTCAACAGCATCCAGAGCAAGAAGGACGCATTCAGGCTGCTTCTGAGCGCCATAGAGGGTTTCTGAGAGCAGCAGTGGATGTGGTGCACCCATTTCCTGCTATACAAGGTGAGTTTTCTGGTTTATTAGCTGTCCTGAGTCTGAATTGACCATGGAGCACTTACCCAGATGTCACCTGCTCCTCCCAGTCTTTCTACTTGCTATCCAGCCTTCCTCAAGTCTCCTTTCAGTCCCCCTGTAGTCCCAGCACCCATTTGTCACCCTCACCACTGCTTTCCCCACCTTCTCTGGCCTGTTCTGGCCCCTCTCTCATCCTCCTGTGCATTACACCTGTCTAATCTGTTGTTTGACTTTTATTGACTCTCTTATCAGTTACTTATCACCACCTCCTTGGATTCCTGTCCTCTATTGCTCTCATTGTAATCATACTGCAATAACTTGTAAATTATTTGACATTTCATGAAATTGATTAAATTGAAATAAATAACAATAAATTGATAAGTACATAATGACTGGAGAGTGAATTAGTGAGTGCGGAAGCACAAGCCATGATGATCAGTATCAAAACTCAAGTATGAGATCATTGACTGGCACCATCCTCTAACACATCAGAGATGATGTTTCTTCTTGAGTCATACTGACCCTCTTCTTCTCATACTCCTCCATATTCAGATCTCAACCCCTGGATCACAGACCATGAAGCCATATAAGAAGCAGCTCAGGAGGACCCAATGGAGTGTAAGGATGGCTCCAGAAGTGGTACAATTCTTTCCCTTGAGTCAAACAGACCACCCTCCTCCTCATTCTCTCCTGTATCCAGATCTCTACCCCCAGATCACATACCATAAAACCATGTGAGGATAAGCTAGGGAAGATCCAATGGGGTGCAAGGATGGCTCCAGAAGTGGTATGATGTACCCTCTTGAGCCATACTGACCCCTTCCCCATATGCTTTAATCCCCAACCAGAGAAAAGTCATGTGCACATCATGTGATGTGATATGATGTCAGGATAGGCGACACTTTGCCTCTCGCCTCCACTGATGTCATTGATCACATGCTAGATCACATGACCCATAAGTGATTTCTGAGGTTGACTGAGAGAGGTGGGCTCTACAGGCCAGAGACAGCTCTAAGAATTGGTATTCAGCATGGCATGGAGATGCTGTAGGCCCTGAATAAATTTAAGAGCAAGCAGAGCGTGGTTGGGCTGCCTGGGAAGTGATCTGTGTAAGCACACACAGTATATGGGGAACTGGCTGTAGAAACAGGGCCCATAAAATTTGAGGTATTTAAAGTAGGTTCTACATCTGATTCTAGACATTTTCTGTCACTACAAGTAGTCACCAAGTGGTGTATTTGAGTCTACAGAATGGGATTAAGTGGGGTGGTCCGGAGATGTGGCTGAAATTCAAGCGGAGTTTGAAATATACAGTGAGAGCGTTCGAGCTCAGATGAATCCAAAACCTTCTGCTTCTCAACATCCCATCCCCCAGATTCCGGGATCTGCTGCCAGCTCCCTGCTTTCCCTGCTGACCCACAACTTTCCTATCTCCCTCTATTGGCTACTAACCCTCTCTAGGCAACTTTTTGGCCCCCAAAAGGCCCCCCATGTCCAGCAACAGTGCCACCATTGTCCCCAGCAACATGGGCACATTCCGGCTGCTTGTGAGCGCCAGGGAGGGTCTTTGAGGGCAGCAGGGGATGTGGTGCACCCACCTCCTGTTGTACCAGGTGAGTTTTGCCTTTTTATGGCTGTTCTAGATGTGACCTGACCATAGAGTGCTTATCCAGGTCTCACCCTCTCCTCCCAGCCCTCCCAATCCTTGTCCAGCACTCTTTCAGCCTCCTTTCAGCCCCCCTGTTGCCCCAGCACCTATTTTTCACCCTCTTCACTGTTTCCTGCCCTGACTTTCACCTCTCTATCCAATTCCCCCCTTCAGTCCTGTCTTATGACTCTCATTCACTCTCATTCACTCTCCTATCACTCCCCCTCTCTTTCCTGTCCTTTATACCCCATTACCTCCCATTGTAGCCATAGTATAAATAATTTGACATTTTAATGAAATTAATTGGATTAAATAATAATAAATTGATAATATAATAAATTGATAACAACTTAACAATAAAGCAATACAACTCATAATAATATCATCCAAGTAAAGTGGAACTCAAGTAACATAGGGAGGCAACAGATCACTTCTGGGGGAATACTTACAGTCCATGAGGTCCCCCCTAACTGCTCCTCCCACCATCTGGCTGTCCATCCTCTGGGGGTAGAGATCTGGTGTGTGGGGGGTATGAGGAGAAAGGGATCAGTATGGCATGAGGGGACACATTGTACCACTTTTGGGGGAATCCCTACAGTCAATTGGGTCCCTGACTATTTCCCATGCAGTTGGACCATCTGTTGTCTGGGGGTAGAGATCTGGATATGGAGAGGGGGGGTATGAGGAGGAGGGGGTCAGTATGGCATAAGGAGGAACATTGTACCATTTCTGGGGCAATATCCACAGTCCAATGGCTCCCCAAATAGCTTCTCCTGCGATTTGGCCATCCGTGGTCTGGGGGTAGAGATCTGGATATGGGTGGGGGTATGAGGAGGAGGGGGTCAGCATGATTCAAGGAGATACATCATACCACTTCTGGGGCCATTCTTACACTCCATTTGGGTCCCCCTAACTGCTACTTGTGCCATTTTGTGGCCTGTAATCTGGGGGTAGAGATCTGGGTATGGAGGGTATGAGGAGGAAGGGATCAGCATGGCTCAATGGGGGATCATACCACTTCCAATATTATAGACGTAATCTAATAGATATCCTCTAATGGTTCCTCGCACCATTTGATGATCCAAGGTCTGAGAGCAGAGATCTGACATTATAGGAGCAGGAGGAAGCATGTTTGAGCGCTGAATATGCAAAAATTGGCTAGCAAAATCCCCTTGGGCATTGAGGTGATTTTGCTAGCCAGTTTGAGGACCAAATATAGTGTTAACAATATATCAAATATTCAATAATTAAAATAATTAAATATTTGGTAATTTTCCTTGTGTGGTCACCTCAGACTGTGAAGGGGAGTCAGCTTGGCACAATAGAGAGAACCGTACCACTGCTGATGTGATAGACACACTCTAATAGATTTCTTCTAATGGTTTCTCCCACCATTTGATGAACCAATGTCCAAGTACAGAGATCTGACAATATAGGGGTATGGGAAGGAGGAGGTGAGCATGGTTCAGTGGGAAGGATTGTACCACTTCCAAAGTGACAGGCACACTCTCCTAGGTTTCTTCTAATGGCTCTTCACACCATTTGATCCTTGGTAGAGATCTGACACTATAATGGTTGAGAAAGGGAAGGTCAACTTGGCACAATGGAACAGGACCATACCATCTCTGCTGTGATAAACACACTCCAATATATTGCTTCTGATGGTTCCTCACACCATTTGATGATCCAATGTCCAAGAGTAAAGATCTGACTATAGGAGTATGAGGAGAAGGATGTCAGCATGGCTCAATGAGGAGAATCATACCACTTCCAATGTGATAATACATATTAATTAGGAATCTGCATGGATAACCCATGGATTTTCTTGGGCAACCTGCACCTGACCTGCCAAGTACCTGGACCCACAATGATAGGTATGGGATATTCATGGGTGGTAAGGAAGATATGTATACATTAGTATCTGATTCTGATTAATTAACTTAAGAGAGCAGGGAGAGATGAGGAGATTGTGAGACAGGGAGATTGTGAGAGGTGGAGGCAGAGAGTGGGAGAGGGAGAGGGGGGAGAGTGGTGATGGTCATTAGTGAATAGCACAACCCATGGGTTTTCCTGGGCTACCTGCACCCATACCAATCAAAACCTGTACCCAGTAACCTGTCTCCAATATTATTCACCGGAGGGGACAATCTGCACCAGGAAGTCATAATTGTGCAGTCTGTGCACCATTCACTTCCACCCTCTGGAGGTGTGTTGTTGATGGTGGTCTCTCTGGACCCTTCAATGACTCAAGACTGGGACTTCATCGGACCTCCCTTGAGACTTGTCCAGAGGCACACTTAGTGAAACTAAAAATAAAGATAGTCTCCCTGAACCCTTCATTAAAAATGTAGGTAATCTTTCTGGACCCTTCAATGACTCACAACCAGAACTTTGTTGGACCTCTCTTGAGACTTGTCTGGAATTGTCAGAGTTTTGTATTCAATTTTCTTGAAAATCACATGATATTTGTGCAAATAATGTATATATGACACCTTATTTAATGGAATATACAACAAAAAAGATGGTCAATGTGTATACTCATGTGTTGTCAAAAGAGACATGGGAGGAGGTGTCTTTGTGGTGTTTAGAGAGTTAAGATCAAACCAGAAAACAAATCAACACATCCAAGAATGATTAGTAAGATTTCCCATGTGATAAGGTTGAAAAACTTATCAGTGCAGACAAGAAGGTTTGGTTCCATGATGGTATGATTATAGCCAATACTTGTTCATATGAAGGCATACTTAATAAAATATCTGATGCTGAAGTTAGACTATGCAGAGACAAAAATCTTGTGCTGGCAATATATGCTTGAATGTATTTGTGTGAGTGGGTGGGTGGTCTGGTTGTAGGCCAAATTTGCATAGAATAATTAAAATAAAGGATGATTAGGTTGAGTAGATTTCTAATATTTTTGGCAGGTAGGAGTGGTGAATTTAGTGTACTCAATATGATTTATAATATCAATTTAGGGTAAAGATATGAACTGTTGAAGAACTCGTTCATGCCATGCATAGCACTGGCCCACTAAACAAGTCATTTCCACCCTTGTTGTAGCACAGCATGAATAAGAAGATTGGATACCATTAACCACAGAATCAATAAGTATGTTGAATACACAGTTGATTATATTTCCCTATGCTCTCATTTGTTGTGTTCCCCTTTCCTGTAAAATAAATCATGTGTTAATGTCGGAAACTCTGTTACTTCTCTTCAGTTCTCTGTTGACTTCATCTAATTGTTGGTTCACTCACCTTCATCGTACCCATACTTGGCTCGAAACTGTCATCGAAACATCCTCTCACTAATATCCACCATGTATCGCTCCCATTCATGTTTGATCCTTCGCATCTCCTCAATGTCCCATGCCTTCCCCTCCCCCATCACCTCTCCCCTTTCTGCCACTCCTTTATTTGTCGATTCTATCTCGACACTTCCCTCAGCCTCTCTTGACAATATCCCATCTCCCCCATCAAATCATCCACTTCTATTTTATGCCTTTTGAGTCCTATTCCTTCCTCATCCTTGATAACCTTCGTGGCCATCATATGGACATCCTGTAGCTCTCTTATATATATCATGGGTTTATGTTGATAACCACAACACTCACCAGTTGACCTTGTTGGTTTTCAGATGTTTTCAGATTGTCAGAGTTCATCGTTGTAGATATGAGTCTATTTCTTCAATCTATCAATTTCTCCTTCTTATATACATAACTTTACTGCCTGTCCCCAGTCTTTCGGTTCCTTATTGCCTTATTAGTAATTGATTATGTCCTTTTTGCAGGTGACTTTGGTGGCGAGAATCCTTCACGATTGATCTTCGCGTCATTTTCTTACATTTCTTGACATTGTTTTTAAATATCACATATCATGACTTTCTTTATGGAATTATGTATTGCGGCAAATCACTAGATATCAATCACATTCTGGGTATCTCTGTAAATATGTGGTTATCCCTGTTTTATTCACATTTGCTGGTTATGTTTTAATACCATCTTGGTATATAGTGCTTTTAGATGCATTTTGGCATGCTTGTCTCCTTTTGTAACATCACATTTCCAGATATTGCTAGATATTTCTAGCTCTAGAGTGGACAGAGTTACAAACTTACTACTATTAATGGCGTCGAAGTCTTGCTGACAGGCTGTAGATCAAGCTTTTGCTTCTTCCTCGCAGCCCACAACTCCTTGGCCTCCTGAGAGCCTTTTCTTGGAATCCCAACAGATGTGCTTATGGTTACTAAATGCGCTTGGGTGCAAGAATGACAAACCACAGGAACAGGTTTGACAGAAAGATGCTTGGGCATCCATAGTCAAGCGAATCTTGAAAGATAAGCAACTGAGTTCCTGCAGCGTTACCCACCGGATGATTTAAGTCAGCACGGCGACATACAGGTGCAATTAGACTGGTAACCTGTCCCTTTGTAAGAGGCCAAATCCTCGACTCTGGCAGAGCTTGCTTGTCAGCAAAAGCAGGATCAGTTACAGGTCTAGGGTGCAATATACTGGGAAATTTGAGGTCAAGAGGCTAGCCTCAAAGGCACTACCGACAATTACCAGGCATACCTGCTTTCTGTTGCAGTACACATTTTCCAGTTCTACTCATGTCCTAACAACTCCTTTGACATCACATAACATTTCTTACAATGCAAGGTCATCGCTATCATTGTGTTCTAGGCAGACATGATCCAGGAATATATGATAAATGGTAAAAATTCCACTAACACTTCAAGAATGTCACTTATAACTGCTAGACTTGACAGATCCAACCTTCTGGCAAATGTGAGTGGTGCATTCCCTATCGTTGTCAGCTCCACAACCCTCCAAGAGGCAGAGAACATTTACAGATTTCAAGATGCCATTGGACAGGTCGATGTATCTCAGGATGCTATAGCAATATTAGCTGCTCTCGTTCAGTTGGAGGAAGGTGCAGCGGTGCTTAGAAATGTTACTAGGTTTGATTGGGATGCCAGCAGGTAAATATTTGAACTAGTATGTTCTAACTTTTCCTTTTCATCCAGTATACTTCCTCACAATTTACAGCAATGACATCAAATGGTTATTTTGCACAAAAAACAGAAGAAATTAGACTCTTTTCTGGACACTGTGATGTATATGTTGACTGAAGGGCGTTTTTTCACTGCAACCTCACTTTTGGAAGATTATCAGAGCTGGTTGGTCAGTGCTGCTGGCCAAGGAAGGGCTCCCATTTGTTTTACACCTTGTCAGTAATATTTATGTTTCCACTTATTCGAGGATGTAACTGCTAATGACGGGTAAGACACAGTGTTACTATCACATGCCCCTTTTAACATTCTTTTGGTGTTGGGTTTTTTATTGTGGCCTCAGGCGTTATTTACCTACTTTTTTTGCATAGACCATTGCTATTATGTAGTATCACCTACCTTGTAAATTTATTTCGTGAAATTTGACTTGCTTGACGATGCGGAAGCCCATTCATGTTTTTTGGACTAGCTTTTAACAAAATGTAATGCCTCGTCACAATGCGGGCAGCCTTTGCCGTTTTGAATGTCCAACACCGTTCTGCTTGAGCAAAAAGGCCGTCTTCCAATTAATAACATTCTAGCTGCTAGGATCCATTATTTACTGAGAAATATCATTGTAAGCAGTACTAGGAATCATTGGAAAGTAAAATTGATAAGGAAGTATGCTCGTGGGCTGATTAAGAGTGGATGAACTATCGAGGACTCCAGTGTTGCAAGTGCTTTGAACAAGTGGGGGTGCAGGGCTATCTGTATGGTTATTATGCGAATATGTGATGTATTGAGGTGGGAAATATGGCTGGAATGTTGGAGGGGCTGGTGGGTTGACGGAGGATGGGATGAGGGGCTGGTGGAGAGGCATGGCTTGCTGGTTGGATTGGTTGGACATTGTCTATGAGATCGATCAGCCAAGAGATAGAAAAAGGTTATTGACTCACGAGGACCTCTGAGTTGTTCTTGTCAACTGGTTCCCACCATCTTTTTTGGCCACAGCTCACGAATAAGCCAGCAAACCTTGGATTTTGTTGAAGTTCAGGTCGATTGCTGAGTTCAGCTTTAATGGACAAGGTCAAAGTGACCTTGTTGCCTTCGTCACTGAGTCCAAGAGCGTATGCAATGTCTCGTAGTTCGTTGGCCTTCTTTGTGGTGAGACTCTCAGCAAATATGACCTCCCGCTCACCCAGCACGATGTCCTGTCATTGGTGCTGCCTATCCATCTCAACTTGCTCCTTCCTTGCTGCCATGTCAGCCTTCTTCTCTTTCTTTGCTTCAATCTCGATCTCCAGTTCCTCCCATTGTTTTTTCCCTTCTCGACCTGTGAGCCAGCGTGCAGGAACGGCCATTGTAGGTAACTCTTCAGTTTTCCTTTTTTTTGTGTTCAGCTTCTTTGCCATATCATCTAGTTGCTGTCTTGCCAGCATTGTGTGCATCACCACTGCTTCTTTCTCTCGTTTCATCTGCTCAAGCTCTTGCCACAAGGTCTGGTTCTCAGCTTCGAGGTCAGCACGACACTGCCTTGATCTTGGTGGTGCCAGTGGGTGAATGACTTGGCGATGTGCTCGCAAACAGGCAAGACTTGGAGGTGTGGATCGGAGATTTGGAGGTGTGGAGGTGGCCGGAACAAGGGGATCTAGGCCTGTTGACCCTGGTGGAACAAGACTCAGAGGAGCGGGTATGGGGTGTTGAGAGGTGGGAGGATCTCGGCTTCTTGGCATTGGTGAGATTTGGCTATGTTCTTCTGAACAAGTGCTCGGAGGTGGGGGCACTTGAATAGCCTGAGGGGGATCCTGGCTTGGACCTGGTCTGGTGGTGCGCTCATTATTACTCTCTGACTCAAAGTCACCGTTGTTGCCGTCCAAGGTGCTGTCTTCGTCACTGTCGGAATCTGGCTTCTCACTGAAAGACCCAGCTGGATAACTGCGAGGGACATGTCTGGCTGTAGATGTGCTGTTACTTGGTGCAAAATTGGCATCAGAGAAGATGTTGGGGTTGAGTGGGCATATCCCACACTTCCCCCATGCTTCTTTGATTGTACCTGGTAAAAGTGCTTTTTCACATATTTCCATGTACTCTTTAATGAAGTCCACCTTTTGAATCTCTTCTCCTGTGTCTTCCAGTACTTGATCACATTTTTCCATCCACCGTCACTGCAGGGGCCCAAAGATTCCGACGTCCAGTGGCTGCATACAATGTGTAGTGTGTGGTGGCAAACAAAAGAGCTCAATGTTGTGTAGCTCTCTGCAAGATGACACATTTCTGCTGTGGTATGTGAGCCATGTTCATCGTAAATGAGTAAAATCGGTGCTCCTGAAGTATTCTGGGTAGCGGTCTGTGGGATGAAGATGTCACGAAACCATTGTGTGCATAAGAAGTCATCCATCCAGCCATTCTCTGACATTCTGATGCTGAGGGTACGATGTCAACTTCATGCAAGTGGTTTAAATGACATCAACATACCTAATGTTGTCATCCACTTGGAACCACTCAGGGTGGAACTCCTTCCCTGAGAAAACGAAGCCAGGGGGTATGCTTGTTCCATCTGCACACACACACTCGATAATTGTAACCACCTCAAGGTTAGCACTTCGAAGCTTGTAATGCGGTCGTCTTTCACGTGGAATAAAGAACTTGATGGCTTGCATTCGTCGGCCACCACCTCACTGACATCCTTTTTCATCCATGTTGTAGACATTACACCACAGTATCTTTTTCTCATCCAATACTTGCCCAAGTTCCACAAAGTGTTGATCAATAGTTGCACAATTAAAACACTGAGCCCGCTTTGGATCAAGACCTGAGGGCTCCCCCAGCCTAAGCTTGGGATGCCGCAAGAGAAAACATGGGTACCATTTCACAGAAGGTTTTCTCTGGATAACTTCTCCGACCTTTCGAAGAAGTGTGCGCTTACTGACTGGCCATGCCATGTCACTTCGATGTTCAATCCAATCACAGAGAACAAGCTCTTCTGCGTCTGTAAGATGTTGTTGGTGTTCTTGAGCATGATTAGCAGGCCCATGAAGGCCAAGCCAGCAATTGCGAAGGGTACAGCATGAAACAGAAAATTTGTCTGCAGCCAGGGAGACATTTTTGGTGTGGCCTTCTTGAAGATAGTTAATGGTATCCTGGATGGCATCCTCAGTGTAACTCTTGTGGCTTTTCCGGTAGACTTTCGCCCTGACCATATAAGAGTGGGTAACACAGACAATGAACAGGAGGCAATATGAATTTGCCATGCAAAGCAATATATTGGATCATTCAACAAATTAAACGCGTCGAACACATCGAAACACGTCAAATGTGATTTTGAGTGGAGACTGAAACCTTTCAAGACTGTCACGCTCAGAATGCTGGCACATCGGCCAACTTCTACAAAAACAAGAACTCAACCAATTCCTCTATAAATGTATTTCCTGCACTAAAAGATATGTATCATTGTGCTTGAATTTTCTTAAAGTAGTCTGCCTTTTTTTTTCATGGTACTGAGCACACACATTCCCATTACCTTGTTTTAACACCATTATATGCTGCATTGCAGTTTCCCCCACTTGAAATAAATACTGGAAAATTCATAATTGAAGTCTCCTAAAGTAATGTAAAAATATACTAACTGGGATCAAGGCGATTGGAGGAGAAATGAGCCTGCTTCAGCAGATTGTTAAAAGGTGGTCAATTGTTAAAAGGGGGGCATGTGATAGTACTGCCACGTAGTCACGTGATCAGTGGTGGTTTCGGCGCATTTACCATAAATGCACAAACCCAGCCGACAATGCCCACACCATCAACATCAATTGCTGGTACTCCTGTCTACCGACATGTTCGATCCCTTAGCCGCATTGTCACCTCTATTGCAAGATGACTGGCTATCCATTCCGAAGCAGACGGATTGGTTTAGTGCAGGACATGGGTATACCCACAGGTTATGGGGCCTGGACTCATACCTGTACCCACTATAGGTATGGATTTGAGGCCACAGGTACAGGTTCCATGCAAGTTTTGTGCAAATCCCGCAAAAAACATGCAAAAAACGTGTTTTTGAGGTAGTGTTCGATTTCTACAGGATTAAATACTGATCGGCTCATTTTGATGTAAACTGGAGAACTGTTTAGAACACATTAAAGAGTATTCCTGCATTTTTTAGGGAATTTTAAGAGCTACTGGTCCCATGTTATATGCAAGAAATGGTGAAAAAACACCAAAAAATGAGGTTTTTGGTGTTCTTATCCTCCAAAAAAATATGGGCAGTACCCATGAGGGTACTTCACGGGTACTGCGGGTATCTAGACCCTAGACTTGGACTTTACCCACACAGTACCCATACCCTTAACCCTTAAGGGTACCTGATACCCCTGACCTGCACTAGATTGGTTACCTTGATTTCTCCTACTGCTGACAAGTATCTTTTGGCTCTGGGTATAATATTTCCACTATCCATCATATCGAACATGCCCTCTCCAGTAGCACTGATCTTCAATAATTCCTCACCTATCTTCATCCTCGAGGGATGGTGTGGACATAGATCGCCTACCTATGGGATCTTATTCAAGCTGACGTGATAGAGTAACTTGTCATTTTTTTTGTATATTTCCATGTAATAACATGACTGATCATCAACTGTCTAATTCCCCGTTACTTGCTGACATGCCAACAATAATGCCCGCACAGGTGTCCCTGCCTTTAATTCCACCTCACAATCGGGTCATTTGTGCTTAATTGGCCACTATGTCAGAAAAACCTAAGGCTGGTCACAACATATCACAACCCATTGTGACGCCAAAATCAATAGATACAAATACAATGAATTGTGACTAAAGAGTCTGATTACAACTGCATTTGCAATGCTAGTTACAATCGGAGTTGCAATCTTGGTTGCAACTAGGCTTGTAATGGCGTCACAATGTAGGCAAATCAGGAAATTAGTTGTGACCAGCCATTGTGTTGTAACTATCTTGTAATCGTTATCTTATCATCCTAACCACGTTGTTACCATCACGTCCATTGCAACCCTATAGTGACCACAGTCTGTTGTGACCATTGACCATTGTGACCATTGTGTAAGCATAGCCTTTTGAGGCGGGCGAAAAGATTGCGTCTGATGTGAATCGAACTCAGGTTTGAAGCAAAAAGCTACAATGCGACTACCATTGGACTACAAGTCCATTTCAATATTATAATAGACCCGGAGTTATATCTGGATCCTTATTTTGGTTGCAACGGTCTTGTAACTCTTTTGCTAGTAAGCTGCAACCGCCAGCGAACTCTTGCAACAATGCCGCAACGAAGTCAAAACTTTTAGTAAGTCATTCTAATTCATTTTCATGTCACCTGAGGCTCCCACATAACGACCCTTATAAGCCTAATCAGAGGAGTCATGCAACCAGGCATATTTGGCTGGAGATCTCGGAAATCCCGACTCCAGCAATACCTCCACAAATAATCCATACTTAAAGCCTAGTTGTATAATAAGTAATCCTTGACTCCAGCAATAATGCTTGAATCGCTCTATCTAGGTCTGCCAATCTTATCGGTTCTAATCTTATCAATAGATAGTGAGCCTTATCATTATTGTTGATAATCACGCTTGGTGTGGGATGTTTGTAATGTGTCAAGTTGTGCGTATTGTTCTACTACGAACCAGCCAGGCTTAGAACTGAGCAGCATAGCTGCCTTCAAGCACCCACGCCCTATCCTCGCCCCACCCACTCAGTAGTTCCAGCGGCATCGGCTCAGAGCTGTTCAGCAATAGGGAGGCAGGTTGAGCGCTGAAGTCCATCAATGGCGTGTATGAGACATCGAAGGCAATCGGAGGTGGTCCATCAACATGGGTTAACCCATGGATGAAGTTGATATCATCGAAGAGTGGATCGGCGCTAGGATCATAGGTGAAATTAAAATTGTTCCCTGTATTGATCTCATTGTTGGTTCCAGTGAAAGCTGCATGGAAGTCCTCGGGCGTGAGATGGAATTCCAAAGCATCGGTAGAGTGAGCGTTCATAGGGGTCCCGTCGACAATGTCAGCATTAGCAACCACATCAGCGATATTTGTAACTGATGGATCTGCGCGGTGTAGTAGGGACTAGGGGTCCCTACTGGTGCCTCAGTGGTCTCGGGGTGGTGTGATAAGCTGAAGTCTCATAGTCTATCTACACAAAGGGTAATCCTACGGATCGTGGGAATAGTCACGTGATCTACTCATAGTAGTGGACACTATCCACTACTACAGCGGATAACATATCTGCTGGCGCTCGCAGATGCAAGTCTCACAGTAGCTTGGGATCGACTTGGATGGTTGATGGGTGGGCAGCCCATAGATTGCGTTTGTTCATCGTCAAGTTCGTCGTTGCTGCTGATAACATCCTCACTTCCATTGCCAGTCTTGCGACGTTTTCTAGTTGCATCACCGTCATGACGGCTCCGTTTGACGCCTTTGTCGGAACGGGACTGGCGACGTTGTGGGGCCTCTATCAGTCCCTGGTCAATTTGTTCATTTCGCTCGGCATCCAATTTGTCGAATTCTTCATCAGAAATTCGCCGCCACTTTATTTTTCCTGTCTTCCACTGTTTGAGAAGGTCTTCGAGGTCTCCGATTGATTTTGATACTGTGCTCAAGTTCACAAAAGCCATATTCTCTGGCCATCCCTCAATAATGACGTGATATAGTGATACCACGCGTTCCCAGTATTTTGCCCAATTCATACGTGCATTCTCGTCATCAGCGGCTTCAACTGTGAAAATGTGAGTATGGTCTGCCAAGACACCATAATTCACAGAACTCACCCAACTTTTTATGCATAATGTCACGTATCTCCTTCCGAATCCCATTAGATCGTTGTTTATAATTTTTTGCTGCACCTGATGTTCCCGATCATCCCATTAGAAAGAAGTATTGGTATTGTATTATTCTTCACGTACCTCGGATTCCATTGAAGGCAAAACCCTCCATCCGACTTGCAAAGTCCTGCTGGTCAATCTCCAAACCTGCTGGTAGAAATTCGGCTACCCCTTCTGTTGCGAAAGAGAGGCCATTGGTAGTTTGATCACTTGCCCCTCGTACAGCAACCAGCATGGTCTCCATTCCTGTCCGTGATTTTAGGTTCATCAGCTAACAAATATCAGTACAAATTCTTTCAACATCAACTCAAAGAACCAACTTCGTTTGTAATTCGCCCGAAGGTATGGGTTATATCATTCCCTTTTGACTTGTTGGATACTCGTCGGCCCTTTTTCTTGATAACTTTGTGTTCGTCCAATTTTTGGGCAAGCTCAGCCTTCTCTTCAGTGGTCAAGGACTTATATTCATCTGTATGATCTGCTACAGCTTTCCAGATCTCCTTTGGTGGAATCGCTACAGGCTGCGGTGAGTAAAAGAATTCCATGTGCAGCAACTTACTCACAGATCCCTTGGTTGTGGAATTCCTTTATTTTCTGTCGGCTGAATGCATTCCACGCACTTGATTTTGTATGTTGTTGGTTGGTTATTGAATCTCGGCCCATGTGCAAAGTGGATTCGACGCGGCTAAGACTTTTCTTGTGTGTAACTGCAACATCCTCGATGATATTACTGATTGCCTTGTTTGCGTCTTCTAATGCTGCATTGTAGGCCTGGCTTTTTACTTTCTGCCGAGCATGAAGAGCTGCTTGGGCCTCTTTGCTGAGTTTTGGGCGGGGAGCACGTTGTTTAACGGCTTGTGTAGGTTGGAGAGGTCGGCGAGCACTGTATATGTTCGGAGGCATCACAACCCCATGTGTGAAACACGGTCAGGTGGATGTTTGGAAAGAAAAAGGGTATGTTTGCGCTATCCTATTATTTATGAGCATGTGGTCCACATTGACTTGCCCCTAGGTATATTGTCTGCTTGAGATAGCAGTAAGAAGATGTAATACTATGATACCTATCAGAGAAGGAAAAGGGCAATTAAGAGGATTGTGGAAAGAACGGCAAAGAAAAGGGTAAGCTTTGCAACAGTACTCGACTTGTTCTAATCACACAGATTAGATCAAGAAGGCAGTAAAAAGTGATTACTGACAGGCACAATGATCAGCACCTTTTTGTTGATGTCACTGAGCATTGCATGGGCGATTTTACTTGCATTTTGCTTTGTGAGCCCCCAATCATGAAGCTGAATCTCAGCGGCCCAGCGGCTACTCCGAACAGAACAAATCAAGAGTCGAAGGTAGGGAATAACATGATCTTCAAGTTGCAGTTCATCAAGCACTGCATCTGTATGCGGTCCAATGCTAATAACTGCATGACGCAGGGCAATGTCAGACTCTGCAATGAATGCGCCATCGTCTGGCGTAGAGAGACATTGCAAATGCTCCAATTGGTCATCAGTTGCAGAGCAGCTGTGTTTTTAAGATCAGTTATATCAGCGTTGGCACACCTTTTGGGGTCGCACCGTGTGAGTGGGGTGGGGGAACTGTTATCAATAGCTGTTGGTTGCTGTACCGCGTTAAGGTTGCTGGCTTCAGTCCAGAAGTCAGTTCCTTCGCTACCCGAATAACCGCTACCTGAGCGAACGCCATCTTCAACTCCTGGACCGCACACTTCTTGACCCACAAACAAGAAATGAGCTTTCTCAGGTGCAACGGGGGAGGGAAAAACACCTGAGTGCATGTCAATTTTGGATTTGTCTTGGATTGGTAACAAGAGATTTGAGATGACAGCACGTTGTTGAAAATTGCGAAGATGATGAGCTTGGTGAATAATTGCATCAAAAACACCAGATCATCTTTGTATTCTATATGTTCAACCAGTTCCGATGGTGGGACATAAACCTGGGAAACAATGTCATCCAATGTAAAGTCTTCCTTTGCTGGCAAAAGTCCTGGACAGTGGATGAGAAGAGAGAATCCACCATCGAGACGGTCGAGGATTGTAAGCTACATCAAGTTAAGTCAGTCCATTTGAAAATAATTGCGACAAGAGATGAAAATAGATAAAAGGTTGAACAAAAAAAACCAACAGCGTCGAGCACATCTTTGAAGGTACCATCTATAAGACTGTTATGAGCTCTGGCTGTCTCTGGATTATTTTCAGCTGCTCGGTACAACTCTGCAGCAAGTGGGGGGAGACCATGAGTATTGGTCCTGTCAAGATGAGTATTATCCATGTGAGCATTATGACGAAGAAGAGCTCAGGCAGCAGGTAGAGCAATTTGATAGGATGCAATGTCAGTGTTATCTTCTCTGTGGTGGAATAGTGTGTCTGGAGTGCATGTATTGTGGGGTGAATTTGCAGACATGTGAAGCAACAGAGGACAAAGTCAAAGTGAACCGTTGATGTTTGTTAATATTGCCTGTTAGATTAGTGGCTGGTATTCATTTCAATCACATCGCAAACAAGTGTATAACAGTAACTCGAGGTTACAATCATTCAGTAATGGACGATTCAAAATCTACAAAACTATCAAGAACATGTATCATTTCTTCTTCATCTTCATGCATCCCATCTTCATCTGCAACATCCCCCCCCAACAGTTGTTGCGGAATAGCCAGGATCATTTCCACCACTCCCAAGTCTAACACCAATCCCACATTTCCCTAAAAAACCATCTAACCTTTCGATCCGATCAAGGTGCCGGTTGTGTAGTGTGTTGACCATAGAGCGGACCTTCCATCGGTGACGAACTTCACAGCATAGAGCTGGATCCTCTATGCTAAGCTTGGTAATGGTATTCTCCATGTCGATTGACTCCTTGTGGATTGCAGTTCACAAACGGGAGACTTCAACATTGAGTCGTTTGATTTCTGCATGTGCTTGCCGAACTTGAAAGTATTTTACTGTTGCTTCTCGCCGCTTCGGCTCTGCCCAGGCTTCATTCTGAATATCTAATCTTGAGTTTTGAAGAAGATCAAATTCCTTGAGAAATGTATACTCAACAATCTCAGCCCAAGTAAGAGTGGGCTGAGAAACCTTTTTGGCAGCCTGATTGTATTTTTCAAGTGCAGTACGGATAGCATCAGCCCATCATTGCAAGGCTTTGGCTATATGGGTCCGGAGTTTGTAGCCTGCAATGAGATTTGATATTTAATATGCTATTGATAGGTAAAAGAGATTCCCTACCTGTCCCCGACATGTTGAGCTTTGAGAGCTCAAACAACTGTTGAATAACCAGTCATTCAAGCTCATCAAGAGCTTGGCGATAGCTATGGTGTGATAGATTGGCAGCGGTAGCCCGATAATCAGGATGGTCTGTTGTCCACTGCACTTCGACGCCGAGCTGGTTTTCAATCTGCACAACATTTGTCTCGGCTTGCTGAAGCTTTTTATAGGTTGAAGTAACAGCCCTATTGGCTTGTGTAAGAGCCTTGCAAACTCCAAATGTTGCTGAGGTTTGCATGACAAAATTTGCGGCAGCTCGAGCATCGTCCCATTTTGTACTGATAAGGATATCAATTCATCATTTGGACTTCGAAAGTACCAGAACTTACTGTGCACTCGCAAGTTCCTGCAGTCGCTCGATGTAGACAAATTGAAGTGTTTCGTTGGGAGGTTCTTGTTTCAAGCTTAACAGATAGGCTTTTTCTTGCTTTAAATACTTCTCGAAATCGTTATCGGAGATATTCAATTCAATTCGAGTGGCGTCTAACTCGCACGATGTATTGTTGGTGATACGAAGGGCTTCAACATAGTGTTTCAACAAGTATGGTCCTGATCATTCATATTATCAGAGAATGATAAGAACTATGGAAATTTTCACTGACCCAGTTGCGCATACTTGTCCTCATCCCAGAAATCCATATGCTCGTCAATAGCCTGATGACGATGAAATTGGCTCGCATGCCGGGTGCCAGCTGCTAGTTCATTTGAGCGGGAAAATATTTGCTCACAACCTTCAAAATCAGAACGTCCTGCTCCTTTGACATAAAGGGGATGCCAATCAAGTTGGCATGCTCGGTTATGGGCATGGCCATGGAATGCGCCAACAAGGAGCCAGAAGCCATTTTCACGTGTGGTTGGGCCAAGGGAGCTGGCATCAAGTGTCTTCGAAAATGCACATCCAATATCAAAACCACAACCAAGGCCCTTGCCATACACCTGGATGAGTTTATTTGTGATTGCGAGTGGGTATTTCATACTGGATGTCTAGAAATGAGCAGCTACCAATGTCTGGAAACAATGAAATTTACAGTTCTCCGCTCCTGATCATGTCGCACATAAGAAGAACAAACTCATGTCGGCATGCGACAATGAAAATGCCAGTCTCTGCGAACATCCCAAACATCCGCTTTCGTTGCTCTGGACCTGCATTCTTCCAACGCTTGAGACAGGTTGCGACAGGATCATCTTCTGCAATATCTTCCCATTCCGCATCAAATTCATCCAGGTCATCCCTCTGTTTTGCTTTCGTAGCCTTTCCCTGGAACAAATAGCTTAATATTGAGAGTAATTGAAGGAGAAGTAACTCACGGAGCTCCGAACCCTTGTTTTGACTTCATCCTTAAACCGATCAACTTCCTCTGAAAATATCCAACGGTCACTGGTTGATCTTCTCGAATCTGGGAGTTCCACGGTTTGTTGGATGAGAGCATCTGAACGTTTCAATGAATTGTTCCCATCCATCTCACAGTGGAAAGAATGTTCAAGTTGTGGCTCATCTTCGAGCTTGTAAAAGCAAGGAGGACAGACATTCTTTAGTCACCAATGCAATCCATCACGGCGTAGAGCAACTTTGACACGAATATCAACTCGGCGAAGTATCTCGAGATAAATATCATAAGCGATTGATATTTGATCGCATAAGTAGGCTCGGTAAGGAACCTGGTTATTCTGTTTAATAAACAATGCAAACTTAAGGTAACGACTGACGTTGTGTAGGTGGCAGAGCTTTCGAGCTTCAGATTGGATGGAGAATTTTGGACAGACTCGGTGATTTTGTCGATAAACAGCGAGTGTTCGCAATGAGATGCTAACCGTTGGATAGAGAGGTGAAGATCCAATGTATCCATGCCGAATCAATGTAACATTAGGATATATGTCCTCGGATATGACACCGAAAGTAGTACGTTTACGATCTATCAAATATATTAGCATCGTTGAACAAGATAATGCGAGACTAGCCATACAAAAAATATCAACCACTTCAACCTCTAGTGTACAAGTTGCGGCCCCATCCAATTGTTCCTTCGCTTGCTGATCTTCAGTCTCATGCAAGCGGTACTCCAAGTAAGCATGAACTAAAGCATCAAGTTGGAAGCTCCAATGATCAGTATGGCAATCGATGCAATCGGTACATTGCCTAGTATCAGTACGACTGCTGAAAATGACAGGTAAGTACACTAAAAATGGTGGGGTAATGTCCATGCCTTCCGGATAATTGTGAGAGAGTGCTTGCGATGTCATTAAAGGCATCATACTCCCTCCAGCATGACTGACATCGAAGCCTTCATCTCCTGGGGGTGCCAAGTCGAATGCCAATGAATCATCCGCATTGCTATCAACGCTATGATACATTTGATCAACAGCGTCTCGCTCTTCGTAGCTCAATTCTAATTACACACGATGTAAATTTCTACAGGTCCGTCGTGAACCAAGCTCACCTGAAAGGGCCGAAAATTGTTTCACTGCTTGAGCGTCCACCCAGCTGGATTGATTTCCAGATTTGTAAACAGCGTGGTGCCGCCTTCCATTTACCGCCGTCACAACAGTAGCCCTTTTGGATATGCCCTTTGTCCAAGAAGCCTTGGGATACATTTCAAGGATAGAGGCGAGGAAGGCTGCTTATGTAATTCTATGTTGATAAAACGCATAATGATAAGGCTCGCTATCTATTGATAAGATTAGAACCGATAAGATTGGCAGACCTAGATAGAGCGATTCAAGCATTATTGCTGGAGTCAAGGATTACTTATTATACAACTAGGCTTTAAGTATGGATTATTTGTGGAGGTATTGCTGGAGTCGGGATTTCCGAGATCTCCAGCCAAATATGCCTGGTTGCATGACTCCTCTGATTAGGCTTATAAGGGTCGTTATGTGGGAGCCTCAGGTGTTTCATGTTCCCTTTATTATCTTATCCTGTTTTCTTTGCCAATTTTACACGCTTGCAGCACGGTTGGCCACCAAGCGCCGCGGCCTAGCCATTGCGTTAGCCGGATGCATCTGGCCGATCCACACTGCACAGAAACGACTGTAGTCAATGGTAGCAACAATTTTAGAACACCAAGAACCATCCCAAACACGACGTTGGCATTGAGATTTCGCAAGACGGCTTCCGGCTTGGGAAATCATCCATGCCACGATATTTCGGCCCCTCCTGGACCACGGTTGTCGGTGCTACCGCGTGACGCTCCGAGGTAGAAATGTCGACGCGGACTGGGGCTGTCGTGTGCCAAGGAGAGTGTGGAGGAGCGGGCGGTCACCGTGCTTTAGCACAACTCGGCGGTACGGCGACGCCGGCCTTTTCGAGTTCCTAGCTGTAGCTACGATGACGGGAGTACGTCGTGTGCCCAGGAGAGGGTGGAGGATGACCAGTGGGAGCGGAGCAGCGGGCGGTCACCGCGCATTAGCGCAACTCACCAGGGGGAAGAAAGACAGAAAGGAAATCAATATGAACTTTTGGAGGCAGTGACGATGCGGCGTGCATGGAACCACGAGATTGAGAAATGAGACTCGAGACCCATGCTGAATATTAAGAGGGAACCGCGTGTGGCACCTCGGGTAGGAAATAATGAGATTCAGTGCATCATGTAAACAGATGAGGATATGTGGGGGATAATGATAAGGCGAGCAGGGTATCATGATTGCATGTTGGATTGCGTGGTGTTGAAAATTAAGCACTTGATTGTCGCAGCTTGGGGAGAGTGTTGTGTCGTCATCGTCGTAACATCATTAGGGTATGGATATGCGAATAGTGAAGATGGGAAATGAAATCAACGACGCTCGATGGCACTCTCCCTGCCGGGAAAGAGGAATAGGCGTTTCAGGGGTTCGACGATCTCGACCTCGACCTCGACGTCTACAACTTGACCGTCTACGATCTGCTGCTCGACGTGCATCTCCTTCTTCCGGGGAAGCTGCATGATAGGGTAAGTCCTGACATTGTCGTAAGACCACGATCGAGCTAGAGCGATTATTAGAACCGAAGTAACTTTATAGACGAATAGGGTGCTCACTCTCAACAGCTAGCCTCTTGGGTGCGGACCCTGCGGATCTTCCAGGTCGTATATCTTGCTGACTGCAAAACAGCGGACTCTTCGCACTAGTTCTTCGCGAAGTGTCCATGTAGCTCGAACCCGCAGTGCTCGAGAGTGATGCACTCGAACCGCTATGCGCACGCAACTTGACATTAGGCACAAGCAATTTGCCCTCTGCATCTGGTTGGAGGAGGGAGCGTTCGCGTCGGCGATGAATACCAGGAGATTGGGGGGAAGTTGAAGCGGAGGGGAAAAGGGAAGTACGAGATTCCGAGTGTCGCGAGAGTGACTGGGAGTAGTGAGAGTACAGCTCCTCGGTCTCGGAACCGAGCTTGGGTAGAGAAGCAGTGCAACCAGGGTGGCATGCAGCCGACGTGCGAGTGGTATCGTTCAATGTGGAGTCAACACATCGCGACCGGTGAGGAGATGCCACGCAAGACCTGTAAGCTTTGTCAGAGTTCTCTCTCTGAGTCGAGTCGGCGTTGTCCAGATTCGTCGGGGTACTGAGACTGTAAACCGCCGATCTCTACGCATTACTGCCATCTGTCCATCCCGGGATTGGTTTTCTCGGTTCCGACACGATGTTGTTAACAGCATAAGCCGACCACTTCGGAAGTACGGCGATGCTGGGGGACATGTGGGTTGTGTGAGAATCGACAGAAGAGCCACCAGAGTCACTTTCTGATTCGCTCGCGGAAGAGCGTCTGGTGTAAGAATTATGCGGGACAGGCGGGGGCAGCGGGTATGAACGATTAGGATCGAAATTATGCGCGTAACCGGCGTGTGCTTGGGTGATGTCAGCCATTTGGCATTCATCGGAGCAATAGAGCGGAATTGGACCCTGAGAGGGTTGAGGACGACCAGTGGGAGCGGAGAAACGGGTGGTCCACCACGCATTAGCAGAACTCGGCGGTATGACGACGACGATGGCCTTTTCGAGCTCCTGGCTGGCTGTAGCTAGGATGATCGGGATACGTCGTGTGTGGAGGACAACCAGCAGGAGCGGAGGAGTGGGCGGTCACCACGCATTAGCGCAACCCGGCGGTACGACGACGGCCTTTTGAGCTCCCGGCTATAGTTAGGATGAGGGAGATACAGGACCGGTGGAGCGGGCGGTCGCCACGCATAACTTGAACTGACCCAGAACCGGACGACTCGGCGGTATGATGACGGCCTTTTTGAGCTCCCGGTTGTAGCTTGGATGAGGGGGATACGCAGGGAAGGGTTGTCGCGCTCGTTGCTCCTAGTTGGTAGGGTGTGAATAGCGGATTACACCTGTGTACTGTCAGTAAAAAGTAGAACAATCTTAGGCGACAGCAGAATGAAAACAATGATTTAGCCATTTGAAAGTAAAGTTTACATGAAAAAAGATTAATCCTCGCCGTTGCAGTTCAGCAATATCTAAATCTGAGTCGAAATTTGCATTGCTCGAGGTCCTCTTTCCACCTTTCCCTGCCTTTCCACCTCTTCGAGTACTGTTTGCCTTCGTGCCTGAGCGAGTTGTTGGATGGGTATTGGTAGAGTCGTCCGGGGTAAGAAAACGAACGGTATGTGGGAACGAAGGCCCCGTACATTGAATGTTCTGCCACAGATCTGGCAGCTGGAAACTTCAGCTGCTGCTCGACGTTTGGGGGTGCGGCGTTGATCCATGTTGTTGTACAAGTATTTACATGCATAAGCAGAGGGGTAGGGGATTACAGTTAATGTACAGCGTTCAACGCTTTTCGAATCGTTGCAACGGTCTTGTCACACGGTTGTGACCGAGGCAGGGAGAGCGTCGTTTGAATGCAGTCCTTTCTTATCATCCCTCCGTTTTCTTTTGGTGGCCATTGAGTCTACTGTGTGTCGTGAATCAACAACCGACCAACTCGGAAGTTTCATCGATATTCATGATCATGGACGTCGATGAATCCATCCAACTAAACCTCCCAGACCTCCTTACTCCACCTGCGGATCACTACCGAGATATAAAGGTCTATCCTGACAAAAGACTCACTGGGCCTTTCTGTTAGTACCTCACCGTTTTCTCTAGCTTGTTATTGAACCCAATCAGATATCTCGAGCCTCCAGGGCGAACGAGCTGTAGCCGATGTTTTCGAGCTTCTCGACCTCGTCGTTGGTTTTTTAGGCGGAGCTCCGCATACATTTATCCTCCGAAAAGTGATAAATGGAACGCCCTCGTCAATTATAGAACGCGATTCTATAAGCAACCTTCTGCCTGGAGAATATATGATTGGTCATTCCTGCCGTAGTCAAGTTTTGCCTTAACTCTGACCCTCTTCCAGAATCGGTGCCTCCGGGCCTCCAGGCATACAAATTCATTGTAGCTTCGTTCGCAGACGCGAAGGACGAAATGGCTTTGCCAAATGCTGCAGAGGTATGGTGGCCGTCATTTTTTAAATAGCAATTAAGTATATACAAGCCGTAGAGCCCGCTGTATTCGACAACGAAAAGAGCGCCCTCCGGTTCCGTTGTCTCCTCAGCCTCAAAAAGGGTATGATCTGCTTCTGATTATTCGCAATCAGGTTAATCTTTCCATAGGACAGCACAAGCGCTAGTTTCAAGCTGCGCCTTGTGTCTCGTGACAAAAGCTGTGTAATTTGCCATGCTCAGGGCGTCGACCAACGATATAGGAACGACGACTCCAGTTTTTACCAGGGTTCACAGATTTTTCCCTTTGCATTAACCAAGCTTGTACGTATTCGTGATGCTAAGCATTTTTCATCAATTTTACTTACTCTGGCCAAGTGGACTCTTCGTGGCTACTCGGGAATTGTCAAGGACCCATTCACGTCGAAACACCCAACCAACGCTACCCGCAATAAAAACGACCCCATAAGAATCAACTCGCTTGAGAATGGGCTTCTATTATGTTTGTTCCACCACAAATGTTTCGATGTGTTCCGACTTTCCATCCATCCTGAAGTATGTACCTTCCTTATCTCTGGCGTTTGCGTGTTTAACACCGTCTTCTAATAGAGCCACAAAATCTATGCATTTCATCCAAGCGTTGCTAGCCTTCATGGACAGGAAGTTACTCGCCCATGGACTGACACTTCTCCTGGTTTCCCTGCCCCCCATCCCGATATACTCAGAGAGCACTTTATGACTGCAGTTATGTCTTCAATGAAAGCAGCAGCTGAGCCAGAGGAAGAGGAAGAGGAAGAGGAAGATTCCTTTGAGCTTGGAGAAATGGTTTCGATAAGGAATGATAATGTTAGGATCTGGGCTGAGGGTATCGAAGAACCTTTGGAAAGCTTGACGGTGGATGATGAATTGGATAAAGTGGCGATAACAACATCCAATGGTTTAGGGGTTGATACTCATCATTTTTCTGCAATCCTAGTATGATTGTAAAAAAAACTCGGCTTCCTTTGCACTCAGCTGTCCCTTCAACCAAATGGTGGTGTTGTTGCTGTGTGACCCCTCACTCTCAGTAAAAAGGGATATTTATAGGTATGTTTTCATTCCCCTTCCACTCTAGACCTAGGACAACCTAGCAATATATCATTTTCAACCTGAAATAAATATCACAAACCTGAAAAATTCAGTATAAATCCACAATGGCTTGTTCTAAATGGCTCCCCGGGGAGCCGCTGAGTCAGCAAGGCACAATCGTAGATTGGGGGCACTTTTGATGTCATACAGTTGCGGACAACCAAACACGACAATTTTAATAGCTGCTTAACCAGAATTTTCTGGGAAAAACTAAGGTTGGATTCGGACTCAGGGCATCGAGAAACATCCAAAAACACCCTTATTTTATTTTTCCCACGACATTTTGTGCGTGGCCAATTTTTTGGGGTCAGTCAACGAAATTTTTACTAGGTATATACTAGTTAAGTACTGCTTCGATAGACATCATTGCTTGTGTGGAAACCTGGCAATGGGATTTTTGGTTGCGAACGGCCCAGAGTGCTGCTTTCCCTGTCAAACCCTTCCGATAAGCACTTATAAACCTGAATGAGCGGTTAATAAAGCGTCGAATGACTTCATCTGGGCAGGCATCAAGCCATTTCACAGCGAGTGCCTTCACGTTTGCAAACCCTTCTTTAGGAACCTCCCCGTACCGGTATTTAGCCCATCCCCAATACTGATTGAACAATGTCAGCAAATCGGCTATCCAACAATATGAACTGAGGCATACCATCTCGATAGGATTGAGTTCACGGTGAAATTTAGGTAGAAATATGCATTCGTGGCCGGCCTTTCTGATCAGTGCCTCGAGCATCGACTCCCGGTGCTTGAAGTCATCTTGCTGAGCGAGAAGACGGGCCATACAACAATTTGTGTTCTCTACAGCACAAACCGGGGAGCATTTTGCCTTGAGCCGCTTCACATTGAATCCTCGTTCCTCCAAAACTTGCTGGAGACCTTTGGGCCGACCATCGGGAAGAGTCATCTTTTGAAGTTTCCCATGATGTTCAGGGTATGGATTTGATTGTGGGATGACAGTATCATGCTATTTTCGCTGCTTTCCACCGTCAGATTTGTTCATTTCGAATGCTTTGAGTGCATCAGGAGGGAGGGAGCCATGGGCCGAAGACTGGTCAAAGATGGAAAGGCTGACTTTTCCCGGGTGAGCTTTCTCAAAGACCTCTATCGCATGTTTGACCTGGACAAGCAATTGCTCTGCATCCCACCACGCATCGCCATTTGAGCCCGGGAAGATTATCTTGCGTGCTTCATCCAACATTTCACCATGCTTGCCACGGTGGACAAGACGACCAGTCTCGGGATTGATGAAGTCAGAAACATGGATCAGACGCCCACGGCCCTTCTTTTGCAGGATTGTCTGCCCTTCACACAACCTTTGTAGTATTTGTCAGTGTCAATCCATGCCACAGAGGACAGTCTAAAACTCACCAAGCTCGGGATTTGTATTCATTAACAGTAAAGCATGACTCATCTTGGAAGTTGACGACGATTTCCTTTTTGCCTGGCTCCAGGTTTGGAGGGACACGTTTTAGCAGTTCACTGTCAGACACATATTCGTACCTTGCCATCCATCTCTCATACTTCTCCATTGCTGGCAGGAAAATCTTCGTGCGATATTCGACAACATCCGGGTGCTCATGACCATCCATGTAAACACCCTTTCGCAAGGTCTTCAACCTCCAACCTAACTTTAGCAACCATCGACGTGCAGTGCGCTCACTTAGTGGCCACTTGAGGGATATGGACTGGCTGGGCAGGATTATGGTATTGAGAGCTTTCTGGAAGCGTAAGGGAGTAACCTGGCCAGCAGGCAGGGCTGTCAACCATTCAAGGGCAGCATTTTGGATTCGTTCGTCGAGAAGCAAGGTTCAGCCACTCCTTGCTCCTCCCCGCTTCTCTTGTGGAAGTTGCTTGAAGATCTGGTAATGGCGTGCCAGCTTCCGAATTTGACGAGCAAAGTGTGCACCCTCTCCACTGTGCCATTGCAATGCAATTTGCTGACTTGCCTCTATCCGCTTGAAGCCCTTCAACCGCAGTGTTGCAAAGTTTTGGATGAGAAGCAACTTCCTCGACTGAGATACTGGTAAGGTCTTCTTGCCTTTCTTCAAATCCTTGTCAATCTGTGTGTGCAAAACATCCCAATTGCTAATGTTCATTGATGGCACATCATCAGGTTGCTCATGCAGCTCATCCTCCCAATCCATTGCTTCTCCATCTGACAGCATTCTTGTGTCAGTTTCCGGTGGTTGTGCATTTGGAGGTGATGGTGGGAGATCAGTGATATCCTGTCTAGGGCCCGGGGTTGGTGAAGGGGGAATCTGCACCTCAATGCTTTCCTGGCAAATTGGAACATCATCAACAGGTGGAGTCTGGAGGATTTCTGTATTGTCTCTGGTGCTTTCGTGCTTACGGGGTGCAGAGCCAGTAAAATTGAAGGCAGCGAGGGTTGTTTGGCCAGCAGTGGCCTTTTTCCATCGCCGCCGTGACTGCACAGACTTGTTGGCCACAACTGGGCCTGTCGAATATGAACCTCGTGGGTTGGCTGGTGATTAAAAAGTCAGTATATAAAGTGATTGACTGGTTGGATTACTGACCGGTCTTCTTTTTCTTTGGGAAACAGCGGGGCAGCCAGTCTCTGTCATTTGGGTCATCACTCTCCTCCACTGCAAAAGCAAGCATTTTCTCATCAAACTCATCATCTCTGAATTCCTCAATATCTGAAACTTCTTCAACTTCACTGTCTTCGCTGTTATCACTGGTATAACCCTCCATCTCATCCTGTCCCACAGTACCTCCTCAGAATCATGGTTGACAGGAGGTGCCGGAGACTTCTGGTGGTTGTCAGAAGCAGAGTGACCACTATCAGAGGTGGTTGGACTTCAAATGAGAACCCTAGAGAAATTGCAAATGCGTTTGCGTGGGCGACCACGACCCATATCTGAGGCTTGAGGCAGCAGTGATTTTGATTATTTTTCTTGGGATCTGATAATTGGACTGCCCCAAATTTTACAGGATCAGACTTGGCTCATAAAAAGGAGTCGATTGCGCATTTTTTCATTATTTTTGCGAATTCTTTTGGGGTGCAGCCAATTTTTTGGGGGTCAAACCGTCCAACTTGACATTGGGGGAAATCCACTCCTGGGGATATCTTTATTAGGTCCTAAATAACACATTCCGACAGTTTTTGAATAAATCTATTGTTTGTGGCAAGCACTAAAAATCGGTCTTTGTTTTTGTTGTGTTTGGTTGTCCGCAACTGTAGCTCCCCTCCCAATTGTAATCTGATCATCTGATCATCCCAAAAAGGGATGTATTTTGAGTAGTGTATTGCACGGGTAACCCCCGGGTATTTTTGGCTGTACCCGTACCCACACCCATTGTACCTGCGGGTACAAAACCTGCGGGTTTTACCTGTCATTTTAAGCCCCGGATCGTCCAAAACGGTCAAGTATTGAGCTAGATAAGCTCAAAATACTCCAATAAGGTATTTTAATCATATCTAGCTCAATACTTGACCGTTTTGGATGATCCGGGGCTTAAAAAAAAGCTGGCGGGTACAGCAATTCGTACCCATACTGTACCCGTACCCGTACCCATGGAAAAACCCGTGGGTTTACCTGTACCCGTGCAATACACTAATTTTGAGAGAACCAAATTTTAAAGCCTCAAACAACTACTTAAAATTTCAGAAAAAATTCCATTAGCATTAGAGTCCTGTTAGATGCCTCTTGTATTTTTTTTGGAATTAATATGCAGTTCTTCAGTGTCAGTATCAAATTTGTTTCTATTTCAGTGCCAGTTTGTCTATAGAAAAATTCTCAGCTACTAAAATAATGCTGAATTTATTCCAGTGTTCATTCAGTTCATTTTTTGTACTAACAGAATTTTGGAGGAATTTTTGCAACACTTTGTAAGGGTACAGGTAATATTTTGTCCAAAACATTCTATTTTTGGAGCTTCTATTTTTGGACTATCTAGATGAAATTATTATTCAGATTCGGGCTGCGATTGTATTTTGGTGGGGAGCTATTTGCCCATGGCTCCTCCTCCCAAATAAGGAAAATAGGGTCCGACTCCCCAGGGAGCCATATAGAATAATCCATCTACAATATTATACTATCAATGCTGAGACAAACACAGCCATAAGGCTGATCAGGCTATATATCTATATTGCCATGTACAGCAAATGGTAGTAAAACCTACAGTTTTCTGATCTTTACCATATATCAAACATGGTCAAAGCAAGGTCAAAGATCATATGCGTCTGATGTTCGACCACAATACTACCTATCTTGGTAAAAGTTGCCAAAAGTGACCTCCAAAATTTTCAAAAACTTAAATGCTCATCTTGTAGAGGACATTCATAGGATCAAATTGATCCAAAGATTTCAAAATTTGGCGGTCAGGTTCTTGAGATATAGGCAAAATGGTGATTTTTTTACAGTTTTGGCCTGCATAAATCATACAGCCCTCTAAAAATCAGGTTTTTGTGCTCATGTCAATTCTTTAACACTACTGTGGTTGAAACATTCAAAATCCTGATTTTTAGAGCTTTTGGAATGTTGGAAAATTTTTCTAGTAGGGTTTAGCAGAGCATACCTTTGTTCCTCAACTTAGAAGCATTCAAAAATCAGAATTTTGTGCTCATCTAAAAGCTATGATATGTGTGAGCTTGGGAAGCCCATAATCCTGATTTTTGGAGTATTTTTCAAGTCCTAATTTGTATATAGTAGGGGTTAGGGGGGCACCTAAGTATTCATTTACTTAGCATCATTCAAAAATCAGAGTTTTGTGCTCATACGAGGTTGCTATTATGTGTGACCTTGGGAAAATCAATAATCCTAATTTTTAAACCATTGGCTTATTGTAATTTGTATATAATAGAGGCTTGGGGGGCATCTACTTATTCCTCTACTTAGTAATTGAAGTTTTGTGCTCATCCAACACCTTTCGTATATTCAAGCTTGAGGGAATTCAAATTCTGAATTCTGAAACCTTTGGCCTGTTAAAATCATACAGATTACATTACTCAATATTATTATGTTTAATTACAGCCCTTTGCATTGAATATGGCAGTAAATTGCACATTTTTGAATCAATGAAGAAAAATGGACTTAGTAGAATTTTGAGTGCTCTGTTGTGTATCTCATGAAATACTGGATGGATTAACATGGTTATAGAGGGAAATTTGTACTATTTCTTAAGGGCTATCTACTCCTGTAATTACATTTAGACAATATTTAGTGTATGGTTAGTTGTGGGTGAAATAGAAGGTAAACCAGTGTTTTTTGACATCCAAAATGATATTGTCAAATTATGGCATCAAATGAGCTCCTATGAACAAGATTGCAGGGAGAAAATTGTTCAGTTTTTCAAGGGCTAGAAGCTCATATACCGTATTTTTCTTCCTTTTGTCATTTGAGCCAATAATGATGAGTCTTATGATATTTCAAGTCCAATATGGATGAACACAGTAAAGATGTAAAGTTGGCTGAAAGGACAAAAATGAAGAAAAATACGGTATATGAGCTTCTAGCCCTTGAAAAACTGAACAATTTTCTCCCTGCAATCTTGTTCATAGGAGCTCATTTGATGCCATAATTTGACAATATCATTTTGGATGTCAAAAAACACTGGTTTACCTTCTATTTCACCCACAACTAACCATACACTAAATATTGTCTAAATGTAATTACAGGAGTAGATAGCCCTTAAGAAATAGTACAAATTTCCCTCTATAACCATGTTAATCCATCCAGTATTTCATGAGATACACAACAGAGCACTCAAAATTCTACTAAGTCCATTTTTCTTCATTGATTCAAAAATGTGCAATTTACTACCATATTCAATGCAAATGGCTGTAATTAGAAGTCAATACAAAGTTCCTAACATGATGTATATGAAATTTCTTCCCTGGGTACATACATAACAGCTTTGATTGTGAAGATCAGTTTGGTCATGCATGGATCAAGGATACTAGTATTTATTTAATATCTAATGTCAATAGGAATATATCAATCTCATATCTTAGTTTTCTTCAATGGAACTACTTTAGCTATATTGTAATTTGCTTGGTCACATGACACCAAACATCACCAGACTCAACCAAAAATATCAACCTGCTACTTGTTTAGTGGGCTAGTGTTATGCATGGCATGAATGAGTTCTTCTAAAGTTTATATCTTTACTTCACTGTCCTGTGTCATGACCCTAAATGACTTTAGGTGTAATGTCATGGTTTCATTAGTAGAGCACAGAGATAACCACTCATACCTAGTATACATAAGCACACCCCACATTCATTAGTATTTATTCCATATTTGTCTATAACACGTACACAAGTCAATAGGCATAGTAAAGTATACCCTTACAGCCTAGCATTAGCTTTGGGTATTTTATTATGGTGTCCCTACTTTGGCCCAGACTTAACCACTTATTGCTAGCATGCATAGACATTATCCACACTCATTTACATTTATTTCCTATTTTTCTATGATCTGTGTGCAAGGGAACAGGTATAACAAGGATATGTTGTGCATTATTATTGTTGGAAGGAAGATGACAAATCATGTTGGACTTTGTTGATTGTTGTTAGTCTTGTTGCCACTCAGCAGACCAAACAGATAAGGAGAGAAGAGATAAGATAGAGAGGGATAAGATAAGATAAGGAATTGGAATAAAGGATCAATTGTTTTATACCCACTTCCTAAATGGGGATAACATAACAGGGTTATTTGATATTGCAGCAGATCTGATGCTGATCTGTCCTAATGGAGTTAACACAGCCTTAGAGCACTCCCTCCATTGTTCCTCCTGACTCAGCCCTATTGTTGTCTAGTCCCCATTGTTCTCAGTCCCCAATTTGCCCAGTAGTCAGTAACACTTCTCTCCCCCCAATTTATACCTTCCCCTTAGTGTTCACCCTTCAGTCTTATAGTTAGTGTTATTACAGCTGTTTTCATAAACATGTGGAAAAGTTGAAAAAAGATTTGAGGTCTAAAAATTTTGGACTTGGTGAAAATTCTCTTGTATCTCATGGAATACTGCATGGATTGAGATGGTTATAGAGGGAAAGTTGTACTATTTCTTAAGGGCTTTCTACTCCTGTAATTACATTTGGATAATATTTAGTGTATGGTGAGTTGTAGATGAAATAACAGGGAAACCAGCACTTTTTGAGACCCAAAATGATATTGTCAAATTATGGCATCAAATGAGCTCCTATGAACAAGATTGTAGGGAGAAAATTGTTCATTTTTTCAAGGGCTAGAAGTACATATACCGTGTTTTTCTTTATTTTTGTGTTTTGAGCCAATATTACATCTGTACTATTTTGATTGCATTGGGATCAAAATACCACAAGAATTATAAATATTTGCTCAAAACACAAAAATAAAGAAAAACACGGTATATGTACTTCTAGCCCTTGAAAAAATGAACAATTTTCTCCCTACAATCTTGTTCATAGGAGCTCATTTGATGCCATAATTTGACAATATCATTTTGGGTCTCAAAAAGTGCTGGTTTCCCTGTTATTTCATCTACAACTCACCATACACTAAATATTATCCAAATGTAATTACAGGAGTAGAAAGCCCTTAAGAAATAGTACAACTTTCCCTCTATAACCATCTCAATCCATGCAGTATTCCATGAGATACAAGAGAATTTTCACCAAGTCCAAAATTTTTAGACCTCAAATCTTTTTTCAACTTTTCCACATGTTTATGAAAACAGCTGTAAGTTAGTGCTAGTATCAGTTATAGTAGCTAGTATCTTTATAACAGTTCACTATCAGTTTATCATTCTTGCTTGTTGAATCAGTGGGTCTATCTTTGACCACTCAATAGGTGCATATCAGTCTGTCAGTCGGCTTTGCTTAGTCAGCTATTTGGTTAGCTTGTCTTAGTCAGCACCCATATTTGGTAGTTCATATTTGTCTATCATCATTCTTGCTTGTTGAGTCTGTGGATCTATCTTTGATTACTCAATAAGTGCATATCAGTTATCATTCTTGCTTGTTGAGTCTGTGGATCTATATTTGATCACTCAATAGGTGTATTCTCAGTCTGCCAGTCCATTTTTTGTGCTTAGGTTAGTCAGCTATTCACTTAGCCTGCCTTAGTCAGCATCCATATTCAGTAGTTATAGGGTTAAGGTTACTTCTATTCAACAGAGTATTGAAAAGATATTAAAGTATATCCCTGAACTAGTAGCCAATGTGCGTTTGAGGCTTCGGACTAAGTAGATAATTCAATATCTCGAAGATACTCTTGTTGCTTAGCTTCCTTACCAGTTCATTCAAGTCTGTTAGTAGTCATTAGTATAGTCCATTATCATTGCTAGTCTGTCATCATTGCTAGTTCATCTATAGTGATTGCTTATCATTTACTGCCCATTGCTCATTGCTTGCTTGCTCATTGCCCATTGCTTGCTTGCTTACTCAAAGTCTCAGTCCCATCTAAGGAGAGACCTCACTGTTCACTGCTCATTGTTCACTGCTCCTTGATTCCTTGCTCACTGTCTATTATGTGCTTGCTCACTTAAAGTCTCAGTCCTATATCAGGAGAGACCTTACTGTTCATCACTGCTTGCTTGCTCACTGTTCATTGCTCACTGCTTGCTTGCTCACTGTTCATTTCAGCTTGCTCCCTGTTCATTGTTATTCTATCAATACTTGTATAAAGGTGTGTTCAACCTTGACAATAACTTTAACAAATTTAGTTTAGCCTCAGAACAACAAGGCCTCTGTCTGAAAAACGTCAATTCCACAAGCCTTGGTGAAAACATTCATTCACACAACACCTGTTATACATAATATTGAGTCACAATAAGCTCACCCTTCCCACCCATTATTCCAATGCCAAACTTGTGATAAACCTACTCATAGGGCTCAGCATGGGTAACCTGTGAGTTTTTGATTCTGTAATTTATTTTGAAGTTTGTAGGCTCAATTTACATGTATTTACTTCGCAGTTAGGCATATGCATGGGTTTTCAAACCTGTGCAGGTCTGGACCCATGGGTTCCATGGGTACGGGTATGGGTTACAAAATGAAACCAGCAGCTAACCCATACCCAACACTGCAGGCATGGCGGGTTGCTGATGGGTATGGTAGGCTCTAAAATAATACATTATTATTACTAATTACTACAATATAATTTATTTGAGGGGATCATAATGCGATTTCAAGCCCTCTTATATAGGAGTGAAATGGCACATGGACCATGTGACTCATTTCATCACGAGGTCACACCTCAACAAACGTGGTCATGTGTCTTTGGCTCAGACAAAAACCACCAACCCATGCATCACCAGCAACAACAGCACCATGTGCACCGACAAGGACAAGGAGGATGGTAATGATGGGCGGGGAGAGTCACCCCCTTAACAGATGACATGAAGACAATGAGGCCAATGATACGCAGCTGCATGCTCTGACCTTGTAAATATTCTATTTGACCTATTCTAACTTCGAAACACTTCAGACACACTTCTATGCATTCTACCTATGCCCTACACTCATCACCGCACTGCGCTTCGCTGTACAACTTCGCGTTTCTCTCATTATCATCACCCGCGCATCGCACCGCTCTGATGAACATCGCACTGGTTTTCTACCTTTTTCAAATGTTTAACTGCTCAACTCGACTCATCTCTGACATCACCTGAACCTGTGTAGACCCTTCGCATGGCTGCGCTTTAACTGGTTGTCAAATAACAGATTTATCGCACTGTTTCGCACTGTTAGGGGTATTTTTCTGAATACTCTATCTTTCAAATACTTTATATGCTACTCATCTCACCTCACTTGTTGACCCTATTGCACCATTGCTTCGCCTTCATTTCACATGTAGCTAGCTTGTGTTTTCCTATTTTCATAATAGCTTCACCATAGCAACCCCTATAATATAAATACTCCCTGTACTAGTGGGGTGTGGGCCATTGCTTTGCATGGCATGTTACTCGTCCCTTTTTCACAATAAAAACAAATATTAAAATTGTGCATACACAAATAGTACAGCATTATTACCATTTCGTGACAATAAATCCATGTTTGAGAAGTTATCTATGTTTCCTTCATTAATACAAATTGATTTTGTTAACATGCCATCATGAAACCATACCATACCATTAACAAATAAGCGAACAGTAAAATGTGCATGACCAAAGTACACAATTCCTCTCAGTGTATAGGTGGTGAATATCTCATCAATTGACATGTTTATAATTCGACTCACTATTAAATTTTCAATAGAGTCAATTGTAAACATGATCAGAGGAGGAATTCTATTGAATGTAATAAATTTTATAACCTCTCCCTGACACAATTGACATTTATGTCGTTGTGTATTGATTATGATTTGAGCAAGATATGCTGAGATTGTTCCAGAAAATGAATATGGACAATGAAAAGTAGCATCACATCTATCATTTTCCAGAAGGATTATGTTTTCACAATTCATACATTTAAGACAAGATGAAGTCATTGCTTTATTTGGCTTCATTATATGATGAGCTAAATCACTTATGGCAATACCAATTTGACCATAAGGAAATATTTCAGGTTTATCTTGATGCAATAAATGTCTGATTGTATTTCTAACTGTTTCTAAATCTGTTGTGTTATTCTTTGATCGTTTGAATCCTAAGCTCAAAATCTTTAATATTTCATTGATGCTATTGAATCTTCTTTTCCAACTTGATGCATCGTCATTCCATATTGCTAGTAATATTGTAAAGAGTGAATCATAAGCACAGCTCCAATCTTGCGCATCCCATAAAAACCCTTTTGGTTCATTTAATTCAATAGTCTCTGTTTTTTGTCTTTTTTTCACTATGGAAGATGAACTTACAACTTGTTCTAATTTTCATTTTTTATTTTGCAATACATTGGCAGTGGAATTTTTATGAGCAACAGTGACTGGAACAGTTCCTTTTGCAGGAACAAAGTTGAGGTTTCTGAAATCTGCCTTTTGATTTTTGTTCATAGGTTTAATTAATTGCCATAGAGAGGGCTGTGCTGTGTATTGGTTTAGTTGCTCCGTGGCTTTCCATGCAATAGCAGAATGAACATGTTTTGGAACATATGACTTTCCTTTCCATCTTCTAAATTGCTCAATGATAGAATTTCGTTGATCTCCATTAATATGGCTTGGTAAAAGTCCTTGATATTTGAGTTTGGTTATTTCATCTAAAATTTCTAATTCTCTGAATTCCTGTCTTAGATATCCAGAAGCACCACCAGTAATTACTTTAGGATCAAAGCCTTGAACAATGATGGTTCCTGCAGCAGTTGCACTTCTAGACAAGCAAGTATAATAAGATTGGTGGTTTCTACAACTACTGAGATCAACTACATTGTTAGGACGGGTACGCCCTTGACATGCATAATCAGTCATGGCAAAATTAGGGAGTACCAACACTTGTTCTCTTGACAAGGATATCACATCATCATTGGGTAATGAGCACATAGTGGAAGTGATATGTTTTGTAATTGGCACCACATTTTCAGGAAGGCCATCTATGTATATTTTTTTTGGAGGATTTATTAATCTGACAAATAAAGTGTCCAGTACAATCTGTTGTTCTGGGCCTGTTGCACTCTGCCAACCTACAACAACCGCCTCAGCTCCTTTGGTAATGCAGCACTCTGTTGCATCATTGTTTCTCAGCATCACTGGCATGCCTATACATAACTCTCATTTTCCTGGTATATGATCCAAGGATGATGCATGTGGTTGGTTCCATAGTAATTTCTGGAGTGAAGGTTCTAATATTCTTGTGTGTCGAACGGGATCTGCAATTGTTGATCCGTAATGAGACTTTCTTTTGTTCTTGAAATTACTATGATCATTCCATCTGTCTATTGAATAAAATGATGTTAATAGTCTTTTATTCTCAGCAGCAAAACGTTGGACACCAAGTTCATTGATTTTGTCTTTTTGTGCATTCAATGCAGTAACAACTGATACATTCCTGAACTTCTTTTGGGCTAATTTTGGATCATTTGGACCTTTTCCTGCAATAAGGGTACGAAGAAATGCAATATCTTCAGAAGTACATGCTTTGTATCTCATGTTTTCCAAAGCCAGTCTCAGTTGGACATCTTCTTCTGACTGCTTGGTTTGTCTCATATTTTCACGTAATATAACAACCATTGTAATCTGATGCCAAAGAGCTTTGCCTATGGCAGCTTCCTGATTTGGTATAGTTTGACTGGAATTTACTTGGACACCAACAGTTCCAGAATACAAAGGAGCACCACTCATAGCTGGTGGAAGTTGGGCGAAATCCCCAGCAAATATCATATTAATGCCACCAAAGGGTTCATCATAAATGGCACGTGCTTTTGCACATTGGGCACTGATTTTATACATATCTCTGCAGGATAACATTGATACTTCATCAATGAAAATGTAATCCACACCATCAAGATTGGCACGGACTTGTGCAAGGGAACGAGATGATCCTCCGTGATTAATTCCAAGAATGGAGTGATATGTAGATCCATTTACAAGGGCAGCAGTACCACCAGTTGGAGCAAGAACCAAAAACCAAAGACTCTGGTTGTGTTTACCAAAAAAACAAATCAATGCTTTGATTACTTGTGATTTTCCCGTGCCTGCCATACCACCAAGATACATGCGTAGCTTCTCTGAACTGCTAATCAAGGTAGAGTGATTGGCAATGATATGAAATGCTCTTTTTTGGTCTGTATTCAACTTGAAATCATTGATAGTTATATCAATTAGATGAAGATCAGCTTTGTTTGCAGGAATAAACATGTGGTGGATGTATGCTGCATCTACTATCTTGACATCATTATATTGAAAATTAGATGATTTAATTATGGTCCCTGTCTTTGATGGCAAATTTTTATTTTGTTCTTCAATGATTTCCTTTTTCTTGGCAAGGACTGTGGTTCTCCATGATTTTCCTGATTGTGTTACAGAGGGTTCTACAGGTATTAATGGTCCTATATCTGGGATGCCATCAATACAGTTATCAAGCCATCCTGCCCTTTTCATGGTTCTTTCAGCTATTAGCATTTCATCCTTTCTTTTTTGTCCCTTATAACCAAGTGTCACAAGTAATTCTGTGTCTGTATTTTCATCAAGAGTATCGTTGAAATCATCTCCATTACATGCTAGTTCAGCATTGTGCATGTCATCCATTTTGTCAAAATTGTTTGAAGTCGCCCATGAATATTTGATATCTTCAGTATTATTCTTTTGACGTTTAGCAAAGAAATCATCTCTTGCATCAAGACACTCATATCGCAGACCAAAGTATTTCATGATTTCAAGCTGTCTTTTAGAAAACTTATAATTTGTGAAAGCATTGTCCCATGTTTGTAATTTATTTTTGAGTTCTTTGCCATTTCTCCATGGCTTGAAAAAAGTTAACATTGTACAACAATAATATTCTCGATCACCACGGTCAGCCCTTGGTAAATTGTTTGGAATGAAATTAGGAACTATGAAGGGATCATTTCCTTTCATTTTTGCATGGTGGGTCAGATACTGTGCATGATTGCGTTGCAAAGTATAATCTTTTCATTGATATATCAATTTCTATTTCATCAACTTTATCTGATTCATCACCAATGTCTGTGGTTGTATTATCATTCTTGTTCTTTTTATTTAAGCTGTCAGGCTTCTGAATTTCATCGATTTGCATGAACCTATCATCATCACTAACCTCAGACAAGCTATCATCATTAGAATAGTCAATATCGGTATGTTCAATAAAGGTGTCAGACACATCATCAAATTCTACCTCATCAAAAAGTTGGCTTTGTGTTGATTCTCTGCTAGTCATTTGGGTTTTTCTTTTTGTACCACTTTTATTTGGTTCCATAGTGGCAAGACGTATCCAGTTATACAGTGATACATTATTATACAAAGCCGGTCTGAACATATAATCATTTACTTTGGAAAGTCCTATGTATGATCCATTTTGTTTACCAATCACAACTTTTTGAACGTGATTTTCATCTTCACATGTATTAGCAATTTCTTCATTAGACCATGCACTGAGGACCTCTTTAACATAAGATCTCCAAAAGAATGGTACAAATTTATGACTGGCATAGTGATCAGGATTTCCGAGCACGTATAATGAAGCCATTGGAACACCAATCTCCATTTTGGAAGTGAGGGAATTGACTATTTGTGTAAATAATTTTCTGACTTTGTTTTTCCTGTTTAAATCTCCACCAATCATTTCGGAATTCCTATCAAAAACACTTTTTATTACTTCAAAAATGCTATAGGTTTTCAAAGACATCTTTGTAATATAATCTGTTATATATGCAACTATTGCCTTTATAGCAGTACCAGATAACAAACTAGTCACATCAGAATTACATCGCAGCATATAAGTTACTTCAGGTGTTACTGTGTTCATCCAAGGCTCACCGTGCTTGAGGTTGAGAGCACCAGTATTAGGTTCTACAAAGGTTTGGTGAAAGATATCTCTTGGAAATCGTCTTTTACATTCACCTTTAGAATTAAGACAGTATGGTTTTCTTTTTCCATCGTGTCTGTTATGTAAATTTAATTGCAATAAAAGAGAATCGACAACCTCTGTGAACCTTTGCCACCATGTTGATCTTTTGTCATGATATTGACAATTCATAGAACATGTATATGAAGGTGGATCTGGGAGAACACATGTTGGAGGTTGATATTCAGGTATTGTCATCATCTGTTCCATTTTCTGGGATACCACTTCTTTAGAACCTGTCAAGAATTGTCCTATGCACAAACATTCCAAGTACTCTACTAATCTCTTCTGAAAATCAGAATTTTCATCCATAATTTTGTTACGTATTTCCTGAGGTGTAAGGCATCCCTTTATCCATAGCAGCATGTGAAGATGCAAGGTAAGATGTCCTTGTTCCTCTACTGTTCCATAATAACCTGATGTACTTCCATACAGACCAGGATGAGATTCATTTATTCCTAATATATGTTTGATGAACATTTCAGTAGTAAAGTGAAAGAAGCAGGCTCCAGCCACTGGATTATTTGCAATTAGTTTGTAACAATCCTGGGGTAGACGTAGCTTAGGATAAAACTTTTCTTTGTTGTCAGCATAATATAGGCATAGTGGGTGATTGATGTCTGCAGGTGCAAAAGTGATAAACCAAGTTGGCGCACCAATATAGGATATCAGAGACCAAATCTCATTTCGCATGTATTTCTTGTTAGTAATTGAACCTTTTACCTGACCAGCTACATGGTCCAAGTCTGAAATGAGCTTATAGCATGCTTTTTCCTCAGGTGTTTCCGGTTTTACTCTATCACCTCTGGACAATCTTTTAGAGAGATCATCTAAAACAGCAGTATTGATATTCATCAAGCGATCTGCAATATCATTGAAATTATGTTTGTTAGTCAACAAATATCCACCTGTTGTACTGTCTTTAATCTGTTCCTGATTGAATGCAATCAGTGGAAAATAGGGATCAGTTTGAAATCTTTTGTCATGGTACATCAGGAGGTGTCTTTTGTGCATCATATCACTAATAATTAAAACATCCTTGTCAACGCTACCAATGCCACCCAAGCCATATGGAAAGAGGCAAGGAAACATCATAGGATATAACTGAGGATTATTGAAGAAGGACTCTGGATTTCTAGCATGGCTTATGGCAAGAACACCACCATGATCATTTATCAAATGTTTTGTCGCTCTAGCTATTAATGCTTTTGGACTTGTAATATCTAGATGATCACCAGTTACTCCACTCACAACAAAAGGACAAGGCCCATCTTCCACACCATCTTCCTCTTCATTGTCGAATGCACTAGTGGCTTCCGGTTCCTTATTTGTGTCTGCTGGTCGATATGCAACCACAACAGGAATTCCATGATCTGGATATTGTTCTAGGTTTTCATAGGAGATGTCTAAATCATAGTAGTCTATGTGGTTCAATTTCAGCCATTCTAAAGCTGCAGAAACCCGCTTCCTGCGAACTAATAAAGGTGTTCGCTCCATGTCTTCTGGAGTTGGTCGGGTAGGACCAGTGAAAATGAAAGCTAACACTTCATCAAGTTCTTTAACTTTTGGAGGTAATCGTTGATATATCTTTGGTGTTGGATTCTGAAACATGATGGCATTTGCTTTGATTTTATGCATCCCAGATGACACACGTACAATACATTTGTTGTGACGAACACAAGCAATCAACAGTTGTTCAGCAAATGTCAGATTTCGAAGTTGTGCAGGAATAGTGCCTATCCAAAGGCCATTTGCTAAAGCATATTTGGGAGTTCTACCTTTGTTCAGGCTGACCACACATGGCTTGCATATCCATTTACATGTGTCATCCAGTACTGGACCTTTGATATCCTGTATTGGATCAGAACAATGATATCGTTCCTGTCTTGTGATTCCCATATGTTCTCTGATCAATATCTTCAGATTGACTTTTGTTGTGGATAATAAAGACATATTTTTCAACAAAACTAATTGACCACACACAGCACAGCCACTTTCCTGGAGGCATTCAGGTGATGAATCTTTACACCAGTTGCGGATTATTGTTTCCTTCAACTCAATAGATGGCGGAGGAGGAGGAAAGGAATATTTGTCACAATTTGTTTCCTTGTTTTGTTTTACTCCATGCTCTGGCTTAGTATAACACTGTTCTTTATGGAATCCGCTTTGCTGTTTTTCCAAATGTGACGATATCTTGTTGGCCCATTTTATGTATCGCTCTGTACTTGATTTAACATCATGAATATGGAAAATAGAAACATGTGTTTTACAAGCCGAACATGTATGCTCGGTCAATATGGAAAGTAGATCCTGTCCATGTAACCTTTGCGTTGTTTTTGACAAATATATCTTATGTATTGTTGCTATTTCTATAATATTCTTCGCTGTCAATTGTGGGAGATATTCATGTAAAGGCATTTGAACGCATATATATTCATTGTTATTTCCATACAAAATTCTGGCTGTGTGTTGATCAATATGACCGATGTATTTGAATAATAAACTAGAATCATGGTTGATATTATTGAATGGCAGCATAAATGGTTGGAGAAAATTAAAGTTAAATGTTGGCAGTCGTTTACCACCTCCAATGTAGTGGAACCTATTAAAAGACTTTGTATATAAACATGTCATCATGTTTCTGAATAAATTCAAATTGAACGTAATCATGCATAATCTTCTATATGCGATTGCAAATTGTAGTGTGATCCACAGCAAGGTTGCTTGTGACATAGCAATAGCATTACATTGAAATAAATATAATTTGAAGTCATGTTGTCTCAGGAGACATTGCATGAGTAACGCCTTGATAATCCGACAACGATATTGAACAGTGATAGGTTTCATAAAACAATACAAAGCAAAAAGATATTTAGAAGGTAAGTAGTATGATGTGGCATATTCAATAGAATATATCTGTATTTCGAAAGTGGAATTCTTAACTGTTGTCGAAAAGAGTAATGGATCAAGTTTCAAATTATCTTTTGTTGTCTGATTGAACTTTAGAAGTCGTGAAGCATTTATTTGTATCGGTATCGCTGAACCGCCCTGATCTGGGGCAAACTCATGTTCTATGAGTTCTTCTTTAAAATCACCCAGTTCTTGGGTAGAGCGCTCATGTCCTATGACTTTACCTTGAAATATGTTCGGTTCCTGGACCAAACTCGATACCAAAGGCAAGACGATTGATTCAGCAGAGATGTACGTGAGTTGGCCTGGGCATAGTTGTGGAAATTGTATTACATTGGCAAGAATGTGTAAAGAAGTGACAAGAAAGCATGTGTAGATGATATTGTCGAGATACATGTGGATTTGTGAGAGCAAGAGAAAATCTGGTGATATCTATTTAACTTGTTTAGTGGTTCGGATCATGAATCACAACAATTAACATGCCGAGTTTGATCATATGATATCGCTCCATTTGTATGGCTCTCTGAAACTGTATATTGTGTCTGAAGGCTGTGTTTATTCCCATTTGGTTGCTTCCCGTGATGCAATGATTTCGTCATTGCCTATTCTTTACCATTAGCAAATTAGCAAATTAACGAGATAGCATTGGTATAGGCTGCAGTGGTGTGTTTTGTATGTGACGTTTGACTGAGATTATGATTAATAATCTACAAGAAAGAATTTTAGCCTGAACATACATATATGTTTTAATTGATAACATTTATTGTATTGTCGAATTCTCTTCTTATTTTAGTTGTACATTATTCAAAGCAACAGATAAATTTGTTTTAATACAAGTACAAAAAATGTAGAATTCAAAGGCGATGGTAGAAGCATGTAGAAAGGAGCATGAAAGAATTTGAGCATAATCGTTGCTGGATAATGTAATGCAACGTAGGACATTCCATTCTGCCTGGCATTTGGACAACAACATTTTTTTTGAAGTTGTTGTGGCTTGCCGAACGGTTGACGAACGAATCGAACGCCGTTCGGCAAGTGTTTGGTAAGCCATATAAGCACTATTTATAAACGCCGTTCGGCAAGTGCTTGTTAACCTGTCACAAACATACTGATACATGCTACATAGCTAGACAATTGCCACCACAGATGAACTGTAAGGTTAATCTTGGCCTGTCGATTTCATAACTAGCATTCGATCAATGATGCATATACTCACATAGAATACAGAATATTGGAATCAACTTACCAATCACTAGTGACTGTCATTCTCGGTTGTTTGACTTGGGATATTCTCTTATCTCAGTTCATGCATTAATCACAGCAGGGAACCGATCGATTTACGAATATAACAAGAACTACAAATTTCGCGATGGTAAAAACATATGAAGGGGCGCACGAAAGACCCAGTTCCTAAAACCACAACCAACCAACATCTGACGGAAGAAACCATTAGTAAAATATGACACAGATCATATCAACCTATGGACTCACTTCGAATTACAATCCTGGATCCAATTTGGATGAGGACGGCTTAGGGGGTGGCGTCGCGAATTGCACCGGAGCAGCCGAGGTGTGAATTTGTGGCGGGACAATATTGCCCCAATCCATCTCCATAGGTGAGATGCTTGGCTCCGTCGGGGTTGCTGACGTGTTTCGCGAAGATGCACGCGTGCCAGGACGCAAAGCTAGACGTAGATGGAAGATATATTAATGTATATAATGACGTGATGCTGAACAAGTTACCTAGAGTTGACAATTTTGTCTTCTTTTTTGCCGGCTTATCGCGATCCTCCATGTCGACGTCAAGATCCAATGCATGTGCGGCTTTTGCAAGTCTTTGCCTTTCCGTCTCCAAAACACTATCCTCAATTTGGTCACCACCACCTGGAGACGTTTTCGGGCGTTCATCAGACATGAGCTCATCCCGCACCTCACTCTCGGAGTCCTTGGTCTTATCATTCGAATCCAGCGGTTCAGATGTCCTGATCTCCTGTTCCGAGGAGTCCAGCGTCATGGTTTCCAACTTCGACTTTTTGGTCTTCAATTTCTTGGAGACCTTCGGGACTTCAACAATGGCTGTCCATACCTTAATGGATGTATTACATTGGATAATGGAACTTACGTTTTCGAAACTTGGAATCATGGTCCTCCACCTCTGTTTTGATTTTCTCCATCTTTATGTCCTCTATGAATGGACATTGTAAACGATAAATCTCATATATTGTGTTCAATCACTTACCACCATCGTCCTCTGCGATCTCTGATGCTCTTGTGCGCTCTATAGTGATGAAGCTTGGATATTATTAGCAGGGTCAAAGAAACGTGGCTTACTTGACTTTGGTTTTGGTTTTGGTTTGCTCTTCCCCTTTGTCATCATTTCATCTGGACAGGGCAAAGATCGATGTCATTATATATATATAAAGTGGAAAACGGTAATGCAGACCAGTTACATGATCCTTCTTCTTGTCCTCCGAAACTGCCTTTGCTTTTCCTTTTCCCTTACCAGATGGGACCGAATCCTCTGTAGGTTATATGAAGGTACTGCTAAAATGCAATCTCTGTTGTGGATCCTACCGTTTTTAATGGAGATATCGTGTTCTCTACACCATGTGATGACCCGAGGGATAATTGCACGCTTGATGGCATCGTCCTGTCCATTGAACTTCCATCCGACAACGGTACCATTGTGCCATGACGGAACGGAGTCATCGTATTCGCCCCAGTCTATCAAAAGCTATATTCAATTTATCTATTGTGATGCGGATGAACACATACCAAGATCCTCTGGCATTATGTCTGTATTGATCGCACCTGTTGTATCAACGCCGCAGGGGAATGTTTCTTCACATGATATTCTTTGAGAAGCCACTCATCGAAAACCGTACTGCGCCAATCGCTATTCATCTCCTTTGCCTCTGTTGCCTTCAGCACCTCATCCCATATTTCATCCATCACGACGTCGGTGTATTTCAGATAATATCGAAGAATATCGGTAGCCTCTTGATCTCGTTTGACATATTCTGGTGAATATTGAGGTGCCTTCTTGTCAGCGATGGCCATTGTTACATATATATACATGTTCATGCGATATATGATGCGTCGTAGTGCTTCCTCATATTGAGATGGCAGTTCGCGCCATACTTCACCTCGAGCGGCGACATCGTGAGGATGAGCTTTGATCATATATAGATTGCGTGATAAGACTGGAACGGTACCAGAAGTCTTGTATTCCGCTGGTATCTCATCAGGAACCATATATTGAATCTGGAAAATCGCGTGGAGTTCCTGCATCTTTTTTGGCGCGGTATCAGGCCAGTATTTGAAGGCAGATTGGTTTATGGCAGGGGTGGAGACTTTGATGACAGGAACAGCCATTGAAGAAGCAGAGTTTAATGCTTGGGCAGAATGGAGAGAGAATTTTGGGTAAGTGGAAAAGGGCAAACCTCGTGTGCCAAATGGAGACATAAATAACAACCGGAATCACCTGATCCAATTTGACAACGTTTTAGGGTACGTGTTCGCCGCGTCGTGGATGACATGCAAAATACAGCCGTATATAGAAGAAAACATACCCAAACATACTTTGCTTTCTGTTTTTATTACGGTTTTGCTCACGAGATGGATATACAAGGGGTGTTGAACACACCATTATGAAATATATCAGGATGGATACTCAGTCTTAAAGATTTTCCTGTGTTCGTGATATTTTCAGTCTGACATAAACTGTTGTGACCTAAGGCTCACACGCATCGATAATGTATCTATGTATTGCGGTATTCTCATCTCATATATCTGAACGCAGCCGAAAGGTTAGTTGAATTTCTTTTGGTTCATTCCTTCCAGACTCTCCGTAGCAATTCGTTTCCATCCAACATTAGACAATCTCGATTTTCCTTAATCTATTCGGAATGTAAGGGTTAGTATACTTCTTACTGTTTATTGTTCAAGGAGATTGCAAGTCATGTAGAGTACGATTTGAGTTCTTCTTAATCGTAGTATAGAGTGCAATCATTGCTGGACATTGTCATTCAATGTAGGACAATCCATTCTGCCTGGAATTTGGGCAGCAGCATCTTTTTTACAATTGTAGTGGCTTGCCGAACGGTTGACGAACGAATCGAACGCCGTTCGGCAAGTGTTTGGTAAGCCATATAATCACTCAAACATAATCCAGTGCTAGTAGATAATTGTTATATAAGTATTGCTCGGCATGCAGTACAATGACTTGCTAGACATTGTCATTCAATATAGGACAATCCATTCTGCCTGGAATTTGGGCAGCAGCATTTTTGTTACAATTGTTATGGCTTACCGAACGGTTGACGAACGAATCGAACACCGTTTGGCAAGTGTTTGGTAAGCTATATAAGCACTCAAACATAATCCAGTGCTAGTACACAATTGTTGAATAGCTATTGCTCGGCACACAGCACTATGGCCACATTTGTTGCTGGACATAGGACAGTCCATTCTGTCTCATAGTTGGGAAGCAGCGCTTTCTTTACAATTGTCGTGGCTTGCAGAACAGTCGGTAAACAGGCCGAACGCCGTGCAATAAGTACATCAATATATTAGCAACCATGCTAATCCTTAACCACCACTGTACATGACATCAACACTACATTGACTAGGTTGAGCAGTCATAATACATTGTTGCCTTCGGTACAATTTTCTAGGCTTTCAGGCGATTCAGAGAGCACATATCGACGTTGACGAGTTTTACAGATTACAAAGCGATGATATTTGATGTCACCAGGACATCATTTCGGCACTCCCAACACCATGACCCATTGAACATTGAGGGAGATTCTCTTTATCAAGTCCTCCGCACGCTTGAAAGTACTAATCATATGCCCAACAACGACACAGGAATCAGCTGGAATGTCATGCGGGAAATGTGGAAGCTGTTGGAGACTCTTCAGCGTTGTAGCAAAGTCCGTTTTGACCTTTCGTCCATCGAACATGGGCACTATCATTCCTTTAAAACACAGCTATTCTGTATCCATGAGCACTTACCAATATCGTGAAAAGAAAGCGCTGCCTTTTGATAGGATGGCGCTGCCCGACGAGTGAAGGGGCTGAGTTTCCCCGATTTGGAAGGCGATGCCTCTGTACAACCTGATTTAAGTTAGTCATTAAGAGTTAATATCAGACGTACTACTCGGAGATACGTCCATTGCACTTGCAGAAGTGGTTGCGAAGGACACAAAGTCCTTGAATAGTTGTGCTCGAAATTCCGCCTCACCGATTACCATTCCAATTGCACCAATATATCGCTCCCACTCGCCTTGTAACAGTGCGCCCTGGATAACCTTGACAGGTTTCGTGTTACCACCCACCTTTGGTTCGTCCAGGTAACAAGATTCCACCATGATGACAGATGTGAAGATAATTGGATCGCCTCCTCCAACAGCATGGAAGAAGTTTCGCCCAAATCCACCTGTAGAGATTCGGGCTGGATCATCACGAGAAAGATTCGAATATTTGCCAGAGCGAACGAAGGTTATGGCGGAAAACAACAAACTGCATTATACGAAATTGAATCACTACAATCATTGTGAAGATATCGAAACAACTGACTCTCTGTTGATCTTATAAATGTTGGAAAGGATTTGGCTAAACTCCGGATTGCCATTTCCAATGGCACTGGACCAAGATACCATTGCCGCCGCCCTGAAGTCGCTTCAGTATATCATGGATACATTGAATGAAATACATATACATACTTGATGTTTACACACTCCTGATAGGTATCGATAAGCTGTGCATCTCGATTTCCAATATCGGACTCATTGACATCCGGAGATGGTAAACTTAATACAGGATGTTCATCATGAAAAGATCATGTTAAGACTAGGTCAAACGCACCTGGTGATCCGGTGCTGAAAATAATTCGCCTCTCCATCATTGCTACTAGACTCTTTGTTATCATCACTGTCACCAACCACCGCAGTCTTGGTAAAGGTAGATGTCGTAGCTTTGGAGGTGCTGACATCATTCACGTGTAAGGAACGCCCATACCAATGCATAGATAATTTCACAATACATACCGGAACACATCATCAGACCTCTTGGTCAAACTGAATTTGACCTTGGTACGAATCCTAGAATGTCCAGCATAAGCTAGATGTCATCAAAGGCAGACAAGTCAACTCACTTGGAATCGCCGCCTTCATCATCATCAGCGTTTTCAAGGTCGTCCAATTTATGATGACTGGATTTCTGCTTCTTGGAGGGAGAATATGTATCACTAACGATGAGATCTGAATGATGAACAAGACAGATAGATAATAACATGATATTTACACATCATTGTCGATGTCTATAATATTGGGCGATGGTGAAAGATAGCGTCGTTTTCCTCTGGAAAAAAAAGAAAAGCAATTAGCGTCATAAGACATACTTTCATATTAAATGACTTACTTCGCTTTGGTTTCGGACAATTTCTTGGTAGGCCTAATTAACGGAATATATTAACAAAGCAGAGTGGAAATGAAGAATTCTACGAACGTTTTAGACGCTTTGGAAACTACAACACTGCCAATGCTTCGAATGCTAATAATATCATCCTCTGCCTCCGATAGAGTGACACTGTCCAAACGTTAGGAGAATGTAACACAATTAATATGTGAGTACATACACATCATCATCGACCCATTTGGCAGCGGCATGTTTCCCCTTCTTCCCCACTGCCGCACGCCTGTTATTTAAACGGATTAGTGACGGAACAGACAGGAAACATATGAGGTTACATAGGAGCCCTCGATCTGAGCTTTGAATTCGGTTTAGCGGTTGCAGACTTCTTGGGAGGCATTGAAACAAGAGGAACTAACGCATAGCCGAATGTTTCCTCGACTTTAAATCCACCTGCATGGAGGATGAACAATAGGACATATGACATCCCGATGACCAATCACCTGATATGCTGGTGTATGCTACAACACCACAAATATGGAACCTTTTGAGTGGAAGAAATGATGGACGGACATGTTATCAAAGCCAGGATAACCGGGATTCATGAAAACTGGATATCGTTGACTAACGGAAATGATGGATTAACATGTGATCAATGTCATGGTGGCCAGGTTTCAATAAATGCGGAATATCTTGAGCGGGCAAAGGGTGCGTTAGCTCCTAAACAATGTCGGGATAACCAGGTCTCAATAAACCGGAAACAGTCTGAGCGGGAGAAATGATGGATAGGCTGTTAACCAATGCCAGGATGACCGGACCTCGATGAAACAGCAACCTCTTTGGCGAAAGAAATGATGGATGAGCTCGATCAATGCTGACTAAGTTCGTTCATAAATAGAAATTCGCTAACCAAAAGGAGATATTGCCAGTTCGATACATATCGGCTTGGCTGACAAATACAATCAAATCGGTACAGGGGCTACAACAACAAAAGGATCAAGTATTGCGGCACCGTAGCTGGCTGTGCAAACGTATTCTGTTTCAAACGTAAATGCAGAAACGCTAAACGACATCCACACAATACCTATAATCAGAAAGTTGAGAATGAAAATGTCACATGTGTATTTTGTGCTGAAGCATGTGATCAGGATATAATCATAGATTCCGAGAAAAGTATTTCTCTATATCAATCAACCTTCTCTTCCATATTCAACGATGGATGACCATTATAATTTCGCAGACGCATGTGAGCCATACATACGCATACATTCACTCATACCTGATATGACATTGACAGCCAAATACTTGGAAAGCCTCATAGCCACACGATTAAATGACGATGATACTCAACTAGCGAATTCCGCAAATGTCAGTAATCACACTGAAAATATTATCATGTTGATCATATGCACAGATTTTGAATATCAATGTCATACATAACGATTGCCCAAACTGCTGGAGATTTATATTGCCGGCGACAGATACAACAGAACCGGAAGAATTGGTCTTAAGCCTGCAAGCAATATTGGCAAAGAAGGATCTACCGCCCATCACAACAATGTAAGGGTAATATATCTTATATTACAAGAATACTTTATAGAACTCCAATAGTCCACCCGAACGCCAAATCCCATTTATCCGTCAAAGCGTTATCGTTACAGGTCTTAATACCACAGGCTTCAATTCCTTTATCGATAACCTTCATATTCTGCATCGGAAGCTAGCTCGTTATTTCCCCGAACGTGCGATACAGGACTTTATGCCAGCTACCTACATGGAATACACCGCATTAGCAATAGGAACCCAATATTTCACTGATCGCCGATCCAATGACACCTCCCGTGAAATCCCATTCGACCGCAATGTTGATCCCAAAGGCATCCTAACGTCCATGGCCAATGAACGATATTTCCATGGAATGGACAACCGGGTCCTTTATTTCAAGTTGGAGTCAAGTGGGAATCGATCTCAGTGAGTGTTTGATCATTATGATACAAATACCCGGATTAAAAGAAAAAACATATTAGCTTTGTGGCTGGAAATCCTATTTGCTTCAGAGTCGGTGATATCGTTGAGGTTCAATTCACCGTATTGGCGGTTCCTGTGAGGGGAGACAAGTTTAAGATGATTTTATGCCTGCGATCATTGGCATTGGTTGAAAGTGACTTTACAGAGGTATCGTTCGTATCTTTGCTGTAATTCAGATGTCCACTAATTTGTACACTCTCTCAGGATGCGGCCATGAATCGAAAGAACACGAATGTATACACTCCGACTCCATTATCCAGAATTTCAATCAAACGCAGAGTAGGCTACGACTATCTAGACGATAATGCGGATGATATCGTGGAGACAAGGAGGCGTCTCAAAAATATGAATATCAATCCAAGGGATTAATGGGGTATATGTATTCTGTTCCAACATCCACAGGCCTTGGGTATTCGTATCTATGAAGACTATCTCACAATATATTTTGTACTACCACCAAAATTTTTGTAATACTTACTGTGCCGAGATTTTTGTAATAGGATGTCAAAGCATTCCTCACAGTAGTTTAAAACATTTGTAGAAGTCCATCAAAGGAATGCGGAATGTACTTGAAAGAATTTGTTGGAGTGCTTCTTCAGGTATTTGTAATACCACAAGATATTTGTAGCAGTTTTCAAAAATTGTACAGGTTCATGGGTTTGTTATGCAGCTTACATAGATGTGTAGTAGTACTTAGTACTTAAAGCCTTTGTGGTACTCCTCATTAACACGTAATGCCTTCAGGTATTTGTAATATTCTAGTATACAGACGATGTCAGCAGGCGAAATTCCGAGAATCCCATTGTACATGGCTTGTCAGATATATGTCAAGTAGGGAGTTGTATAATGGTCTCAGAACATGCATACCAGCATCCAAACATATGACAAACCATATTTAAAACTGTTAGTGCAGCTTATTAAAATTGTTTGTTGCTGAATCTTATCACCAATTGTATGAGAATGCATTCTATATGGGATTTGGGCATCAACATCTTTTTGAGAATTGTTGTGGTTTGCCGAATGGTTGACGAACAGGTCATGGAAGCACCATTTCGCAGATTCTCATTAAGCACAAGTACACTAATGCATGCTAAATGGCTTGGTGAACAATTGCAAAATGGGTATTGCTTGGTATGCAGTACTATTCCGCAATCATTGCTGGATAATATAATCCAATGTATTATGCCTGGTATTTGGGCAGGAACATTTTTTTTGAAGTTGTTGTGGCTTGCCGAACGGTTGACGAACGAATCGAACGCCGTTCGGCAAGTGCTTGTTAAGTCATATAAATATGTGTTAATTCCAAAATCTTGTCTTACATGTCTTATGGGTTATCACACACCTGGGCGAATCTTTATGGCAATCATTGTGTCAATGGTACTGTATACTAAGCAATACACATTTGACAAGTATCTACTCAGACATGTAAGACAAGTCTTAGGCATTAATATATTTGTGACGGTTTAGATGGCTTTACATGCACTTGCCGAATGGCGTTCGATTCGTTCGTCAACCGTTCGGCAAGCCACAACAACTGTAAAAAAATTGTTGCTGCCCAAATTCCATGCAGAATGGATTGACACACTTAACATTCAAACGATCCGGACCGATCGACAAGGCATCGTCGGTTTTCTTTGTTATTGCTACAATAGTTGCTTAGTATCGTTTTATAGGCTATTGTAAAATTATGTACAATAAAGAGTAAAGCTGACATTGTGATGGAATTTCCAGTCGTTTACTCCTGCTTCAATTTCCATACAGCAACGAGGAACCCTAAGACAAACGCCAGGACCGTCACGATAACACTATCGGGAAGCGTCAACCGTGGTCTTGGAACGTTTGTTACGACATACCTCTCGATCTCTTGTTGCAAAGCCCTTTCACGCCGTTGCGCCACCTTTCGCAATCTTCTTTCCCGCCTCGCCTCGGAACGGTCATTTGATAATTCGGCGATTGCTAAAAATATGTTAATACGATGCCATAAATGGTTAGTAAACTTACTTATGTTTATCTGATCACCCGCAATGTCGGTCAGGTCGCACCGAGTGAGTTCAGAACGTTTGGCTTTCCCGAAGAACATAGTACTGGGTTGAGATGATATAAAGTGGAAATCGAGTAAACGTCTAACGACTACAGAATGAAATTACATAGAAATGATTGAAATTACACAGAAACGATTGTAATTACACAGAAAGAATCAGGCTCTCAGGATTAGTGCTACATCTGATGTTACACTATATTTGAACGCTCTCCTGATCATACTATTTGCCTGTCTAGTGTTGCCGTGGCTCGGCTAGCCGGTCGGCCGGCTATGCAAGCTGCAGCTACGGCTACATTAGCTGGCCGTTTTTTGTCCTAGCCATAGCCGTAGCTGCAGCTCAAGCCGACTAGCCGCAGCTCAAGCTGACTGGCTGCTGGCTAGTTGGTGGGGGACGGTGACCAGGCCATCAACCTCGCAAAGGCCGTGTACACGTCAATTGACGTGATGACGCCATTTGCGAGGTGAATGGGGCCAGGGACGTTCCATGGCCGTCCGTGCGTGCTACCTACCTCGCGAAGAATGGGGACACGTCAATTGATGCGCCCCGTCTGTTTTCGCAAGGTTGGGTGGGGCTGGGGACTTTCCATGGGCGTCCGCGCGTGCTGACTACCTCGCGAAGAACGGGGGCACGTCAATTGACATGCTCTGTCTGTTTTCGCAAGGTTGGATGGGGCTGGGGCTTCCCATGGGCATCCGCACGTCAATTGACGCAGCCGGGGCGTGTTCGCGAGGTGGGACTTTTGTTGCTGTGTCCGTCTTCGTCGTCGCCTCATACATTCCCCTCGTTAGCTGATGTCGTTGGGACTGAATTTGGGGGGACGTACCTGGGCCGGTAGGTGGGCGCACCACCCTCCCGGACTTGTTCTCCATCGTCGTCATCGCTGTCGTCGTTGCTTGGTCCTTGTGGTTGTTGCCATGCGGGTTGTGCGTGCCTTTCGCTGGTCCGATTGTTGTGGTTCTTGCAGGACATGTAAGAGGAGGTGGGAGATGGGGAGATGGTGGGAGATGGTGGTGGTGGGTTGTGCTGTTCGTCGTCGTCGTCGTCGCCGCCGGTGTTGTAAGGAAGTAGGCTGTATGCATATTTGAAGCCAGTCGATCTCAGCTTGCGCAAGTTTCAGACTCAGTTTTAAATTTTATTTTGCACGAAAGCCTTGCAATGTAGATATATCATTCAAGTTAGAAGTAAATACACCAACTGGACTTGGGATAGATAGTACCGGCTAGCCGGCCGAATAGCCGCAGCTAACGGCTACAGGAAATACTGTAGCTGCAGCCGTAGCTGGTTTGTAGCCTAGCTGAGCCGGTCACAAGCCGAGCCGATTTGGCGGCTTGGCTATGGCTAGTAGCCGACTTCTAGCTGTAGCCGCGGCAACACTATGCCTGTCTCTGCAGTGAATGCCAGAAAATACTTTTCAAGATATTTTCAGTGGGGCAATCCAATATGACTAACAATGCTAAGTCCTGAAACGACAACTACATAACTAACTTAACAGTATTCTCCTTGTCCAATAAGCATTCATTCATGTGTATCAGCTACAATAGGTGAATATTGTTATGTCTATCATTTATAACCCATATAAAGTATAATTCCAACATTGGCATTCCTCTTGATATTCGTATTGATGGCACTAGATGACATATCAAAAATCAGAATAATACATGTAATATTTATTTACGGAAAATCCAACGGATTTCTCTTGACATGCCCTTGCATGAGATAGTTGAGAAAAATTTCACTGAGATGGTTGAAAACACTTCAAACCTACCAAATATCGCTCGACATGCATTTGTCAAGCAATTAAATTATGATTCACCATACCTATTGTAAGCACATTACCTGTTATATGTTATTGTCATGTGACCTGGTTCCGATCATTATATAGTCAGCAACTTTAACTTAAACTTGGATAACCCACTTCCTCGTGACCAACTCCAGCAACAAATACCCGTATCTGGTACCTTTCATAGTTCACATTATCAAATCATTTACACACCTTCATTTCTGTAGTTTTGAAATATGCCTAGAGCTCAGGAATTTGGCTATGAAGTTTGCGCCCATATCTGTCCAGGACGAAAATGCACATCAGTACAGACACGAACCATCCTTTGGAACAAAGAAGGGAGCTCCTGTCAGCGACATTGTGGATCAGCATTGAAACACCCGAATTGTATTTCATCTGGAATCTGCCCACAGTCTGTGTGTCTTGGCCGGAGGTTCATAGAGAACTCTCAAGGCGTCCGAAATCCTACGGATGAGGAGCGTTCACTATTGCCACCAGCACGCTCACCGTCTCCCTCCGATGTCGAAATGGATTATACCCCAATGAATACAACAGCGCCAACTGCCAACGAAAACCGAGTCTTCCGAATTATTTTTGTTCTTGATCCTACGACATGCGTTGTCAGCAAATCTGCCGCAACAAATGACCTGGCGTTTGTTACAATCACAATATCAAAGAAGGAATACGATATCGTTTCACACCTTGAGGGGTTTATACATAGCACCAAGAACCACAAGTCTCGTTATGGGGTTTGCATTCAGGAATGGGTATGTACTTTGCCTTGGTGATCTACATAAGTTTATACATGATGCAATCTATAATCAATAGGTTTATGTGGCCATGCGAATGCAGCATTGGCAATGCGATGATCCCAGTACACCAGCACAATGATTCCAGGTTAAATACATGTTTTGGCCAGAATTTCATCATGCGATGCTCCAATACAATCGAAAAAACGAAACATGGGAAAAGTTCAAATCAGCCGATTGTGTCTTTGGTGGAGTCGACATGGGAATGTCATACATGTGAGGGTTTAAATAATTGCCATCCAGTCTTTGATTGATGGAAGAGTTTATAGCGGTAATCAATATGGTATAACGCTGGAAAATGTGTCAAGCTTCTTGGCTGGAATTGAGGAGCTTTGTCGAACGGTCCATGTGTGGCCACCACCGAAACAAATGAATACCGTTCATCTGAAATGGACGCAGATGCAGAACCTGCTCCACATAGCCCTTACGAAGACAAACACAATACGCCCGCAAGTGAGGTTGTTGATCGATGGAGAACCATTTCCAGCAAATATTGTGTTGAAAAGAACGCATAGCGACACCGGCCACCACGTTTTATTCCCGGGTGATCCAAGACGTAATTGGGATTATATGCGTCAGAATAGTGAGGTGCCCGGTTCACGTTGGTTCGGTCAAACCTACGTTGAGCCACTAGCCAAAATTGGAGAATGGCGGGTGTTTTTGGTGGGTGGAAGGGTCATCTATACGGTCCACACACATTACAACAAGGAAACGAAATCATGGAAGTGGGACATTGTGACGACATTTTATACGTTGGAGGAATTGAGGTAAGTACAAACGCCCTCTCTCACACCATAAGCCTTAATCCCTCATCTCGTTTAAGATCGTTCCAATCACAAGGGATTTTGTTGAAAACAGATGTATGCAATCCGGACCAAGGCTCCATTGCGATTCGAGACCAAGGCAAACAACAATTCTTCGACTTCGTTCGAAGCACATACGAAGGCTTGTATGCGATTGAGTCAAGCGTGATTGGTGGAAAGCCTTCAATGAGTGTATTTTGTCGGATGGACATCTCACTCATCGTTGATTCACAGACCAACCACGTTTGCTATTTTGTGAACGAGGTTGAAAGATATCACACTACAAGCCTGTGGTCCAACATGAAGCAGGGTGCAAAGTCTGTTCGGGCTCCACTCGGATCTTTTGCGGACACGTTTTCGAGTGTCTTCTACAAATACCTTGCAGATATTACAAATCCATATCAGTATCTTTAAACAAATGTCATTAAGCACAGTTTAATCAAGCATTTCAATACAAAACAGATTGCAGAGTCTCCGATAAGGAGAACTATTTGATATAAAATAAGGACATCCATCAGAACAACCGTAAATAGTTGTACAAGCGTCCTATGGAGGGTTGGTAACAGAATCCAAACAAACATATATAGAATTATGCCAACCGACCATAAAACAGATGTACAACCAGCTACAGCATATTGGACAAGTCATACAACTGTTGTACAACCATCTAATACATGGGCATGACACGGGTGTATTGATTCTCTGATCCACTGGCCACAAATAAATTCCACAACCATTGACAGCATATTAGATGGATGCTGACGATGTTTGTAGCATTTATTTGATTTTTTATGACTGGGAAACCCCTGCCGAACGGTTGACAAATGGACCGAACGGTGTTCGGCAAGCCTTTGTAAGCTCATACAGAATGTGCTTATATTTATTTCCTTACCAACTAGTCATACAACACTTGTATGGTCATATATGGCATATCGAACACATGGGCTTGGGATTGGTTGTACTGATCCTCTTATCCACTGGCTACCAATAAATTCCGCAACCATTGCCAGCATATCGTACAGATATTGATGACATTGCATGCAATTATCTTGATTGCTCATGAATAGGCAAATTCTCCTGAACAGTTCTTGACCAGGCTAGATTGTAATTCATTCACCTTGCGCCACAGGTATTTACAGGCCATTATAAATTAAACAAGTACAGCCAAAACCTTCAACATCCATCTAAATTGTGGGCTGTATATGGCTCTGGAATTTATTTGTGGGCAGTGGATGAGAGAATCAATTAACCGTGCCATGCCCATGTATTAAATATGCTATAGATGGTTGTACAACGGTTGTATGACTGGTTGGTAAGGAAATAAATATAAGCACATTCTGTATGAGCTTACAAAGGCTTGCCGAACGCCGTTCGGTCCGTTTGTCAACCGTTCGGCAGGGGTTTCCCAGTCATAAAAAATCAAATAAATGCTACAAACATCGTCAGCATCCATCTAATATGCTGTCAATAGTTGTGGAATTTATTTGTGGCCAGTGGACGACAGAACCAATACAACCGTGTCATGCCCATGTATTAAATATGCTATAGATGGTTGTACAACAGTTGTACAACTGGTTGGTAAGGAAATAAATATAAGCACATTCTGTATGAGCTTACAAAGGCTTGCCGAACGCCGTTCAGTCCGTTCGTCAACCGTTCAGCAGGGGTTTCCCAGTCATAAAAAATCAAATAAATGCTACAAACATCGTCAGCATCCATCTAATATGTTGTCAATGGTTGTGGAATTTATTTGTGGCCACTGGATCAGACAATCAATACAACCGTGAAGTCCAAAAATGTTGTAAACGATAAGGTTATCTAAGAGTAGTATTTACACCAAAGATAGTGCAGGCAGAATTTTACACTATTTGGTCTCCAGATATTCAGGCACATATCTGGAGACCGAATAAATTAAATTCAGCCTGCACTATCTTTGGTGTGAATCCTGCATTTAGATAACCTTACTTTTTACAACATTTTCACACTGATGATAACAACAGAAATATACTGAAGCTAGCACAACTTTGAGGTATTTATATAGTACTTATATTCTCTCATCATCCTAATCCATTGTTCACGGGAATGATGCGATTTATTTCGAGCATCGGACAAATACAACTACAGCGAAGGGAAACGTATAAAACCCAGATGCATACGGAGACAACAACAAACGATGTCGTTCCAAAATTCACCAGCAACCCAGGACTAAATGCAAGATACCGTTAGTAAATTATGATAGAAACCGTCTCAGCCCTGAACTTACTGTGAATTACAGTTCTGGTTCCAATTTGGATGATGACTGCTTAGGGGATGGGGCCCTGGACTGTACTGGAGGCGTCAAGGTTTGAAATTGGGGTGGAACGATATTACCCCAATCCATATCCATAAGTGAAATTCTTGACTCTGTGGGGGTTGATGATGTGTGGCGCGATGACGCACGCGTACCAACACGCAAACCTAAACATTTTTGACAGATAGGCTTAATGTGTATCATGACATGTTGCTGAACAATTTACCTGGAGTTGACAATCTCTTCTTCTTTCTTGCCGGCATTTCTAGATCCTCCATTGTGACGTCAATGTCCAAAGTATTTGCCACCTTGCCAGACTGTCGCCTTTTTGTCTCCAAAACAATCTCCTCGTTCTTTTCATCGCCGATTGGAGACTTCTTCGGGTGTTCACCAGACATACCCTCCTTTTTGATGTCAATTCCAGATGTATGCGACGTCTTGTCTAGATTTTGGCCTTTTAACACCAACGCAAGATCGTCATCCTTTTCACCATCATGCGGAGACTTTTGCGGGCGTTGACTGGACGTAGCTTCATCTCCCATGTCAACATCAATGTCCTTGGCCCCATCATTCGAACCCAACAGTCCCGATGTCTCGATCTCCTGATCCGTGGAGTCTAATGTCGCAGTGTCTGACTTTGACTTCCTGGTCTTCAATCCTTTAGAAGCTTTCGGAATTTCGACAACGGCTGCCTAGAATTTAATGGATAAAGTATGTAAAATGATGGAACTTACATATCTGGGACTTGGAACCATGTTTCTTCAAGTCGGCTTCAATTTGCTCCATCTTGACATCCTCTATCCATAAACGTGATGAATATAAATATCATATATAGCATCCAATTTCTTACCTCCGTCGTCCTCTGCGACCTTTGATCCCCTCGTGCACTCTATGGTGACTTCAATTAGATATTAGTGGCAGGGTCAATGGAATATGCTTACTCGACTTCAGTTTCGGTTTCAGTTTCGGTTTGGTCTTCCCATCTTTCGTCTTGATATCTGGGGAAAGCAGAAATCGATATCATGATATTTAAAATAGTCGCAAATATGATAATACGGACCAGTTGCACGATCCTTCTGTTTGTCGTCCGATACCGCCTTTGCTTGGCCTTTGCCTTTGCCCTTATCTTCTGGGACCGAATCCTCTGTAAACTACATCAAATCGTTGAAAGACACAATTTCCCTATGGGCTTTACCGTTCTCAATGGGTGCATTGTGTCCTCCACACCATGCGATAACGCGAGGGATAATTGCACGCTTCGTGGTATCGTCCAGTTTATTAAATGACCATTTGGCGACGGTGCCGCTGTGCCACGATGGGACAGAGTCATCATATTCATCCCAGTCTATAAATAGTGATAGGTTGAACTTAGCGGTTGTAATAGAAATCAATACATACCGAGATCTTCGGGTTTTATGTCTGTATTTATTGCGCCATGTTGGATTAAAGCCGCAGGCGAATGTTTCTTCACATAAAATTCCTTGAGGAGCCACTCATCAAAAACCTTGCTGCGCCAATCAGGATTAAACTCGTTCACCTCTGTCGCCTTCAGCACCTCATCCCATATTTCATCCATAACTGTATCCGTGTACTTTAGGTAATCTCGAAGAATGTCGGTAGCTTCCTTGTCTTGGTCAACATATTCTGGTGAATATTGAGGCACTTTCTTGTCAGTGAGTGCTGATGTTACATATATGTACAGGTTCATTTGGTAGATGATGCGTTGTAGTGGCTCTTCATATCGATGGGGTAGTTCATGCCATAATTGACCTCGAGCGGCGACATCGTGAGGGCGAGCCTTCATGATATACAAGTTGTGCGAAAGGACAGGAATGGTACCGGAAGCCTCGTATTCTCTTGGTATTTCTTGGGGGACGATGTACTGGATCTGGTAGATGCGGTGGAGTTCCTGCATCTTTCTTGGGGGGGCATTGGGCCAGTATTTGAAGGCTGAAGAGTCTATGGCAGGTGTGGGGACTTTGATGATCGGAAGAGCCATCGTGGGAGCAGAATGCAAAGTTTGGTGTATCTGTAAAGCAAGTTGTGGAGGTGGAAAAGGGCAAATCCTGTGTTCGATTTGATTACAAATAACAACCAAAACCACCTGATCTGAATTAACAACGTGTTTTGTGCATGGCGTCTGACCTAAAGCCTCTATAGATAGCGAAAACATAGCCAAATATACCATTACTCACCGTAGGCCTTATGTTCTTGGGAAAGTCCTGCTTTCCTGATAGCCATCAATTAGGCTGAGGAATATTGGGCTTTCATTTGAGATGTCATATGTATGTGAGTCGAGTGAAATATCACTGATTTTAAGATTTACATAGCTTGACAAGTGTTCACTACAAACACACCGGGTGATGAATTTCTGCCATCAAATAATCTCCAGATATCCACTTACATATTGAAATTATTTGTGTTGTCATCATAATCGCAAAAATGTTATAAACAATAAGACTATCTAAATGTGGTATTCACACCGAAGATAATACAGGCAGACTACTTTTAGATTATTTGGTCCCAAGATATTCAGGCAGATGGCTTTCTGCCTGAATATCTTGGGACCAAATAATCTAAAAGTAGTCTGCCTGTACTATCTTCGGTGTGAATACCACATTTAGATAGTCTTATTGTTTATAACATTTATGCTGTTAATGGTTGTGGAATTTATTTGTGGCCAGTGGACAACAGAATCAATACATCCGTGCCATGCTCATGTATTAAGGATACTATAGATGGTTGTACAACAGTTGTATGACTTGTTGGTAAGGAAATAAATATAAGCAAATTCTGTATAAGCTTACAAAGGCTTGCCGAACGCCGTTCGATTCGTTCGTCAACTGTTCGGCAGGGGTTTCCCAGTCATAAAAAATTAAATAAATGCTACAAACATCGTCAGCATCCATCTAATATGCTGTCAATGGTTGTGGAATTTATTTGTGGCCAGTGGACAACAGAATCAATACATCCGTGCCATGCCCATGTAGTAAATACGCTATAGATGGTGGTACAACAGTTGTATGACCAGTTGGTAAGGAAATAAATACAAGCAAATTCTGTATGAGCTTACAAAGGCTTGTCGAACGCCACTCAATCCGTTCCTCAACCATTCAGCAGGGCTTTCCAAGTCATGACAAATTACATAAATGCTACAGATGTTGTCAACATCCATCTAATATGCTGTCAGTGGTTGTGGAATTTATTTGTGGCCAGTGGACAACAGAATCAATACATCCTTGCCATGCCCATGTATTGAATATGCTTAAGATGGCTGTACAACAGTTGTGTGACTGTTGGTAAGGAAATAAATATAAGCAAATTTTGTATGACCTTACACACCCTTCTCGAATGCCATTCAGCTGTTCGTCAACTGTTCGGCAGGGGTTTCCAGTCATAACAAAGTAAATAAATCCTACAAATGTCATCAACATCCAACTAATATGTTGTCAATGGTTGTGGAATTCATTTGTGGCCAGTGGATAAGAGAATGAGCACAACCAATGGCATGCGCATGTGTTGGATATGCTATGGATGACCCTACAACAGTTGTATCAGACCAATCCAGACCAAGCTCCATTGTAATTCAAGACCTAAACAAGCAACAAATCTTCAACTTTGAAAGTCTGTATGCCAGCCCATAATGTGAGTTCTGGAGTTTCTTCTTACTACACTTTCTACACTCAATTAACCAAGCAAGTTGGGAGAATGGAGCTCATTCCACATTCCAAATTCAGCAGCTCTGACGAATTCGGTAGCTTTGATCCAGCTACCTTATTGTTCTTACTGATTAGGTCAACAAGTTCTCACAGTTACAAGAGGAAAAACTCACACGGTTTCATAATTATTCCCAGGACTTCAAATTTGTTCTCACAGTTTGTTAAATTTATTCCCACGGTATGGCGAATTGGCATTTGTGGCGTTTGCGACCCTGAACTGAAAACTGACCGTATACAAAATGATTCCCTAATAGGGACTCGTAATGGCTTACACTTGAAAGCCAAAACCCAGTACAATCAAGCCATGGCACAATACGAACTTGTACAGGAATTAGACGGAAAAGAGATGGAGGAAATCATACTTCGGCTTACTGGAATCATTGCTGAGTGTGACTTACCTCCAGTCAGCTGACTTCCAAGGTGAGCGCTACCTGGCTATATCAAAATCTTGGAGACCTGACTTGCAAGTCTTTGATAGTTCCGAAGCCAGGGTCAAATTTCTACAACAACATGTTACTTTAACAGGGCTAAATTCACCTGGATTCGACTTGGCTATGGAGAATATCCAGACCATCCACGCCATATTTGCCAAGGGTATCAGTCCCTTCAAACTCCAACCTTGGACACCTGGTACATTTTCGGGATATGCGACAGTTGAAGCGCACAAAAGATACTTTACAAGTGCAAAACTTGCTATTCACTCTGACATTGTTCCCTTTGGTCCTCTCATTGATCCCCATGGTGTTTTGGCATCTGTAGATCAAAGTCGATACTTTCACACCACTGCCGATGACGTCGGATATTTTTCCAGGCTTGTGACCACTGACAAAAAATACAAGTGAGTACACAACTTTCTCTGCAATGCAAACTCAAGGAAACATGTAGGTACGAACATACCACACCAACCAGCTTTGTTCCTGGTGTGATAGTGGACCTTCAGCTCTCATTTCGTGCATTTTGTCCCAAGGAAAATAAGACTTTCAAGCTCGGTTTGGTACTTCAGTCAATGGCTCTCATTGACAACAAATTCGCAGAGGTGTGTGGACTACTCTTGTTATAGTTTCTCATTATAACTTATTTTATAAAGGAGGCTTCAAAGACACTTTTGAAATCCCAGCGTCTTCAGGTCAAAGTGTCATCAAAAATTCGGAAAAGAGGTGTAGCATTTACTGATGATGAGGATGAGGCAAGGCCTCCAATGTGGATTAAAATTTATAGCTCACCGTTATTCAATTTTCATGAGTTTTTGTACCGACTTATTTCTAGACTATACAAATTTTTTTTCTTGTCCGCCTGAGCAGTGTTTGAACTCATAAATTATGTATTTATGGAAATATTTGAGGACATGCTCTACAAAAACTAGTTCATTCATGATTTTTGTCAGAAGAAGTGATTTGGGGTCCAAGGTGGGGGGATGGGGGGCGGCAGGGGGGTATGAGAAGGAGAGGGTCAGTACAACTCAATGGCAAGCATTGAACCACTTCTGGGGCCATACTTACAGTCCATTGGGTCCCCCCTAACTGCTCCCGGTGCGATTTAGCGGTCCGTCGTCTGGGGGTAGAGATCTGGTGTGTGAGGGGGTATGAGGAGGAGGGGGTCAGTATGACTCAACAGGAAACATCGTACCACTTTTGGGGTGATCCCTACACTCCATTGGGTCACCCCTAACTGCTCCCCATGCGGTTTGGCAGTCCGTCGTCTGGGAGTAGAGATCTGGGATGTGGGGGGTATGAGGAGGAGGAGGTCAGTATGGCGAAAGGGGAAACATCGTACCACTTTTGGGGTGTTCCCTACACTCCATTAAGTCCCTCCTGATTACTCCGTGTGTGGATTGGCCGTCCGACTGCAGGGGGTAGAGATCTGGTGTATGGGGCATGAGGAGGAGAGGGTCAGTAAAACTCAATGGGAAGCATCGAACCACTTCTGGGGGCATACTTACAGTACATTGGATTCCACCTGACTACTCCTGGCTTGCTTTTGTAGTCCATGATCCAGGGGTAGAGATCTGGTATGTTGAGACGGAGGAGGAGAGTGTGACTGTTTGTGACAATTTCCTTTTTCGATCAAATTCCGCGTCATACAATTTTTTTTTCTCATTCATTGGAGTGGTTTTTGATTTTTTATGACCTCAAGGTAAATCCTATATTGCTGAAAATATTTGAGGACAAAATTCAAAGGATCAAGTTCATTCATGATTTTTCCCAAAAAAAACGGGTTAGAAATGCAGAATTTGGCTCTATGGTCGATTTCAAACATTAATTAATTAATTAATTAATTACTGACGAACTGCCATATATCCTGGACTCATAAGAACGAGTCTTCCAAAAATGGAAGAACTCGTAATTAGGAACGAACACGTCAAGTATTACAGAAATTCCGAGATAACAAGTTGTTCCTGAAGATCGGAAAATGTACCTTTGATGCCCAGCGAGTGGAATATCTGGGTCTCATTGTCAAACATGGGAAAGTACGCATGGACCCTATGAAGACAGATGCAATCACCAACTGGCCGATCCCGAAGAACAAAAAAGAATTACAATCATTCTTGGGTTTCCTCAATTTCTATTGATGATTCGTTCGTAACTTCGCACAAGTTGCGTTACTGTTAAATTCTTTAACTGGGAAAAACGATTGGGAGTGGAATACAGAACAACAAACCGTGTTCGAGAAATTGAAACGAATCATTACGACAGATCCCGTTCTTGTCATCCCCAATAACCATGGAAAATTCAAGATCGAATGTGATGCTTCTGATTTTGCCACCGGTGCTATTCTGTCCCAACAACAAGATGACGGTACTTGGCATCCAGTAGCCTTCCTATCAAATAGCATGTCCCCAGCAGAAAGAAATTATGATGTCCATGATAAGGAATTACTCGCAATGATCCGATGTTTCGAACAATGGCGACATTTCCTTCTTGGTACACCAGAGATCATCGATGTCTATACCGATCATCAAAACTTGACCTATTTCCGACAACCGCAAAACTTCACTCGACGGCAAGCCTGATGGATCTCTTTCCTCCAGGACTATAATTTCCAACTTCATCACCGCCCTGGAACCCTGAACCACAAGGCAGACTTGCTTTCACAGCGTGTTGACCACGACCGAGGTCTCGACGACAATAAAAACGTTGTTGCGCTCCCTGACTCCCTATTCATGGCTTCCATTGATACTACCACGATGAACCCCCAATGGCAAGAACAATTCATCAAACATAGGCTCCAGCTAGATGAACAAGTTAGCAAAGGAATAAAAGATTCTAGCTCACCTTGGAAGTGTATGGATGATGGTTTGATCTATTATAACGATTTGTTATATGTCCCAAAAGATGACCATCTCCGAGGAGAAATCATACAGGAACATCATGATACTCCATTATCTGGACATCCCGGACAAGAAAATACGTTCAGGGCCATCGCTCGATATTTCACCTGGCCATCTCTCCATGCCGATGTCAATAAATATGTTGTAGCATGTCTACCCTGTCAACAAAAGAAGGTTCATCAAGGAAAGAAACCAGGGTTGTTGCATCCTCATACGATCCCCCCGTACCCATGGCATACCGCCACAATGGATCTAATCGGCCCTTTGCCTGAATCACAAGGTTTCAATGCTATCCTGGTAGTGATGGATAAACTGAAGAAACAATCAGTCCTCATCCCCACTACTACTACTACGTTGACCTCGGAAGGATCTGCATGTTTATACCACGATAATGTCTTCAAACGATTTGGATTACCCCATGTCATCATCTCTGATCTCGGGACACAATTTGTGTCTGGTTTCACGAAGGAGTTAAATCGTCTGTTAGGAATTGTCGGACATCTGACGACTGCATATCACCCACAAGCAGACGGACAAACTGAACAAGCTAATGCCGAAATCGAAACATACCTCCGTTTGTTCATCAATCAACGACAAGATGATTGGGCCAAGTGGTTGGCCTTAGCAGAATTTGCCTTAGCTAATCATGAATCCTCGTCCACCGGCATGTCCCCATTTTATGCAACGATGGGTTTCCATCCCTGGAAAGGAAAGGAACCAGTCAAAGAAGAGATCGTCAATGAATCTGCCGCCTCTTTTGCAGATCGAATGAATTGTATACAGGAACAGGCAACCAACACCTTGACTATTGCTCAGGAAAAGATGAAGAAATTCTATGATAGGAAACATCGTCCCACCCCAGAATACAATGTCGGCGACAAGGTGTGGTTAGAATCTACAAACATCGATTCTCTCCATCCATCCAAAAAGTTGGATGACAACGATATGGCCCTTTTCCCATCCTAAAGAAGGTTGGACGGTCATCCTACGAATTAAAGCTTCCTCCTACGTGGTCAAAGAAATACCCCATCTTCAATGAGGTTCTTCTATCCCCATACGTTCCACCCACTTTCCCCCAACAGGCCATTACATTACCGCAGCCACCCGCAGAAATTGTTGATGGACAGGAAGAGTATGAGATTGAAGAAGTCATCGATTCTGTTGTTTGTAGGAATCGCTGGTTCTATCTCATTCATTGGTTAGGTTATCCCCGCAAAGAGGACTCATGGATACCTGCATCAGAGACAAAACACTTGTCTCCGAATTCCATCGGTTACACCCCTGTGCACCTACTTCGGCTAACCTGCGCATCTCGATCATCCCTTGTCCCATCGATGCTTCTCCGTTGCGTTCTCCTGCTACCGATGTCATTGTGTCCGTTGAACCCAAAGTCATCGCTTCATTCCTCTCACGGCAGGAAAATTATGACTTTCGGTCGTTCGCTTTCCCGACCTCAGTCCGTTGTTTATGGTTATTCGAGCTTGGCGAAGTAAACGCCATCACCCATGTCATCACAGTCAGTACACCATGTACCCATGGTGGCCTCCGTGATGTCGCAGGTGGCCTCAGTAATCTCGCTTTCAATGATGGACAGCTATCTACATACGCGTATCCGGTTGTCATGATGCATCGTATGCACACCCCCCTCCCTTCAGCTTTGTTGTGGGACCGGTATGACGTTTTACCCCCTCTTCGTTTCTGTGAGGTGCCGCCCCGTCTCCTCTCCGATCACCCCGTCAACCCTTTCCTCCGCATCTTCTGATGTTCGCTCATCCGCAATGATGTTAAACTATGATGTACAGAGTTGGGGGTTTGGAGACCTCCTTTCTGTTGTTGGCTACTATATAACTTATCCGCCAGATCTGCGACCCCCTGACACAGTCTGCCCCAAGCAGCCTTGCTGGCTGCCATGAATGGCTCATGGTCTGTCCCTGATATACCCTTTATCCTTTCTGTTTAATTCCTTCCCGTCTCTCTCTGTTCTTGTTTGCGCGGACGCGAACCTTGTGGGGGGGGTATTGTTACCTTTTTGCCCCTTTTTGCCCTGCTTACTCATCGCTCAATTCCCACGGCCACTTTCCCACGACAAAGTACACAAGTCCCACGTTCCTATTGGCTACTGTTCTCTCGGGTCCAATCTCTCACGCTTTGACATCTCCACATGTACGATCAAACACATGCCTGGTTATCGTCCAATCACATCGCGCTTACTCATCCAAGATAAGAGGGCTTAATGCCATTGGCTGGAGATAAGAGGGAGTTCTGCCATTGGACGATAGAGTACTGCCTCCCCTGCTGGAGATAAGAGGGAGTTCTGCCATTGGACAATAGAGTGCTGCCTCCCCTCAAGTTCTTGCCTTTATATGTCATCGTTGTATGTACATTGTACTTTACGTTTAGTCTGGTTTACCATACTGGATCAATAATATCCCCCTTCTCCCTCTCATTGCTCGAAGTTAGTTTGAGTCCGTTTGTTGTCGGAGCTGTCCTGTAGACAATCTGTAACATCGTCCAGCATGTAGAATAGTGAAGCTGGGATCATGTCATGTATCACCTTCTCTGCCCCCTCCATATCTATACCCGCATTGAAGAGTTCTTCTTTGGCACCCGCTCAGGCAGCCTCGTCCTCGCCATCAAACACCTTATGAAGTCGGTCGACTTCCTCCTCCTCCAGGAATGCGTACAGTGTAAACAGAAAATTGAATTGCTGCACCATCTCCTCAACATATTTCATCAGCAGCTGCGTGAATATTATCAATGTTCACAGTATTTGATGGACAGCAAATATCGTACTTACCCCTCCATATTTTCCTCGGAAGGTATCCAAAGCCCATTTGATTTGCACAATCCTCGCATCGTGGAACACCAAACTGTATTGCAAGATCATTATGTAGAACGTTATCGCTAGGTCACTGTTGAACACCACGCTGAACTTACTGTTCGTCTTCGTCGCGAGCGCCTTCATGATTTTCATCTCCTTCAGATATTGCGTTTCGTGTTCGTCCCTCGCCCTGAGAAGGTCCTTCAACGTCGCCGTCAATTTCTCCTCCTCTGTTTCCTTGTAGATGTGTTTCATCTCGTTCCGCAATAAATAATCTGAGACCACTTTGCCGTGCGACTCGACCAAATCTGTCGCCAAGCTTCATCTTGTTAGCATTGCATCACTTGAACCACTTACCAAGATCGTACACCGACACCATCCAATATCCAACTCCAGTTATCTTCATCTCAAGCTCGTGGATTTCCTCCTGACTGGCCACACTCTCCTTTTTGCGATCTTTCTTTCGCAACCCGTTGATGTATCGTGACATTCCATCCTCCACTTTCTGCAACGCATACTGTCTGTGTCGTCCACCAGCCATGATCACTTCAACTTGCACCGCCCTCCACCCTAAATGTAAGTCTCGGTAACTCGTGCCCTGCATCCATTCTGTCCGTGAGTTTCATTGCATCAATCCATCCACTCAGTATCACCACTGGAATCGAGTTGTCAACCATATAACGTTGGATCATGTTCTCCATCATCCAATGGTATATCTTTTCTCCCTCTCCAACATTCAACAGGCAATAGTTGTATTGTCCAAACTTCAGTTTATGCTTCATATGGAGGACATTCACCTTTGCATATCCCATCAGACATTGTTTAGTGACCACTTTCATCTTCATGGTGCTGTCCCCCTTTGTAATTGCTGTCGTAACTTTGTTTCCACTCAATTTCTGGTATAGATATGAACTATTATCAAGGTTACTAGAATTAAACTTTGCATCACTCACCACTTTCTTTGCACCTGGCATGATTGTACTGATTATCGTTATGTTTACACACAGACTCCACAAGACATTTAAGATTGTCTTTGTTTGTCTCCATTGCCTTATTTGGTAAGCTTAGGTGATTTGTGGATCATCAGGTTGAAGCGAATATCGTTTGTGAACAATATTTGCGTCATATTTGAATGTTTTACTGTTGTTCATCTAGTGATGTGAAGATCATTCGCGAACGATATTCACGTTGTTGTAGGCTGTCTTGTCTTGTTGTTGTTGTGTTGTTATTTGTTGCATATGTCATTGAGCACAACACGATTCGCCCTTCCTCGTCTCCATCCATGGTATTGGCTACACCACTGACCTCACGCTGACAACCAATGCCTCTTGCTTGTCAATGCCAACTCTGTTGTGGTTTGGATAGCGCATATATGCTCATCGCCATCCAACACCCATAGGTTCTCTATCTCTTCTTATCCATGCTGTCACACTCACTGCCCACCTTTTACAACAGCTATCTGTGCTAGTAGATGAAAACAATGACACCGCCAATAAGGTTCGCTCTTCGACACCGTTTTTTGTGAATTGATGCAACAGTGGTACCTGCCCTCAGATCCAACGCCAAATGGAGCTGAAGCAAACCACAACACAAGCGCTGCCAGTAGCAAGCAATAGGTATGTTTCGATATTGATTCCACGCTATGCCCACAGTGCTTGATTTCAGGTAACTTATACATTTACCCCCAGACTCCATGCTTTCATAATTAGGCAATGGCACGGATATATCCGCGGATTTTGAGTCTCCAATTGGTTATGAAGTATATAGGCCCAATTCACCTCTATTTGCTATACTATATGGAGAGAAAATCTACATAATATGTTAAATATGGTGGCCCCAAAGTGTTGGGTATGGCTTTGAAATATTAAAAGGTGTTATTCTGCATCTACTGGACGGTGTTGTTCGTGAGAAAAGTTTATATGAAAAAAACTAATCTGCACCAAGGGTTTCCGGAGTGCGACTTTGATCGGGAAATTACCTTGTTGTTCTTCAGGGAATGGTAAGCAACTGTTAAACACCTATGGTCTGTGCTCAACAACTGTGTTGTCTGAAGTTTGTCCTAACAAAGATTAGTGTAGTCAAGATAACAGTGAACAGCTACCTTGAGTAAGTTTAAGTCAAGCTATATGACTTAGAGGATGGGTGAACAGTGAGGTCTTTCCTACACAAGGTAAAGACTTTGAGAGTATACACAAGCAAGAGTGACAAGTGTTGTGTATGATGAACAAGGATGGGATGAGCAAGAGATAGTGGAAGTCAAACAAGTGTGTGTGACAAAAACTATCTAACAGAATGTGACAATAATGAAAGTATGAGACAATAAAACAGTCAAGAAGTATTGATGATCAAGGTATCTGACAATATTCCGAAGCTTCAAACGCACATTGGCTACTGGTTCAGAATATGTACTGGGATATCTTGGTGAAGACCAATATATCTTGAGATAAATGACAATAGTAACAGCACTATGTCACAGAATATTTCCCAAACTAGTAATAAAAGAGTATCAATATATCAGATATTGATAGATCAATTAAGACTATCTGATTTGAGAAGGAATAGCAAGCAAGAATAAGACTGGAACTGTAACTGAATTGGTATACTAGCTACTACAGAAGTAGTTAGATACTAAAGGGGTGAATCAAAGGATGATGGGAATGGGGGATCAAGTTTGACTTGGGGGGGATCAACTTTTGACTGATGTCTCCTGCAGAAACTGGGCCCTATTTATACCTTTTCAACTACAGGAGTCATTCAGAGTCATAGGATGGAGTATGAAATGAGTGTACAGGTTAGTGAGTCATAACTGGTCATAGTAGAGTAATATGAAATGAGGGGGCATAGGGTGAGTAAGCATTGGAAATAGGGGCATAGGTTTGTGAGTCAAGAGGAATCACAAGGGAGTAATTTGAAATGGGGCATAGGGTGTGCAAGCACATAAAAGGCAAAATGGAAATTGGGGCATAGGTTTGTGGGCATATAAAAGGGCAATTGGAAATTGGGGCATAGGTTTGTGACTCATGCAGAGTCAATTACTGAGAATCATATGGTACTGTGAGAAAGGATGGGGGCATAATTGGTCATAATGGTGTCATAATGGTGTCATAAGGTGTCATGATGGTGTCATAAGGTGTCATAATGGTGTCATAAGGTGTCATAATGGGGTCATAAGGTGGGGCTGCTGATTGATCAATGAGTTATCTGAGGGGAGATGAGCCACTGGCTGATCTTCTCTGAGATCTGGGGTGGTCTATGGTTCTCCAGGAATCATGGATCAAGGCTGGAACATGTAATTTCAAATTGGGCTTCTAGAATCAGTTCTTCAGGCTGTGCTTCCTTTTCCAATGTTCTAGAATAGAAGGCTGTGCTTCCTCTGTCAATGTTCTTTGATGGAAGATAGAAGGCTGTGCTGTGCTTCCTTTCCAAGGTTCTAGAATAGAAGATGGAAGGCTGTGCTTCTTATCTTATCTGTTATCATGAAAGATAAGAAGGTGGCTGTGGAATGTGGCTGCTCTGATCTTGGATCTTGATGTCTGATGTAAGGCTGTGGCTGTTGATCTTATCCTTTCCTTATTAGTAGAGATAAGGATAAGTCAGCTATTATCTAATCCTGTAATCTGATAAGGCCTTGTCCCTTCATTACTGATACTGTAAGCTGGGTTTGATGGTGGCTGGGCACCATCCCTTAGTGCTTGGGGCTATATTCCTGATATTGTCCACTTGTTGTCCTGGCTATTGAGAGAAGGGATACTCCAGCTGAAATTGCAATATTGCAGCTGAATGGAAAATTGCATAAATATCCTTTCTCTAAACTTGTACCATGTTTTTGATCCAAAACCATTTTGGATCATGACAACGGATACAAAATGGATAAAAATCCGTGAAGCCATGGATACAGCGTATGAAAAAACCTCGGAGTAGCAGACGGGAAATTTCATATCTAAGGCTATAAACGATATTTTATTGGTTTCTTCTAGTTTGAACAATGAAGGGAGGGATAGAATGGAGTTTGTTAAAAAGTTTCAGGTGAAATTACTCTTGAGAAATACCAGCAATTGTTTGTATATTGATATTTTATTATGTACATCACCTAAAAAATCCATGCCATTGCCTATTCATGATCAGACTTAGACATTTTCACAATCAGACTCAGATCTCTCGTTCTAACACTTTCGCAATCGAATGAGAACTTGACGCTTTCGTACTCTCATTTCTGTAGCGTACAGCCTCTTTTATGCAATTAAATCAATATTCAGTGCTATTATTCAGTTATGGTTTTTGTAAATATAATGAAAGCTGTAAGATTATAATATGTAGCTACCCTTACCCGGTGTAACAGGCAATCCCCTGCCATCCCTGTCCTTACACTGGCTGTGGAGCAAGGTAAGGTCAGTCGACATGGTCATTCGTCACCAATATAGTCATTTCTGACCATGTTGCCAAGAGTTTACCTTTTTATCTTGTGGGGGGATTGCAATGTAAGCCGGGTCGGTAAGTAGGTGGTCTAGGTGAAAAAGGTGAACCTTACCTGGCAAGGTAAGGCTAGGTAACATAATGCACTTTTGCTGATGCCATTTCCTGCAAAGATTATATGACGTGACATTTTTTGTGACACATCCAATCAAATTAGGCAAGTACTGCCAGAAAAACTATGGAAGACCACTTTCAATTGTAACTCAAAGGTGCATGTTTAACGACAAATAGTTGTTCTCCAATATCAGTGATCCAGTGGAATCCAGCTCTGTGCAGAGGAGTGGAGATCTTTGGGAACATTGAGTTTCCTAAATTCTTTCTACCCTAGAATTTACACAATGTTACAGAAAGCAATCAACCAGGCCTTAGCTGCGATAGCTCAGCTGGAGGCAGAATCTGGCAGATGTCGGACAGCTGAAAGCTGATCAGAGGGAGCTGAAAGCGAATCAGAGGGAGCTGGATTGTGAGGTTCCCATGCTTAATGGAATGATGACTAGTATTCAACAGACGCTGTTACAGTAAGTCTCTACCCAATTTTCTGTTCCCCTCCATCATTAGACATTTGAACTCCTTAGACTTCACGCTTCATTGTGATATCTACTTCTCCAAATTTTCATAAACTCATACCTGATTGTTTCCTCTATGGGGATGACATTGACGGAAGTTGTCATCGGAGAGTGTAAGACGTATGTGTAACTTGTGAGTCATATTGTCCTAAATTTGCTCGGTCTTGACCTGAGCAATTCCACTCTATCGTCGCGGCAAATGCTGGATTTGGCCCTGTTTGCCCCTAGCCGCCAATTTTTCATTTGAACGTCCAGTCTTGTTTTATTTTTTGTGTTTGAATCTAACTACCAACGCAGGTGAGCGACCACCAATGCCACCAATACCCTGATCCCAACTACAACCACAACAAATGTCCACCTAAAACGCACCCACAACATGTCTTCGCCTCACCTGATCCTTGCGTCCCCATTGTCCCATCGGCAGAAATGGAAGACGACAACCTGCTGCTGTTCGTGCTGCAGGATTTTACCAGAACAAAGCAAGGGTTTGAGTGTATGAGGGTTTGGATCAACCATAGGAAAAGAGGTGTTTCATTTGACATGCCATTGAAAGTCGAAGCACCCGGAAAATGACCGTAAGTGCTGGACGAGACCGGAGTTCTATGTACTTGACCAGACTCGCAGGGCTGGACATGGACTATTGCTATTATTCTTTCATGGAAGCTCACCCTGCTCATACCCTTCCCACGAATGCTCGAGTAGAAGCTGTGGATGCTTTGAGTTGGGCATATGCAGGTATGTCTACACGGTGATGCGCAGGTGGGGGTAGTAAGAAGGGAATCTAACTAGGAACTGCTAACAAAGGTGCGAGGAAGTTTCGGAAAGCCTACTCTAGGATAGAAGAGGAAATAGAAGAAATAGAAAGGTGTGAGACACTCAATATAAATGCTGCGATAAAAGTCAAAGTGGTGCGATAAAAATAAGAGAGTTGCGATAAAAATCGAAGAGGTGCGATAAAAATAAAAAAGTCGCAGTGAAATGGAAGGGTCGGACAGTGAGAGAAGGTAATATAAAGCAAAGGGACTGGGTCTAGGACTAGGGGTAGGCTCTGAGACGAAGGGGGAAGGACAGTGTATCTGGATTGTCTGGGGGTTCTCTGTGTTGTGTGTCTAGTGGCTCATACATGGAGGTATATAAGCTGTAAGGACAAAGGAAGAGGGATGAAAGGAGTATACTATATGGGGATATCAGAGAGAGGGGCATATCATAAAGGAAGAGTATAGGGGACGATGCATAAGAAAGTAGAACAAAGAAAACAAAGGAAATACTTCGAAATGCGATAACTAAAGATCTCCGAAGTCGCAGATGATTGCAATAGTCGCGACTTGATCGCAAGGTCGAAGAGTGTCGGGTTGATGTGAATTACATAGAATCATGAGATATGTCAAATCGGAGGCCAGGATCGTACGGTGTGTATCAGCGGACTAGCATAGTATATTCAAGTCTCTCGTATATGATGGGAAACTAGATCGTTTACTTCTGCACATTGACGAGTGCCACCTCCATTCACTCAAGAGGAGTGTCAAGAACTTATGAACCTGCTTCGGACATTTGGCAGTGCGGAATGCCCAATTTTCATTTGGTTAACGAATCTCCAGACACCCCAGCTAATTCTGGTATACATACTGTTCCATCTCATGCTTGTGCCTCGGAATCCTGTACTATACTATTTTTTTCAAGCACTTGTTGATACGCTATAGGAAGCTGTAAAGGGGGAGATCCCCAAACAAACTACCTATTAGGTGAATGCGAGGATGCGAAGATGTCTACTACACGTAGAAAGGTATAGAGAGATATAGAAACTACTATAAAGTTTCCGAACAATGCGAACGTACATGCGACAGTTGCAATCAACTGTGCGACTTCGCGAACATGGTCGCGACGAAGATATCGATATCGGATGACGAGGATAGACAAACTCAAGACTATAACTTGAGTTCGAAGCTAAAGGGGAGCTCTATAGCTCTGAGACTAAGATTGAAGGGGAGGGAAGTCGTAGATTTCTCTCTGTAAAGGAGGAGGGGGTTCTGTCTCTCTCTATCTATGTATCTAAACTACATCTCTTTTTATACTACTTCGATTGGAGGATCGGAACGGTATAAAATCAATAGAAAGGAGTAGTAATGATACTAAATGGAGATGGGGAGAACGGGATCAGAAGGTGAAACATAAGATGAAGAACAAAGAACAAAGGAAGATGAAAGGTAAATTGAATAAGAAAGAGAAACTAATATGAAAATACGTCCAAAATGATCGAAAGTGAGGTAGGAGGTGGATGGGATAGGGGGAATGAACCTCCGATAAAGGCAGGATCGGTCTGATATGGGATGGCTTTGTTCTGTGGGTGCGACAAGTTCGGAAGCGATTGAAGTTGTCAAGAGATATCGGAAGAGTTCGCAGACGTTCATTAGATCGTGAGGTATCAGGATACAATTGATGGAGAGGTATAGTACGTCCGATTCGCGTATTTGGAGCATAGGATCGTATGATGCGTATCATTGTCCATGTTGCGAGCAGACGAGGAAAGTGGACTTTGGGGTGCAGGGCCAAAGTTTGTTCTCTGGGTTTGCGCCTGTTTAGTGGTGAGTATGAACTAGGAAATTTCTGGCATTTTTTTTTTTGAACCGATTACGCGTTGTGTTCTTTTTGTTTGTTCAAAGGCTGCAATGGTCCTGAGTACACCTGTGACCTTCCTTTCTTTGCCAGGCTTGGACAACTTTGCGCAGGTTGTTGGCTTTGTGCGATTCTTCTGTCAACGTCGTGCATAACGTCCTTGGTCATTGCCCTCTTTCGGTTCAAGTCAGAAATTGAACGGGGATGGTGAATATGGGTGCCGAGGGATTTGTGATACAACCTGTACGTTGTAGTAGTGGATGGTGTCCACTACTATGAGTAGATCACGTGACTATTCCCACGTTCCGTAGGATTACCTTTTGTGTAGATAGCTTATGAGACTTCAGCTTGTCACACCACCTCGAGACCACTGAGGCACCAGTAGGGACCCCAGTCCCTACTACACCTGGTGATGAGAGTGTGATCCGTCTCATGCTTGCTTTTCTCACCATTCTCTAGCTTTTTTGAGCTTTTTTGAGCTTTTCTACAGTTTTCTCGCACCTACAGTTTTTTTCACGCGGTCTCACCACCCAGTTGCGGAGCAACCCCCGTTCTTCATCTATGGCCACCCACGCGGCCACCCGTATTTTTGTTAGATAACCCACGAGCCTTCGCGTTTCACCATACGCCGCCACGGCCTCTTTTTCGAGGCAAAAAGGCCAATCCGCGCACCGCCAAGTCGTCATCCTCGGATTTTTGTCATTATTCACCGCCGAGACACACTCCACAAGTTATGTCCGCGCTCGACGCGCCCCTTTTCGCCAACGGCCCACGTCCTAAAGCCCCACGCACCCCCGCGCACGCCACACGCGAGCCAACCTCGCCGTTTTAGAACCCCCGCGGCTCGCCACGTCAGTTTCGTTAGCACCCCATTCTCGCGAGTTAAAGCCCCACACGTACCCGCTGCACTCCCTGCGCTCTCGTTCGACATACCAGAGCCCCGCGCTCCCGTTCATCGCCCCAAACGAACGGTCGCCGGCCTTTATGGCCAACGCCACGTCACCACGCCTGCATCCCCCGTTTTCGCATATGCGAGTCTTCTAGCCCATACAACGGACCCCACAGGCCCTCGTTCGACGTACCAGACGTCCCCGTTCACTCGCACAGTCCCAAACGAACACCCGCCGGCTTTATGGCCACCCCACGGACCCGCCGCGTCGACGTCAGTCGACCCCCGGTTTTTCACCACCCACCCACGCGAACGCACTCGCCCAGCTCCCCACGTCCTCGTTCTACGCCCTAAAGTACCAGGCACCCTTTCGCCACCCTTCATGAGCCACCCCCGCCATTTTCGAGCCCCCAAAGACCTGCCACATCATGCCCCGTCGATCCCCGGTTTTTCGTAAGTTCCCCACCCCACATTATTCCTTTTGGCTCCCTGCAACCTCGTTCGACAACCGAGGTCCTACTGCTCCCACTGTGTCACCTACCCCCACCCCGTCCCACACCACCACTTGACAAGACCCCCACGTTTTTTGCAAATTACACTCTGAGCACAGGCGATTCGGTCTACACGGCGGCATCCACTACGATGAGGAATCCCTTCGGTGGCATCCATCGGGAGTGAGGTATCCCTTGATGTAGGCAGCGTTTCATAAGTCCTCGACGGAGTTGGAGTTTGAGTTAGAGTTATGAGAGCCTTGTGAGTTTTGGTTTTGGTTTCTCAGTGGCGAGGACGCCACTGTTTTTTTCGAGGGGGGTACATGTAGTAGTGGATGGTGTCCACTACTATGAGTAGATCACGTGACTATTCCCACGTTCCGTAGGATTACCTTTTGTGTAGATAGCTTATGAGACTTCAGCTTGTCACACCACCTCGAGACCACTGAGGCACCAGTAGGGACCCCAGTCCCTACTACAACGTCCCCCAAAAATAACACAACTTTTTCCAATAATAAATCTTTAAATTGACAATGTGTCTATGATTTCGTAGAGGAGAATTGTCGTGTGGTCACTTCCTTTTGCATTCCTTGCATATTCTTTGACAGCTTTCATCGTCGGAATTTCCCTGTACTCCTTCCGAGGAGTGGCACCCACAGACCCACGTCAAGTCACACACCCTTTTGATGACTACACCAAGTGGACAGTTGTGGAAGCGATCGGCGGTTTGGTGTCTGTGTTGACTCGATTTTACTTTCGAGACATTGAGGAAAAGTTTTTCAGTGATTTTATTTATCATATGCTTCTCAAAGTGGTATGTCCCTATCTCAAGTGCTCCCGATGATGGGAACCCAGCGAAAACAAGGAAAAAAATTGAGGAATCGATAGCTCTATGGTATCATCACACAGAACACTCACCAACACGTGGAGATTGTACTTGGATGTGGAGAGTTTCCTCATGGGTTCAGGATGAGGGAAAATGTCCGACAAGGTATCTGCCTCTATCAGCGTGTCTTCGTCGAGAAAGTGGCGTTGGATCACTTTCTTCTTGAGGCCCTTGTGGATCGTGATAGATCCCTTGCAAAAGTAATGTAGCTAAGAAATTGATCAAAACGGAGAAACTAAATACATTCCAGAGCGTGAGTTGATCGGGGTCAACATTGGCAAATGCAGCTGGCTTCTCCTTCAAGATCGCCTTCTTCAGGTCATCCACCATTCGACTATCCTCGATGGAAATGGAAAACGATTGATTAGATACGTTGAGAATCCAACAGAAGAGAGTGACGGTGCGCATGATGACTCAGTCATACAACACTTCCTTCACTGACTGAGTCGTGCACTTCCCGTGCAACCTTGTTCATCGTCTTGAACATATTTCCCCGCCTCTGTCATCCGGTCTCCTTCGGCCCAAGCACTCTATATCGTTACCAGGATCATACTTAGAGCGTCAAGAGCTCGAACTGCATGACGCTGATGGAGCCGTAAGTGACATCTTTTTATCGTCATATTTCGATTAATGTGCTCACGTTATGCTCATGTTTGCAGAATGAACAACGGCCAGGATCACCTCATCACGGTGTCGACGTCGGCACCATCTGTGGTGGCACTCTCCTTTCTCCCTAACAAGCCATGCTCGATATCCTCGGCTTCAAGAGTGCCCACCTGACCGATCCAGATGATGAGGAATGGCTGGAGGAGAGTGGCATCAGTTTTATGGGAAAATAGTTGTATGGTGATAGGGATACATACACAGAGGTGGGAGAGGAAGGGATTGAGTTGGGCGAACAGGAGCCGACTCGAGCTGTAGTAGTATGGAGATGCAGGGGTGGGTGAGGGGCGATCGAGGGTCCTTGAACCTGTTGGCGAGAACGGCATTGGAGGTCATGTGGCGGAGGTTGACAGTGGTCGGAGGGTGTGGGGAAGAGTGCAACAATGGGGGTAACGACAAGCTCATAACTGCAAGAAAATTAGCGGGAATCATGAGAAAAAAAGAGAAAACGGGAAACTGGAGTCGGACAAATCCCCACTAAAAGCCTTAGTATGTCGCATAGTATTGAACAAGCCTAAGGGCGGCCCAGCCATGACAGTCTGCTGTTGGATTCATTGAGACATCAGGATGGAAATCCTTGTCCTGATCACATTTGATAGAAGTAGGCAAGTCATCTTCTGAATGGGTTCTGTGCTTATTGCTTATTGCTTAACAAAGCGCGGAAAGATCTCAAAAGCAGATATCTTGATGGGCAAGAGAGTACTAGTTAGCTAATGACAGTCGAACTTTCACTAATATTCAATGGCGCTCTTCTCCCCCTTTGATGTCCAGCGCTCTTGTAAAATGTTTAGCATTATATACAATAATTTAAATAAATTCTTACTTTGTGAGTGTTACAAGCGAAGGCCTTGATGGCGCACTGGACCTGCCAAACTGGTTAGATTCAGTTATCCATTGTAAAAATGATTACTACTTACTGATACAACTTTTTAAAAATTTCACCGAAACCAGTTTGCATCCATTGCCCACTATTTTGAGCAACAATGATGTCATTCAGGTAATCAACAAGTTGCTCCAGTTGCGTGAGCCAGTTTTGAAGGAAATCAATCTTTTCCTTAAGAGCGTCGAGGGAGCTGTTGATAGTGTACATATCCATGGTGTGTTTTTCACGGCTGCAAATTGGATTCTTTTATACTATTGTTTTGTGGCTATGAGCCGTCCAGACCCTGACAAGCCCAGAGCCCAAGCGAGTCGCGTACCCTATTGATACATCATTTGGGTTCACGGCATTAATAAATTGCGCTGTTGATATTATGTATGAGGTCCTCCACAACACCCTTAGTAGCTGATCGTACCATTGCACTGGGATTGTTCCTCTACCATGGTTCTTCTTCCGCCATTTGTTTCGTAATATTACTCCACAATGGGCAAAGTACTGTCATTGAAGACGTTGTCATCAATAAGCAAGGGTATCTTATTCTTATTCTCCTCTGGTTGCCTCCCTTGAGCACCATGAGACTACCCCACATCATCTCAATCTGACTCTCCATCGCAGCAATGGCACCTGCAGAGAATCAGTGCCCATTTAGAACGTGTGCTAGATCACATTGTACCAGGACGATCCTCCTCACTGTCATCCTCCTCCTCTTTGTTGTCTTAAAGCGGAGGTAAAGCCTTCTACTTTTCATTGAAGAGGCAGAACCCTTCGTATACATGCTCCTGGGCAGATTGATGCTGGGGGCCTGGATGGAATTGCCTGGTTACTCCTTAATTATCTCGTCACAGTGGAACCACCAACGGGATCAACAGGGCACCATCTAAGAATATCTCTAACAGTCACGTGAATGTATATGAGGAAGGAGAAGTCATTAAACAGCATACAGTCACGGCCAACAACATTGTCCAACTCTTCATGACACTTGTGTTGAATCTTGGGGTTGAGCGTCGTTGCGAGCAGAAACCAGGCTGACAGCAGCAGTCGTCTCAGCTCCAGCCGAACTACACAGCACCTCAGCTTTTCTATCGCACTAGTATTGTAGAGAATGATTTGAGACTCACCTCTGGCTCTCAGGTATGCCCATTTTAGACTGGTGACCGAGGCAAAACCTTGAGGTTTTTGCCTCTGACATAAGAGCGATGGATACCGGTCTACGCCCATTTTATGTTGTTGTTTACAGGCACAACTAAGATAAGCCATGAATGGAGATCAATTCAGCTTCTAACCCCTCCACATCACTCCATCTCTTCATCTCGCAACTGCGACCAATCCCTGTCTCCTGTCCCTGCACAGGCACCAGCACCAGTTAAATGTTGCCCCAAATCACCTCCCCCTGCCATCCACATTTATAGCAAAAATTTAAATCCCAAGGCTACTCGTGCTGACACGCTCTTCCAATTCTTGGAAGAGGTTCGAGAGATGTGCATGTTTGATGTTCCTTTTCAGCACAAAGATTCTCTTGAACAAGGCAACACATCTGTGAACATGCGGGATTCAACATGTGAATATGTGTGATGTCGAATCAAGGAATTTACAGCTTCCATCCTGCAGGAGAAATAGATGATGGTAGCCAACTCGCCTGAATCTTCGCACTGGCATTTATTAGTGAGGTGTGATAAGGTTCCATGCTATTATTCCGTTCCAAGTGTAAACACGTGAAAGCTACATAACAACGGGCAGCTTAGCTGCGGTGAAAAAGAAGGTGGTGGGTGAAAAAAACCCACATTCAATACTGGGCTTCGGTTCCAAACCCGGAATGCAGCGACTGCCAGCAAGCCTCACTTGTTCCAGTAATTGAAGATGAACAGGTTTTGGTGGACGTGCAACTACAGTAGCACGACCATCATCAGTAGTTGTATAAATTTTACAGGAGAGAACACCTTTCTGGATGTGAATATATTACAAAACAACCCAAAATCAAATGAGAGCCTTCTCAATCCAAAAAGGTCCATGGCATGGACCACACTCTTTTTCGACCTTGAGGCGGTGTTCCATAAGTGTTTCAGAAAGGCTATACGATGAAGATCAGCCACAAATAACAGGCCTGCTGGGCAACTCCGCCGTACCAAGAGTTTTCTAAACCCATCCACATCCTGAACACCTCAATCACCATCACCACCACCAGTAACCAAGAACCCTTTGTTATCAGACAAAGTGGCAGCAAATCAGATGGAACCCCGGAGCAAAAGCACATTGCGAATGGTGTGGATGTCCAAGCTTGATGAGCAACTTGATCGAAAGGGGAATGCGACATGGACCAAAATCGAAACTGCAGCACGTGAAGCCATGTGCCTCAACAATCGTACATCAACTTTCAAAGGAGCACCTCAGCGGACATAATCAACATCACGAGTAGGGGTTTGGCCTGGTTGGGTATGCTCTGGACGTGGATCTTCTGGGATTCGTTGCAGATCCTTCTCCACGAACTGAGGTGCAAATGTGGGTATGGTGTGCTCGTAACTGAGGCGCGGTGTCTGGTTTGGGACCCGTCGCCTTAGGTTACAACCCATGGTTCCATTCAGAAAATGTATATAATGTGGGACGTAGAGTAGGACTAAGCTGTAAAAACGTAGCACATGTCTACTCGAGTCACTGATTCAGATTCGGAGCCAAGCTCGCCTGTCTTGCCTCTATTTCGCCGTGGTCCACAGTCGGGGTATCACACCCCTCCTCATGGGTCCCCGCCAGATGTTACCATGGCAGAGGGCACCCCAGCTCACAAGCACAGAAAACACACTTCTGGTCAGTTCAAACATTTATCACATAAGTTGTGAACACTAATCCAAAAAAGATTATACTGCAGATGCCATCAATTCAATTGGAAAGAAACTAGATGAGATTAAATCCCAAATGGACAAGGTGGAAACGAAGGTATCACACACAGGGTGCATGGTAGCATACTGTGTAATGAAGTATGTTGAATTTATTGGACAAGTATACTAAATATTGTTATTATATTGTTGCACACAGTATTCAAAGAGTATTCAAAAGGATGATTCAATATTTTGAGACAAAGTACATTACTAGTATTGAATGACACTTTCAGAGTACTGCTTGATTAACAAGACATTTCCTGAAATTATTGAGGTAGTACTGTAAAATTGCCATTCAATACTGGCAATGTACTCTGTTTCAAAATATTGAATCATCATATTGAATACTCTTTGAATAATGTGTGCCACAATATGATAATGATATTTAGTATACTTTTCTAATACATTCAACATACTTCATTACATAATATGCTACCATGCATCCTGTGACAGGCCTGTGAAGAAGTCGAAAAGGTCCCAACTCAAATTAATAGCAAGCTGGATACTCTGGGGATCGCAATAACTCAGTACAAGGTAACTTTAAGAAATTTGCTCAAAATACTCGGACTTATTATCCATTATTACAATAGGAAGCACAGGAAAAAAAAAGGGGATAGCATACATTTCGTAGAAGTTTATTCTCTAGAAGTTGGGCTCAAAAAATCAAAAAAATGAATTACCATTAATATTGTTTAATGTTGATGTTCGATTTGCGGTCATGTGATGATCTTCCCCAACCCTTGCAACACTTTGTGTTGAAACTTTGCCAAACACTGTTGAATGGCGAATAACCACACTTTGCGTAGTCTCGCCCCTCACGTCTTCAACGCCTCGAGGGAGCAACGCAGGAGCCCATTGTCTTCTGTCAATCAGTCAGTCATTCCATTGTTCTTGATCAGCCTTCGCCACGATTGAACATGACTTTCCAGTACACTCGAACTTTGTCCTGACCACAATGTCAAACCATCAACAGAAGAGTTGGTCTCCCAAATCTGTAAGAGTTCTCTGTCATGGAATTAGAATCCTCATTCATCCCCATCTTCACAAGCCTCAATTAAAGACTTTTGCTTTCTGCAAGCTCAATTCCTCAAGCTACAGGCTGAGAATGCCAATCTACAAGCCAATTTACGGCACGAGACTGCCTGCTTGAAGGCTGAGACCGCCAGGTTACAGGCTCTTAGTGCCAGAATACAGACTAACCACTCTATGCTGCAAACCAACTACGTCAAGCTTACGACTAAAGTATCAAGGGTGGAGAGTGAGATCAGCACTTATCTCATTCGTCGTATTAGTAAATGCGTGAGTTCACTCTTCCCCTTTTATTCCCCTTCACTGATTGTGCTCTGTAGATCATGCCTGTATTATCTGAACATCAACATCGATTGACCTGAAGCCGTTCACACCATGCCATGACTTATCCCGAGTGTGACCGGGCAACTAAGGTTGACAATGTTGGGTTTGAGACGGGCCAGCCGAGATGGGCCGAGAAATTACTATTGTTAGGTACTTGACGGGGCAACCCAGGAGTGTAATATATGCCGTGTGAGACGGGTGGGCCGAGTGTAGAGCCAGTCTATTGTAATCCATCTGAGACCGATGGGCCGACATTGGCTGGGTTGATTGACCCTCGTCTCAGACCGCTGGGCCGACATTGGCAGGGATGAATGTCACTTGTCTCAGTCCGCTGGGCCGATATTTGGAGGGGTGGGTGACCCTTGTGTCAGACCGTTGGGCCGACATTTGGGGGGGTAGGTGACACTCGTCTCAGACCGTTGGGCCGAGATTTGAGGGGATGACTGTCACTCGTCTCAGACCGTTGGGCCAAGATTTGAGGGGATGACTGTCACTCATCTCAGACCGTTGGGCCGAGATTTGGGGGGATGAATGTCACTCGTCTCAGACCGTTGGGCCGAGATTTGAGGGGATGACTGTCACTCGTCTCAGACCGTTGGGCCGCTATTTGGAGGGGTGGGTGACACTCGTCTCAGACCATTGGGCCGAGATTTGGAGAGGTGGTTTTTATCTGGCTCAGACCAATGAGCTGATGTTAGGAGAGATTATTGTGACCTGTCTCATTCCATTGGTGGATATTGACATTGGCGTCAATGTTGATGCCAGGATCGGCATTGGCATTGTTTTGGGTGTTAAGATTGGTGGTGCCACTGATATCTGCATGGGGGGTAATTTCAGCATCAGCACTGGATTTCATGAGCATGATCTTTGATGTTGGCATCAGCATTGGCATTGACATTGGGTTCAGCATCAGTATCGGCATCGGCATCGGCATCGGCATCGGCATCGGCATCGGCATCGGCACTGGCATCGGCATCGGTATCGGCACCGGCACTGGCATCAGTATCAGCATCGGTATCGGCATCGGTATCAGAATCGGCTTTTGTTGGCAGGTAACCCATGTTCATTTCGCACTATCCAGTTGCCATAATATCCTTTTGAATTGACACAATTGATTGGCCATGTAACAAACATGTCATTGCAGCAGTCAGTAATGCAGATCAGGGTTTACTGCAATGCCAATAAAATCGGCATCGGCATCAGCATCGGCTTTTGTTGGCAGGTAACCCATGTTCATTTCTTACTAACCTGTTGCCATAATATCCTTGTGAATTGACACAATTGATTGACCATGTAACAGACATGTCATTATAGCACTCAGTAATCCAGATCTGGGTTCACTGCACTGCAAATAACATCGGCATCGGCATCGGCATCGGCATTTTCTGGCAGGTAACCCATGTTCATTTCGCACTATCCAGTTGCCATAATATCCTCCTTAATATACACAATTGATTGGCCATGTAACAGACATATCATTGTAGCACAGAGTCATCCAGATCTGGATTTGCTGCCCTGCAAAAAACATCGGCATTGGCATTGGCATTGGCCTTTGTTGGCAGGTAACCCATGTTTATCTCTCAATATCCCATTGTCATAATATCCTCTTTAATATACACAATTGATTGGCCCTGTAACAGACCAATCATTGTGGCAGTCAGTAATCCAGATCAGGGTTTTCTGTACTGTGACAACACCTGTCATAGCTTGTTTGTAATATAGTGACAGTAGGAGGTTGGGGGAAACACCAGGGACCAAGGAAAGCATGTTGTGTAAGCACCCCTCGACTGCTTTTGACAGCTTTTTGACCATTTTTTTTACCACTTTCTTGAAGGTTTGGGCCACTATTAGTATTCTAAGAAGGGATCTGGTGGATGGGAGTTTGTGACTATGGTTTTCTATAAATTTTTGGCCATGTACTGATGTGATTTGATTCAGAGATTGGTGTGTGCATTTGTATGGACATGGTTTGAAATAACAATATCTATATGAAAGAGATGGAGTGGGGGAAGGCTAAACCAAGGTATAGTACAAACAAGGGTGGTAATACAGGAAACAGAACCAGTCCTGGTGGTGTGGTTCCAATTCAGGAACCAAAGTCAGGTCTGATGGTGCTCAAATCAAACAAGCAGAACTGGGTGTACCCTTACATTGAAGGCTAAAATGAAATGTCAGTACATGGTCAATCAATTATGTATATTGACAAGCACATTTACAGCTGTTTTATATGAGGCTGCAGAAATTCATTGAATTAAGAAATTTGTCTACCTGGTACTTGATAGTCTTCCACAAAATTAGTCGCAATGTCAGGATTGCAGCAATCAGGTTGTTCGAAAGTGGACTCCTTGAGCTTCATGACATTCTAGATTGCTGCAGATTCTCTGAATGCACCTGGTATTGAATTCTAAGGCTTTGGAGGGAGACCGGCAACATTGTTGACCAGGAAAGAACACTGTGAGGGCATCTTTGTCTCATGGATCCTGATAACGTCAACTACCTTATCCATCTCCTCCACCAAAACCCTGACTATTTCTTGGACAAACTCCTCCATCTTTTGAAAATGGATCACTTCATCTGTATGAACTATGTCACCATGCATTGGGAACTTGTTTGAGCAGGAATAAGTCACAAGAAGCTCAAATGCATCACTAAGAATGAAATGAAGAATGACATGGCAACTTCATTTCTTGTATAGCTTGATATAGTGCAGAGGAGGTTGGGTTTATTGATGAAACCTCCAAAAACAAGCAGACAGTGGGATGTTGCTATGGGAAAGTGATGAGAGGAAAGCACACAGAAGAAGCAACCATTCATGTGAGGCCATTGAACTTCGACCAAGGTGTTGCTCTCACTGTGTTGAAGAAGATGTGTCTTGAATGACTTGAAGTTGGCATCATGATTGTCGCTACACTTTGTGGCCTTACAGGTATCTCAAGACAGAGTGCTGATGTTTGTTGCATTGCAGAAAACCCTGATCAGGATTACTGTTTGCTACAATGACATGTCTGTTACATGGCCAATGAATTGTGTATATTAACAAGAATATTATGACAACATGATATTGAGAAATGAATATGGGTTACCTGCCAACATATGCCGGTTTGACATGCTGGTGCAGGTGTTGTCACAGTACAGAAAACCCTGATCTGGATTACTGACTGCCACAATGATTGGTCTGTTACAGGGCCAATCAATTGTGTATATTAAAGAGGATATTATGACAATGGGATATTGAGAGATAAACATGGGTTACCTGCCAACAAAGGCCAATGCCAATGCCAATGCCGATGTTTTTTGCAGGGCAGCAAATCCAGATCTGGATGACTCTGTGCTACAATGATATGTCTGTTACATGGCCAATCAATTGTGTATATTAAGGAGGATATTATGGCAACTGGATAGTGCGAAATGAACATGGGTTACCTGCCAGAAAATGCCGATGCCGATGCCGATGCCGATGTTATTTGCAGTGCAGTGAACCCAGATCTGGATTACTGAGTGCTATAATGACATGTCTGTTACATGGTCAATCAATTGTGTCAATTCACAAGGATATTATGGCAACAGGTTAGTAAGAAATGAACATGGGTTACCTGCCAACAAAAGCCGATGCTGATGCCGATGCCGATGTTATTTGCAGTGCAGCAAATCCAGATCTGGATGAGTCTGTGCTACAATGACATGTCTGTTACATGGCCAATCAATTGTGTCAATTCACAAAGATATTATGGCAACTGGATAGTGCGAAATGAACATGGGTTACCTGCCAGAAAATGCCGATGCCGATGCCGATGCCGATGTTATTTGCAGTGCAGTGAACCCAGATCTGGATTACTGAGTGCTATAATGACATGTCTGTTACATGGTCAATCAATTGTGTCAATTCACAAGGATATTATGGCAACAGGTTAGTAAGAAATGAACATGGGTTACCTGCCAACAAAAGCCGATGCTGATGCCGATGCCGATTTTATTGGCATTGCAGTAAACCCTGATCTGCATTACTGACTGCTGCAATGACATGTTTGTTACATGGCCAATCAATTGTGTCAATTCAAAAGGATATTATGGCAACTGGATAGTGCGAAATGAACATGGGTTACCTGCCAACAAAAGCCGATTCTGATACCGATGCCGATACCGATGCTGATACTGATGCCAGTGCCGGTGCCGATACCGATGCCGATGCCAGTGCCGATGCCGATGCCGATGCCGATGCCGATGCCGATGCCGATGCCGATACTGATGCTGAACCCAATGTCAATGCCAATGCTGATGCCAACATCAAAGATCATGCTCATGAAATCCAGTGCTGATGCTGAAATTACCCCCCATGCAGATATCAGTGGCACCACCAATCTTAACACCCAAAACAATGCCAATGCCGATCCTGGCATCAACATTGACGCCAATGTCAATATTCACCAATGGAATGAGACAGGTCACAATAATCTCTCCTAACATCAGCTCATTGGTCTGAGCCAGATAAAAACCACCTCTCCAAATCTCGGCCCAATGGTCTGAGACGAGTGTCACCCACCCCTCCAAATAGCGGCCCAACGGTCTGAGACGAGTGACAGTCATCCCCTCAAATCTCGGCCCAACAGTCTGAGACGAGTGACATTCATCCCCCCAAATCTCGGCCCAACGGTCTGAGATGAGTGACAGTCATCCCCTCAAATCTTGGCCCACCGGACTGAGACGAGTGACAGTCATCCCCTCAAATCTCGGCCCAACGGTCTGAGACGAATGTCACCTACCCCCCCAAATGTCGGCCCAACGGTCTGAGACAAGGGTCACCCACCCCTCCAAATCTCGGCCCAACGGTCTGAGACGAGTGTCACCTACCCCCCCAAATGTCGGCCCAACGGTCTGACACAAGGGTCACCCACCCCTCCAAATCTCGGCCCAACGGTCTGAGACGAGTGACAGTCATCCCCTCAAATCTTGGCCCACCGGTCCGAGACGAGTGACAGTCATCCCCTCAAATCTCGGCCCAACGGTCTGAGACGAGTGTCACCTACCCCCCCAAATGTCGGCCCAACGGTCTGAGACAAGGGTCACCCACCCCTCCAAACCTCGGCCCAACGGTCTGAGACGAGTGACAGTCATCCCCTCAAATCTCGGCCCAACGGTCTGAGACGAGTGTCACCTACCCCCCCAAATGTCGGCCCAACGGTCTGACACAAGGGTCACCCACCCCTCCAAATATCGGCCCAGCGGACTGAGACAAGTGACATTCATCCCTGCCAATGTCGGCCCAGCGGTCTGAGACGAGGGTCAATCAACCCAGCCAATGTCGGCCCATCGGTCTCAGATGGATTACAATAGACTGGCTCTACACTCGGCCCACCCGTCTCACACGGCATATATTACACTCCTGGGTTGCCCCGTCAAGTACCTAACAATAGTAATTTCTCGGCCCATCTCGGCTGGCCCGTCTCAAACCCAACATTGTCAACCTTAGTTGCCCGGTCACACTCGGGATAAGTCATGTCATGGTCTGAGCCGTTGTAGTATTTTGCGCTGTAGATACAACCCCACATGTACCTATCTATTCTTGTTGTAACTACCACTGGAGGAGGAGGATACTGTTAAATTTGTTAAGATACGTTGAATTTATGCTGACTGATCCGCCACTTCCCAATCTTCGCATGTGGATTGAAACCAGAGTTCTATGATTGTTGCCCAAATTCTTGCTGCTGCTTTGCAGTGGTGGCCTCGCCCCCTCGGACGTTCTGGACAAGAGTCAGTGGTTAGTAGGTCGGTTTACACGAAGAACGGACAGCAGGGGGATGTACTTGGACCAGAGAATGGGCCTAGACTTCACTTGGGGTAGTGGGCCATCGCAAGCGTGGCATGAACGAGTTCTTCTTGGTTCTATTCACTCATTTCATGTCCTTTATTACTTCTAGATTTTCTTGATCAAGCATTCTTACTGCTATTGAGCAATGTTATTTACATTTCATAATGCTATACTTGTCTTTAACTGGACAATGGACATTGTGGTACATTGAATGTCAATTATACAACAGTTTACCCTGGCTTTCATTGAAATATCACCACTGCTATCATTATTTGTCAGTGCTATACCAACAATTATCAATAAAAACTGTACTGTATGACATTATATAATTTATTTCTAACAATTCTATATCTAATGGCCCACTTTCCCACCCAGAAGATATCCCTAAGAGTTTGATATTCAAAATGAATTTACAAATTTGAATGTCCCACTTTCCCATCCAATGAATAACTTTCCAACCATATAAATTATTATTATGTTCGTGCATAAATTGCTAGTACAAGTATTTTATTGTCATATTTGCTAAGATAATCATCTGACATCATACCCATATGGCCATTGTGCTTACATGTTGCTCCAGTTGTCATACCATCATGATACCAAATTGTTCCAGCTTTTGATATGAATCGAGAGGTAAAATGATATCCTCCAGCATATACAATACCTCTTAGATACAAATTTACTGACTTTTCATGTACATTTACAGTTATTTGATGGCTGGTAATCATGTTTATGTTGGGGTATTCCAATACTAGCAAATCGGGTGTCTTTGTATAGTATATGGTACGCATCATTGAACCATTGCATTGTGGACATTTATTTCTAACATTGTGTGCAATGGTTTGCACCCAATCAGATGTTGAGCCAGAAACAGATGGATCAGCATGCAATAGATAGGCAAGGTTGTCATCTTTTTCTTGTCCTTCATAGTTACAGTGAGAGCAAATGAGCTTTGAGGATGCAATACAAGTTTGTGGTTTCAACATTTCCATACATAGTGTAGCAACACTGGTACCATTAGCACCCATGGGAAATTGCTGTGGATCCTTTGCATGGAGTTTCATTCTCACTGCATTTCTTACATTTTCAAAGCTCAATTGTTGATCCATCATATTAAACCCTTGTACAAGCATTGACAGATAAATGTTACCAATTGACTGAAATCTGGTTGTCCAAATTGCAGGATGTTCTGCCCACATATTGTACAGAATAACAAAGATTGAATCATATGCACAACTCCAGTTGATTTCATCCCAACATAAGCCACGGGGTGCAAGGATAGTGGAACTGCTGTCATGAGTTATATTTCTCTTTTTCCTGCTCAAAGATTGTGGCTCATCATGTTCATTGTACGTACGTTTCAAAGATTGCTTTACTGGTGAGCTCCCTTTTGCAGCCACAAAACCAAGACTGGCTTGTTGAAGTGAATTTTGCTTTGTTCTTGCATTAGTAGATTTGCCAATGAGCTGCCATGAACTGTCAACAACCACAGGAAGCATAGATAATGGATCTCTGGCAGACCATTTTAATGCTGCATCTACCTTGGCAGGGACATAATCAGTGCCTTTCCATATTTGATATTGACGAATCAATGTATTGCGGAGTTGTCCATTCAAGTGGTCAGGTAGTTGTTCTTCATATCGCAGTCTTGTGATATCATCTAATATTTCCTGTTCTCTGAATTCTTGTCTGAGATAGCCACTGCAACCTCTTGTAATCACATTGGGGTCAAAGCCTTGGATAATAATGGTGCCTGCTGCACTTGCACTTCTGGACAGAGCTGTATAATAGGACATGTGTGAAAAGCAGCTGTTTAAATGTACAACATTGTAAGGGCGGGTTTTGCCCTGAGATGCATGAGCTGTCATAGCAAAGTTGGGCAGGACCCACACCTGTTGTCTTTCAACTGATTCTTTGAGATCACTTGGGAACAGACATTGAATTGTCTTTGTATTCTTCACAATTGGAACAACATTATCTGGTAGACCTGGTATTTGAATCAACTGTGGTGGATTATCCAATTCCACAAAAAGTGTATCTAGAACACGTTTATCATATGGGCCCTTCATTGATTGCCAGCCAACAACAAACCCTTCTTGGCCTTTAGTGATACATAATTCTGTTGCATCATTGTTTCTGATCATAACAGGCATACCATGGCACAATGAAAGCTTGCCAGGAAAATGTTCAGTTGCGCCATGGTTGAGTTTCCAAATCTCAAGTTGCTCATCAAAATCAATCTGATTTGACTTGTGTATAGTCTTTGAAGCTGCTTTGGATTTCCCCCATTTAGTTTTCTTTGCTGGGTCACTTTCTTTGCCCCATTTGTCCGTTGAGTAGAAGTTGGTCAACTTTTGATTTGTATCTTCCGCAAAACGCTCACATCCAAGTTGGTTGATTCTGTCTTTCTGAGAGTGCACTCCACAGATAATGGCAACATTTCTGAAATTTTTTGCAGCTACATTTGGCTGATCTGGACGTTTGCCAGCAATTTTCTTTCTCAAAAATCTGATGTCTTCAGGAGTGCATGCTCCATACCGCATATTTACCAGGGCAGTTCGCAATGATGCATCTTCAGGTGTTTGTGTTTTTTGACGCATGTTTTCTCTCAAAATCACAACAGTGGTTATCTGATGCCACAGTGCCTTGCCAATAGCTGCTTCTTGATAATGTGGCTTCAGGCCAGAGTCTACCTGTGTTCCTACTGATCCACTATACAATGATGCACCTCCTACTGGTGGCAATTGTGCAAAGTCTCCAGCAAAAATCATATTGATGCCTCCAAATGGCATGTCAAATACATTAAGAGCTTTGGCAAGCTGTGAACTGATCTTGTATAATTCATGGCATGACAGCATAGATACTTCATCTATGAAAATATAATCAATTCCCTCCAATCTTGCTTTTACTTGTGCAATTGTTACACTTTGATTACCAGTCTCACTGTTCATGCGGATTCCCAAGAATGAATGATAAGTGGAACCACCCAATAATGCTGCTGATGTGCCAGTTGGACCCAGTATGACAAGACGATGTGATTCATGTCTTTGTTGAAACAAATGCTTGAGTGCTTTAATCACTTGACTTTTGCCAGTTCCACCCATGCCACCTAAGTACATTTTTAGCTGATCTGAATTTAAAGTCACGGTGTGATTGGCAACAATTCTAAATGCTCTTTGTTGTTCTGTATTTAGTTTGAAAAAATCAACTGTGCCATCTATCAATTCCTGAGCTGCTTGCATCTTTGCTTTAAAATTGTGTCTCAGATATGATTGGTCAACAATTTTGACTTCATTTTCAACAACACCAGAAGCATGAGTTGTTTTAGTATGTTCAGCATCGGCAACACGTGCATTTCTATCAGCAATGATTTCTTGTCTTTTATCTTGAACAGCTGTTTTCCATTTACCACCAGGCTGTACAATTTCAGGTGTGAGTGGAGCGGTATCAATTGTATTAATGCCATCAGGACTGGTCTCTAGCCAGCCAGCATTTCTTACACTATCCTCAGTGGCATCCATTTGGGCTTTGATTAATCGTCCTTTTGAACCAAGGGTGGAGTATTTATTTAATCCATAATCCTCATTTTCAATGCCTTCATCATCACCAAAATCATCACCAGAGCCATTCTCATTTTCATCCATGTCATTTATTTCATCTGATGTCATCCAAGAATGAAATATGCCAGTTGTACCATCATTCTGTTTCAGCTGAGCTGAATAATCATCTCGAGCATCATTGCATTCATATCTAATGTTAAAGTGATCCATTATTTGCATTTGACTTGGTGTGAATTTGTAATCTGTGAATGCTTCATCCCATGATTGATTGTCATCCTTGAGATCATGACCTGTTCTCCAGGGCTTGAATAATGTCAACATGGTGGCACAGTAGTACTCTCTGTCTCCGCGATCTCTTCTTGGAAGTGAACCTCCTACAAAGTTAGGTACAACTTTTTTATATGATGGATGATATTCTATCCAGTGTGTTCCATGTAATGGATGAGCTGACAAAAAATATTTATCAGCATGTTTATCATCTGTGTCTTCAGAACCAATTGACTCTGAGCTTCCATCAACATTGCTAATATTATCACTGTTCTCTTCAGACATAGTATTTAAATCTTCATCCGCAATAATAGACCCACTTGAATCAGTATTGCTATCATAACTGCTACTGTCATCACTATTTTCATTGCAATTGTCAACTCTGTACTCATTATTTCCCAGATTGAGCTCATCATCTATATTATCATCAATGTTGTCTGGTAAAATGAAATTATATTCAGCTGTTGCTTTGTATTGTTCATTTGTTGAGTTTGAATCAATCAAGTCCAGCTCATCATCACTGGTTTGTGCAGGATTGGTTTTCTGTGTTGGAGTAGGTATTTTTACTCGTCTTGCCTTTTGTATCCATTCATATAAACATGTAACATTATAAATCTCAGGTCTATAAATGTAGTCATGAACTGCTGAAAAGCCAACATATTGATTTTGGTTTTTTTGCAAGAGAACCTTGTCTGTTTCACTGTTTTCAGCAGAATCCTTCTCAGATTTGAACACATTCATTGTTTCTCTCACATAACTTTTCCAATATACTGTTACAAACTTGTGGCTTGTATAGTGATCTGGATTACCTAGCAAATACAAAGATGCCATTGGACCACCTATTTCCATCTTTGATGTCAATGAATTGATTATCTGTATTATCAAACGTCTAGCTTTGTCTTTTTGTTTCATAGATCCTCCCAGCATTTCAGAATTTTTGGTGAAAACACTTCTGATGGAGTCAAAGATACTATATGTTTTCAGACCAGGTTTTGTAACATAATCAGTCACATATGCTACTATAGCTTTGATGGCAGTACCTGAAAGAAGACTTGTTACATCCGAATTGCATCGAAGTAGATATGTTATGCATGGTGTCAATGTATTGATCCAAGCTTCGCCTTTTTTCATGTTCAAAGCTCCTGATTTAGGATCAACTTGAGTCTGTTCAAAGGTTTGTCTTGGAAACCTAGCTTTGCATTTTCCATGCTTATTCATGCATGTTGGTCTATCTTTTTTGTTAGCTTTTTCACCAGTTGACATATTTCTACCACAATTATGTATATTGGACCGCATAATCAAATCATCAACTGTACTGGAAAATTTATTCCACCAGGCATGAAGTCGTGATTTATTGGAACAATGATCATTACAAACATGATCCAGCTTATTACACATAGGTGGAGGTGCTTCTGGTAATGTCTGAGTTGGGTCTTGGTAATCATTATCATGACTATTTTCTTCAGCTTTGGCTTTGACATCAGCCATAGATCCAGTGATAAACTCTCCAATGTGAACACTCTCAAGGTACTCCACCAATCTTTGTTGAAAATCAGAGGTTGGATCCATTATTCTGTCTCTGATTTGTTGTGGTGATAATACCCCTTTAAGCCACAAGAGCATATGCATATGCAATGTCAACCGTCCTTGTTGTTCAACTGTTCCATAATAGGCTTCTGTGTTGCCATAGATTCCTGGATGATTTTCTCCAACACCAAGTATATGCTTAATGAATAATTGTGTCATAAAGTGAAAAAATCTTGCACCAGCCACTGGATTATGAGCAATTAACCGATATCTTTCATTGTAGTCTCTTAGAACAGGATTAAATATTTCTTTAGTGTCTGCAAAATATAATGATATTGGGTGCTTGTTGTCAGCAGGAGCAAATGTAATAAACCAAGATGGTGCACCAACGAATGAAATTAGAGACCAAATTTCATTGCGCATATATTTTTTGCTGGTGACAGATCCCTTTACACCACCTCCAACATGATCAATGTCATTAATAAGTTTGAAACACAGTTTTTCCTCATCTGTTTCTGGTGTTACTTTATCACCATTTTCCATTCTTTTAGAAATGTCAGCCAGTGTATGAACATCAACATCCAACAACCTGTTAGAAATTTCCTGAAATTTTGACTTTTCTGCCAATAAATATCCTGCTGTAGTGCATTGTTTTATCTGTTCATGATTGAATGCAATCAATGGAAAATATGGATCTTTTTGAAATCTTTTGTCATAATACATAAGCAAATGCCTTTTGTGCCTAATATCTGATAGTTCTCCCTGTTGATAGGCATTGCCTATTCCACCAAGACCATATGGAAACAACCAGGGCATCATTTGAGGAAATAACTGTGGATTGCTGTAGATGGATTCAGGATAAGTTGCATGACCAACAGCCAGAATCTTTTGATTTGAAGTCAAATGTTTTATTGCAATAGCTTTGAGAGCTTTGGTACTTTTGTTGGAATATTCTTCACCTGTCAGCCCATGAACTACAAATGGACATTTTCCTGATTCAACACCATCTTCTTCTTCAATATCATTAATAGCTGTTGACTCTGGATTTTTGTTTGTAAATGATTGATGATAATCTACTACAACTGGTGGGCCATTTTCTGGATACTGATCAAGATTTCTCTGTGATATTTCCAGATCATAATAATCACAATGATTCAACTTTAACCATTCCAATGCAGCTTTAACCTTGTTTCTTCTTACAAGAAGAGGTGTTCTCTCAAAGTCTGATTTAGTAGGCTTACATGGCCCTGTATAAATAAATGCTAACACTTCATCCAAGTCTTCAATGGGTGGAGGTAGAATATCATATACTTTAGGAATAGGATTAGCAAAAGTAATTGCATTTGCTCTCATTTTATGCATTCCTGAAGATACTCTAACAATACAACGATTGTGTCGCACTCTTGCAACCAGCAACTGTTCTGCAAATGATAAATCTGTTAACTGTACTGGAATATCCCCCAACCATTTTCCATTTGCTAATGATAACAGAGGTATTTTATCTTTGGCCAAAGATGTATGACAAGTTGTACATATATTGTGTAGCTGTTTAAGCAACACTGGGCCGTCCAGATCTTTAATAGGATCTTCAGCAGTAAAACGTTCTGCTTGAGTTACTCTTTGATTTATCAATATCTTCATATTTATGTTGGCATTGGAGAGTTTTAACAAATTTCTAATAGGAGTCAACTGACCACATACAGCACAACCTGATTCTGCAATTTGATCAGATAACATATCTTCACATGCATTAGTAATAATTGTATGTTGTAGGGCAGATGTGAGAGGTGGAGGTGGAAACAGGGCTGTACTTTTTATTTTGTGTTTATACTTTTGATCTGATTTTGCATGAATCAGTTTATATTCATCTTTATTTTTTTGTTGATATTTCATTACTGAATGTAAATTTCTTGCTTTGTAGTCTATATTTTTTTTACTTTGATATTGCTTCACCGCTCTTGCATTGGATTCTTTTGATTTTTTATTGAGAATGTCCATATCTATAACATCAAATACTGATAAATATTGAGTACAATTTGTACAGATATGACTCTTGATTGAAACTTGGATATCTGCACTGCGGGATCTAGCATTGGTAACAATATTATGAGCTGCTGTAATGCACTTTAGTTGATCTGTTGTTAATTGTGGTAATAGCACATTCCATGGAATAGAACAGTGTAATGTGTTTAATGTATCATGTTTGATTTCTGATTGTTTTATATACTCTCTGAATTTGAACTTTACATTAGTAGTATACATTATAGTGTTTGATAAGTAAGGAGATAGCTCATTAAAGGTAAATAATTTTGATCCACCACCAAAAATATCATTTCTCTTTACATTTATATTATGGTAGCCACATTTATCTGACACAGAACTATATTGCAAAGTATCAAGACAAATCAAATGAAAACCTACAAAATGTGGTGAATAATATGTAAGAAATACATCAAAAATAAACAATATACTACATATAACTAATGCACAATACTTTACAATATACACTGCAAAATCATGAGCTGCATACATGTTTTGCATCAACTTTAAATATATTCTTTGACATTTTTTGGAAATTATTTCATGTACAAAAAATAAATGATACATAGATGCATTTAAAAACAAAAGACATCGTATACAGAATTCAATAATAAAAGGTAGTTGTGCATTAGTTGATGAGATCCAATGATTTAAACCATTACAATATAATTGAGAACAGTGTTCTTCAGTTTCTAATGTTAGGTTTGGGATTTTATGAAAAATTTGACAAATCACAATGTTTTTGTCAAATGTTTTTATGATCATATTCTGTGGTGAATGAACAGAATGATAAGAAAACACCATTTCCTGGAGTGTATCAGGATAATATTTTAACACCCTGTCTTGGGACACATAAGCAAGACGATCAGAAGGTATCTGTGTCCTGGAACTCAAGTTCTGTGGTGCATAAACAGAAAGATAGGAAAACACCATATCCTGGGGTGTATCAGGATAATATTTTAACACCCTGTCTTGGGACACATGAGCAAGACGATAAAAAGATATTTGTGTCCTTGAACTCAAGTTCTGCGGTGCATAGACAGAACGATAAGAAAACACCATATTCTGAGATATATCAGAATGATAATTCAATATCTGGCCTTGTACCATATAGACAAGACTACCAGAAAACCCTGTTATTCCAATGATAAATTAGATACATCCAAACTGCCCTTGTAAAAAAATAAACGTACTCGATAATACATTAGCAGCTATTTATGATTATTCATATCAGTCAAGGATACCTAAAATATTTGTTTAAGTACATACTCATTGAAACGGTTACATTATCTGTATGTGGAGTCGAGTACTGGATATGTGAACCAGTCTTGTATGCAAAACAAGTAAATTGTACCGTCAATATGTACCATTAAAATTAATAAAAACCACTCAAAACCCACATAACTGATCAACAGACTAGAGAGAGTAAGAAGGAGCAGAAGCAGTGGAAACAGAACACAGTGGAATGGCATGGTAATCATGAACAGGTTGTTAAACGTATCACAACTGTTGAGTTTAAATTTCAGAGCAAACAATGTATTTGTAATCAAACAATGATAAATATATAGACCGGCTAGTGATCATATAGAAAATGCTGCATACATTTAAGTATGCAAGGGGTATTCAGAAACACTACAGGACGGTACGCTGATAAAGAGAAATGGTAAGAAGTAACAAATATAGACCTGCTATTGAAGAAATGCCACAAACAAATACATGAGGGGTATTCAGAATCGGAGGGACTGGTTTGAGGAACCGGTAAAGGAGAGCATATATAAGAAGAGTCATATGAAGTATTCGGCCAATTAGAGAATAAAAATTGATACTACTCCATGCACAATGCAAGAACAACAACCCATTGCACGTTAAGTGACAATTGTGTGGAAAGCTCCTTGCCAACCCAAGTATTCGCAGTGTATCCAACAAGCGATATGGTGCCGGTTAAATCACCGGTCCAAAGTTCCATGGTTGTATCCAGAAGATGGAGTTGATTCATATTGAAGTTGCCTGTCCTTCCATCATACACAGGAACTTTTATATGTCTATGAGCGAACGTTGACAAATTTTAAAATTTTATGGACTAACCATTATCGTCAAAATTAAGAGCACCCTTAACGGCTCCAGTCCTAGACGGTCCTGCTACTTTAACAGGTGATTTCCTCGGGGAGCCTCTGGACAACAGACGGCCGAATCCTTGTTGAGATCCTTCTAAATATATATAATCAACAATTAAAAATGCAAAAGTTAATACCAAAGTACCGGTCCCATCCTTGGGCTTCGCTCTTGTGCTGATCGTTATCGTATCCTCATAAATTTGAGCATAAAGGTCTTGAACCTTGAAAACCATACAAAAGAAGGCACAGAAACGCTCCCACTCTTGGGTACACAAAGTACCGGTTATTTGACGGAACATTCCTTGAGGGTGGGGCTCAAGTAAATTGGAGGAGTTAACCGCAAGGACAGAAGTGAAAACAGCATATGAGAAATTGGTAGAAGCATTTGCTTGAATAGCATATTTCGTGCTTCGAGCAGAGTCAGAAGAGGCAGCCTTTACGGTAGATGGTGCTGCACGTGAGGGATTGACAAATATTCCTGCTCTTGTGAAGAGAATTGCCTTGATTATAACACTATTATATCAGTGAGCCATGACTACATCAGTATATATTTAATGTGAATATATCTCACTTCATCTTGACATCTGGATAGAGCTCAGAAATGCGGGTTAGGCCAAAGGCACCCATAGGATTTGGACCATTGTTGGAGGTGATAAGAGTACCGTTACTTGATTGAACATGTAAGTGAGCAGCGGTGTGACTCAAAAACTAAATACACACCGAAGAGGAGGAAGTTTTCCATATGTTTCCGCAATCATGGGATCGAACAATTCAGGATAAGTAACTTCACAGTTCAAAGGTGCTTTTTCAGCAGTTGGGTTCATAAACGTATCACTATTATATAATCAGATGCTGTACAGTATTAGATAAGCAATACGTACGCTTCAGGAAAATCCTCAAAGTATACGGGATTATCTTCCTCTTTCACCTTATTCTTGCCCTTCAACACGGAACTAAAATCCAAGGAATACACTGAACATGATTAATAAATACGTGAATAAACACACTGACTTGATCTCAGCAATATGAGCTGCCATCTCCTTGGATATCGCCGGTTTGAATTTGCTCTTGATGACAGTTCTAGAGAAAAATGAAAAGGCAAATAGAAGAGAGACTAATGAAGTCGCACTTGGTATTCTTTCCAGAAGCATGTGTACTCATCTCATCAGTCTGATCTTGGTTCTCAAAACCGTCTGTGGCACCCAAAGTTTCCTGTGCATGCATTCTAATATAATGCAAATAATAACAATGATGTTAGTCCAATGTTAAGCTCAGAGACTTACCGTTGTTTTTTTCCTTTGACATTTGACCTATAAAAGAGTATTAGCTCCATACAAATATGTAACAGATAATAGACAAACTTGACCGGCTCCAAATCGCTGTCAGCATCCACAATCCTGTGTAATTGTATGAGAAATATACGATACAATCATTGAACAAAAACATACTTCTTATAAGTCAACTTCACCATTTTCTTAGCACGTGCTAAGGGCTGGTCATCATCCGAAACAGTGTCAGCAACCGTATCATCTGGTACAGAAAGACTATTGTTGATAACATGTTAGTCCATATCTATATATAAAACAATAAAGTGGCTTACCCTTCAGATTCTTCGGCCTCAACATCGATTGACCTGGAGTCAGACTGATGGCTGATAAAATGTAATTTGTTGTGAGAGATATGGTTTACATGCATTGACCATTTTATAATACGTACATGTTCCTCTTTCTGGCAATAGAATTAAAACTAATATGTGGTTTCAATACATTAGCATATGGGCAAATACGCTTTGGGCTTACGAAGGTGGATCATCTTCATCATCGTCATCATCGACCGATAGAACATCTTTGGGCTTGGACTTTTTTGTATTCCTGGGACACTCAAGGTCAGTATTGAGACAAATGCGTTCAATAACAAACATATGCCTACAAAGACTTTTGCCGTTTGCTAATCCTATTTTATGCTGAACAAATAATCTGGAGGACAACAGAGTGGAACTTACGATTGTTTTTCAACAGCCTTGCCTTCAGATTCAGACTCTGATATGACTCGTTTCTTGGAATGTGGTAAAGCTCGGGAATGTGGTAAAGATCTGGAAGCTTTTGTCGGAGTGGATGTAGTAATCTTGGATGAGACCTCTCTGTATTTGGTAAGTAGACATGGGTGGATGAGGTGTTGTGGAGAAAAGAAAATGCATGTACTTACTTGATGACTTTCACATCGTCTGTTTCTGCCCTATTGTAAATGTGAGTTGTGAGTTAGATGCATGTAGTTTTCAACGATGTACAGTAAGTCCATATCACTGTGAAAACTTTTAGCAAGCAATGACATTCAGAAGGTTTAATGAATACCTAGACACAGAATCGTGCTCCTTGATTTGCTTGACTTGTTTCTGACGAGGAACAGATCTAAGGTTATGTAATTACAAGTGATAAGTTAATGTAAAATGATCTATCAGAGAAATCAAAACCCACTTGGAAGCTTGCTTTGTAGCGGCACGACGAGACATGGAAGCCATGAAGAGATCAAAGTAAAACAAGTTCGTTTTCAACACTATTACAAACAATGATATACATACATCACGTGCACCAGAAACATAATCGTGTTGTTCCAGAATGTTCCTACAAAACTCTCATGAATTAATGCATATATATGATGCTATTTTATCTCTGAAGTGTATATTAGAAGAGACAGCCAGAGATTACCTCTCAAAAAACATAACTTGAAGACGTATCTATATTGACATAATGTGGGAAAATCTGCATATATAGTCAGTATCACGACACAAGTATCACTTTCCCATACCCATCTATGAATAAGTTTTATGAATCTGTAGCCGCTAGTGAGTAGAATATCATACTGCCATCCGCTAAGTCAATCATATCATCACAGGTGTTCAGCTAGAACTGGAAGCTTCTGCACAGTATAATGGTTCCAAGCAAGCTAATTATCTCTGCACATTGACCAAGGTAAGAGCACGAATATCTTTGTGACACAGCAGGACTTAGCTGCACATAGAAAGATGGCCTTCATGATTCACTGCAAGTGCGCTATAACAAAGACCGTCATCAGTATCAACTTGTAAAGGGAGGTCCTGGAGAAGAACCTGAAGAAGTAGTGTTGCGTCTCACAGGCATCCTTACCCACTGTGAACTACCACCAGTTCTCAAGCTTCCTAGGTATTTTTAACACAATGACCAACATAAAGCATACTCACAAGTTTCAGGAATCCAATGCGCCTCAGACAGGCAATACAATTGACCGGTCTGGATACTCACAAATATAAAGCTGCATTGGAGGGTATATCCGCAATTTGCTCTACCTTTGCCAAGCATATGCGTTCAGACAAGTTACAAGACTGGACTCCTGATGCATTTGGAGAATGGATGGCGGTAGGAGCTGGCAACAGATATTTCAGCACCGGCACAATTGCAGCAACTGCTGAAGTTGTACCTTTCAATGATCTTGTTGACCCTGATGGGATTTTGGCATCCGTAGATTCCAAGTACCGCCATACTGTGGATAATGAAGTTGGCTATTTTCAAAGGGAGAAAAAAAATGATGATCGCTTCCAGTAGGTTCTTGAACCATGTGAAATTCCTGATGCTAAATATTTATCTCAGATATACTCGCACGAACCCCATCAATATTTCCATCGGTGATATTGTAGAAGCAAGACTTTCATTCTTGGTGGTTCCTGTTGCCAGTGGCCGTAACAATGTCAGCAAACAGTTTAAACTTGTGATAGTGCTTAGATCACTTGCTTTGATCGACAATACATTCACCAAGGTTGGAAACCATCTTCTCATTGTGCATTATCTAAATCATAAATTTTCATTAGAAAGCTGCACTTGCGCTTGCCCAAGCATCGTTTCAGAAGCCCAAAGTTTTGAGAGCATTGAAGAGGAATGCAGACTTTTCTGAGGATGAACAGGAGATGGAGAAATATTCAGTAAATCCTCGCTTGGCATCTGACTAGGCATTATTGAATTTGAATTTGTAATGTGGTTGTCGTTAATAACCACATAATATACCATTTGTCTCCAACTGCCAATAGCTTTTATGTGTTTGCCTGTGTATGGCTAAGTTAATGGCTGCTGTATGATATTACAACTACTTTGGAAAGAAAAGATATATAAGTACAAATTGTAGAGAAAAAATAGTCCATTTGACAGTAATTGATATTAATGTTTATCGGTTCATATTTATTTTTTCAAACAAGTTCCAGGAGAATGCTCGAGAATACTTGCAAAGTGCATGCTCCATCATGATCACATTAAATCCCATGATTTCCTTCTCCTCATCAGTGAATCCTTCATCCACATGGTTGTAGATATTCTTGAAGGCAGTTCGGCACTCTTCAATGGTTTCATCCACTTTCAACAATTGCATACAAGTTAATCCAGCCTTTGCACCTTTGTTAATCTTGTAGCAAATGTCTGCCATTTCTGTTATGGTGGGCATGGGGATAAGACCAGCTTCTGCATAATCTCCAGCAAGTAGCATTCCTGCTAACCCTCCAAGCTGTGGAAAGATGGACTGCTTTTTGGCTGAGGAACCTCCAGCAGATTTGGTTGCCTGAATAAAAGTGATGCAGTCCAGAAATGATGGTTTCCTAGACTTGAGCCACGTTTCCCATCTGTCACTTTCTTCCCAGTAGACTGTCACTATTTTGCTTTTCTTTGGATTCCGATTTGGGTTTGGAGTTCCCAAAGCCTTCATATTCACCAGTTGCTTATCAGGAAGGGTTTTGACAAGGATTTGAAAGTCATCAACAGTGAAGATGGGTGGGTGTGAGTGAACCACTGGTGCTGCAAAAGTGATTGCACGAAATATGGCTGCACAAAAGAATCCTTGACGAGTATGAATGATTCCAGGAGCATAAGGGCCATCAGACTGCATCATCCGGGAAATATCCTTTCCATGCCTCCTGAGTGGTTGTAATCGGTTGCTATCCTTTCTTATGTTTTGTTGTAAGATACTGCCTGTGGTAGCTGGTGTGGAAGGATTCTCGCAAGCAACAGCTAATGCTTCACGAAGAAAGCTGCAAAAGCCATCCACTGATCCCTTGTGTTTGGATAATATCCTGGGTGTGCGGATTGTGCCAGCTGATGAAGATGGTTGATTTGGTGTAACTGGAGATGCCAAGGAATCCAATAATGGCTGTAGCTGTAGCATAGAAATTTCATCTTCATCAAATTTGAAGTGAGCGGCAAACCAGATGGTGTCTTTGGTAGACAAAGCATGGCTGTATTGCTTGAAAATGTGTCCCAGGATCTTCAAATATTGGGATTCATCAGAGCCATTATCTGAGAGAGGATGTGCGCTCCAATCCTCCACCACCTTGATAAAATGTTCCTTTTTCACTTTCTTCATCTTTCTATTCCCAAACACATATTTTTTGACATTGAGATACGCATCCCAAATCTCGGCCAAGTACAGGACATCCATGTGGAAAGATTGGAGAATGTGTTGAATGAATAAATATTGGTGGTAGGATCCATCATCAAAAGCTGGATATCCAAGCCATTCACGAATTATATCCAGGATAACACGGGTGACAAGAGAATGCTGTTCTTCAGGAGTGTCATTAGAGTATTTTTGCTGGGTTTTGAATTCATAAGTAACCCTCTGGCTGCCATTCCAATATGTATCAGAGTGAATCTGTGCGTGTGGCTTGCGTGATAGAATAAGACTTTGAACATCCATGGTCAACTTGACAAGCCAGTCTTTATTGACATGTCGTTTGGTCAAAGCTAGTTGACAATGATTGGCACAGCTTGACTCCAACCATGCCCATGCAAGATAATTGGCTAGCATTAGCTGGTGTCGGGTAAGATGAAGACTCATGAAAGATTGCGCCTCATGGTCTCCAATGGATTGAATAGTTGGCCAGATGGAAGCGATAGCTTCTACTGTGGATTCCATGACTGAGTCAGGTTTTTTGAGAAGTGCAGACAAGACTTTCTCCAATGTTCCAGCAGTATATCCCTGCAATCCTGATTTGCCAATGGCCCTGCAAGCATTCACAAGACTCTCCATCATCTTTTCCAGCCGGTTGACAGTTAACAACTTCAAGAATGTATTGGATTCTATAATATACTCAGGTTATAAAAACATAAGTGGTTGATTTGAATGTATTAACACACCAGGTTTCTCTTGTTGCCTTGCATTGTATTCCAAACCACCAACCACAGTTTCTTCTTGAATAGCTGTCATAATGTCCATACTCATTGTGGAAACAGACATAGAAGTGGAAGCTTCCGCCAGTTGAGGTGATTGTGAGACCAACATCTGTTCCACAGCTACATCCAGTGTAAGAGTATCATTGGAAGAACCACCAGAAGAGGACGCCGGATTTGTGGTACTGGAGGATGCCTTCTTAGAAGAACCACTTGATTGCCTAGTAACAACTGCTTCTTAAATTATTAAATACCGTTAGTTTTATATGGCAAACTATCTGAATATACATACCAATATTAGAAGAAGGTTTGATTTCTGTTAGAACGGTGTAAGAACCATATCATAATTAACAAAAATAAATGTACACACTCTTTGAAGCTGTTTCAGGTTCTTTTCCTTTTTGTGAGGCTTGTTTGCGTTTAAGGCCTGTTATCTGGTATAAGTGACTTGTATATTTTACAAGCACCACTACACACCTTTCTTGAAAGTACCAGCAGGTCTACCTATATTTTGTGTGATATTATCCACGGTCTGTTCTTGTAGAACAAACCAAGGTATAAATTTGGCCAGTTTTCTACGATAGGCTTTATATCTCTGAATTGCATCTTCTCGTGAACTTCCTGGGCCAGTATTGTCCACAAGATCATTCAAGGTGCCGGAGGCAGAAGATGCCTTTTCATTTTTCCAGCCTGGTCCAAGAGGCCAAGTTCCCACTGTCATTCTAGGCCCATCAATGTCAGGACGCAGTGATATGGAGTCCAAGAATTTTTGAGAGTCAACTTGAATATTGTAGTGTGGAGGGAGTTGCCGGAGAAAAAAGAGGGATAAAGAGAGTAGAGATTTTGACATATGGTCCACATTTGCTGCTGGACTCATAATAACTCCTCCATCTTCAGCAAATGTTGCCTGAGTACACCATGCTTTCAATTGGTCAGAGTTGGAACTACAAAACAAAAGCTTGTTGAGTTTCAAGAATAGCTGGTGGATCATTTGGAACCTACACTAGTTCAGTCATTTCAGGCCTGAGTGTGAATGGACTATGATCTGGCATTGCTGCTAGAGCTTGCAGACCTTCACCCTCCACCATAGACCGAGAAGGGTACAAAATGACAATCCACCGGTAAGCCCATGGAACAGGTTGAGCACCAACAGGAGCAGTTGGCGGAGATCCTCCATGTGTCCTCAAACCAGAAAAATGAGCAATAACCAAGGTGTCCAGGTAGATATGGCATCCAATTTCAAGTAAATGAAAGCAGCCTTTATCATAGTCTTCAGGAACATCTGAGTTTGCGATCATTGCAGAATAGTCGGCAGGTGCGTCACGTTTGTCATTATGGATACCTCCAAAAAACCCCATTTCATTAAGATTTGCATCTAGCTTGATTTAGCTTTCATTAACAATTGGTTTATAAATGTGTGAATTACCTGTTGTTGCTGCCTTTGCTGAAGCCACATTATATTGCATGGCAGGCCAGTAATAGTTGCTGTCAGAACCAAGGCATGGCAGGTTGGTCATCATGGAATGCTCTTTCATGATATCTAGTCCTTCAGTTGGACCCTCCTTTTTGGACTCTAAACCAGCACATATACTAGCCTAGATAATTTGTTAAATATCTGTGGAAAATGACCAGAAACATTAGCTTACTTGAACCATAAATCTTCTTTTTGTTAAGTCCTCATCAAATCTTCCCTCCTCCAGCTTTCCTCCCGCACACGGTGCATTCAAACTAGGCTGTTGTTGATATGATATGCCCATGTTATAGCAGCGAGCTTTTTGTACTTTGATTGCACGAGCACTTCGTTCAAAAGCAATTCCACCATGATAAGTACCGTCCGAAAATGTGGCAGCATCACTAGTTCGGTCTTCACGGGGCCCAAGTGCTCCATCTCTTGCTTTATCAAGTGCAGTGATTGTTTCGGATGATAGTACATCCCTTAGAATATGTATTAGAATCAATATTGTTCAAAGGTAAGAAAATCAACATACTTTCCGGTAACCCAGCATTGAATCACATCATCCAGTGGATCACCAGCTCCATACATATCTCGTGCAAACACGGCATCACCTGGAAACAGTTCCAAAGATCCTAACATTGCATGTAATCAGCCAAGTTGTCACATTGTTCATTAATGGTTTTCACTAACCAGACTTGGCAACAGCTGATCTTTTGCCATTGAGAATCTTCTGTTTTTGCCCCACTTCCCATGCCTGCTTCATGCCTGCAACTGAGGTGTCTTGCAAATATACATATGTCTTATTAACACATCTGCATTTTTGTCTTAAAGGATGGTCGGACACTTCATATAAAACCGGTAAATTGGGGTCACGGTTCTGTAATTCCACTGTTGTCCCTGGATCTCCAACTCTGAGATAATCCTCCAATTCAGATAATTCAGATAGTGAATCCTCAGATTCTGGCCCTGGGGAACAAAATTCCTCCATGTCCATATCCATATCATGGAAGACATATTCAGGCTCAAGCATAGCAATGTCATCATCAATAGGCTGAGAACCCTGAGCATGGTTAATAGCCTGGATCACCTCCTGAATGGGCTCACACCCAGGAATAGTCTCAGTTTGTACCTCTGAAGACATGAATGGAAGGGGAATCTGCAATACAAACTTAGCCTCAGTATATTTTAAGATAATAAATAAAACTACAATGCTTACAAAGTGAATGAGTTGGCAATGATGTATAAGCACACGTTCCAAGTGGACACACGGTCAGAGTGTGTATGAGAAGCGACACACGTTCGGGTGTGTATAAGAAGCGTCGAGCGGCACACGTTCGAGTGTGTTCGAAGCGTACGAGAGAGAGCCCACAATATAATTGCACACACGTTTGCACGAGCAAGCTAGTAATCTTGGCTAGCCCGGGTTGTCACCAACCCCTGTACGATGCACTTGTGATGGTCGGACTCAACGTTACCACCACAATATATGCTCAGGTCTCTTAGTATGTACAATGTTGCCTAGTCGAATAAGATGTATAGTAGGGAGTTGCCAGTTGTTGTTGCCAGAGAACCAGACACTCCTTGCAGCCCCTTCAAAATCAAACCAACTGAACGTGAAATAGCTGTTGCAAAACAACTATACGCCGCAAGACAGTACAAGGGGATTTCTCCCTTCACTTTTGACGTCTCAGGTGTACACCCCTTTTCTGCCAGGCAGGTGGAAGTGACAATTGAGGACGCAGGAAAGCTGATAGAAGCTGGAAAGCTAATAAAAGCAACTGAAAGTGCAAGTACCGTGGAGTGTGAGAGGCAAGTGTGCTAAAGCGAACTAAGGCCAAGCGGTTTAGCTTCACACCCAACTAGGCTGTCCAAATCAGCTTTCAATGTCCAAGGAAACAAAAGAGCAGCTCAGATGTAGTAGTGGAAGGTGGATGTTACTGGTCAAGCAGTGACCAGCCCCTATGGAGATGAACACTTTGGTGGCCAAGATTTCTTATAATCAGAAACATTTCACTGCGTAGATGCATTTTCTAAACAAATATATTGAGAGTATCTACTTATTGAAATATAATGCTAGATACAAAAAACATAACAGGGGGCTGGCTGGGCAGAAGGCGGGAACGCGAGGGCTTAGGACCCCCCGCCCTCTCGTTTTCTATGGCAACAAGGCACGGGGGGTATGTACTGGCCGGGGGTGGTCGAAAACGGGGCGGGAGGGGCCATCCTGGTGGCCAAAAAAGTGGGGGGGGGGGGGCTGGGGCAAAAGGCGGGAACGCGAGGGCTTAGGACCCCCCGGCCTCTCGTTTTCTATGGCAACGAGGCGCGGGGGGTGTACTGGCCGGGGGTGGTCGAAAACGGGGCGGGAGGGGCCATCCTGGTGGCCAAAAAAAGTGGGGGGGGGGGCTGGTTAGACAAAAGGCGGGACTGCGAGGGCGTAGGACCCCCCGGCCTCTCGTTTTCTATGGCAACGAGGCGCGGGGGGTGTGTACTGGCCGGGGGTGGTCAAAAACGGGGCGGGAGGGGCCATCCTGGTGGCCAAAAAAGTGGGGGGGGGGGGCTGGGGCAAAAGGCGGGAACGCGAGGGCTTAGGACCCCCCGGCCTCTCGTTTTCTATGGCAACGAGGCGCGGGGGGTGTGTACTGGCCGGGGGTGGTCAAAAACGGGGCGGGAGGGGCCATCCTGGTGGCCAAAAAAGTGGGGGGGGGGGCTGGGGCAAAAGGCGGGAACGCGAGGGACTAAGACCCCCCGGCCTCTCGTTTTCTATGGCAACGAGGCGCGGGGGGTGTGTACCGGCTGGGGGTCGTCGAAAACGGGTGGAGAGGTCGTCCTGGTGGCCAAAAGAGTGGGGGGGGGGCTGGTTGGGCAAAAGGCGGGAACGCGAGGGACTAAGACCCCCCGGCCTCTCGTTTTCTATGGCAACGAGGCGCGGGGGGTGTGTACTGGCCGGGGGTGGTCAAAAACGGGGCGGGAGGGGCCATCCTGGTGGCCAAAAAAGTGGGGGGGGGGGGCTGGGGCAAAAGGCGGGAACGCGAGGGACTAAGACCCCCCGGCCTCTCGTTTTCTATGGCAACGAGGCGCGGGGTGTGTGTACCGGCTGGGGGTCGTCGAAAACGGGGGGAGAGGTCGTCCTGGTGGCCAAAAAAAGTGGGGGGGGGGGCTGGTTGGACAAAAGGCGGGAACGCGAAGGCGTAGGACCCCCCGGCCTCTCGTTTTCTACGGCAACGAGGCGCGGGGGGTCTGTACTGGCCGGGGGTGGTCGAAAATGGGGCGGGAAAGGTCTTCCTGGTGGCTGGAAAAAGTGGGGGGGGGCTGATTGGGCACAAGGCGGGAACGCGAGGGCGTAGGACCCCCCGGCCTCTCGTTTTCTATGGCAACGAGGCGCGGGGGGTGTGTACCGGCCGGGGGTCGTCGAAAACGGGTGGAGAGGTCGTCCTGGTGGCCAAAAAAGTGGGGGGGGGCTGATTGGGCACAAGGCGGGAACGCGAGGGCGTAGGACCCCCCGGCCTCTCGTTTTCTATGGCAACGAGGCGCGGGGGGTGTGTACCGGCCGGGGGTGGTCGAAAACGGGGCGGGAGAGGTCGTACTGGTGGCCAAAAAAGGTGGGGGGGGGCTGGTTGGGCAAAAAGCGGGAACGCGAGTGCGTTGGACCCCCCGGCCTCTCATTTTCTATGGCAACAAAGCGCGGGGGGTGTCTTCTGGCCAGGGATGGTCGAAAACGGGGGGGCAGAGGTCGTCCTGGTGGCGAAAAAAGTGGCGGGGGGCTGGTTGGGCAGAAGGGGGGAATGCGAGGGCGTAGCCCCCCCCGGCCTCTCATTGTCTACGGCAACGAGGCGCGGGGGGTCTGTACTGGCCGGGGGTGGTCGAAAATGGGGCGGGAAAGGTCGTCCTGGTGGCTGGAAAAAGTGGGGGGGGGGCTGCTTGGGCAGACGGGGGGAATGCGAGGGCGTAGCCCCCCCCGGCCTCTCGTTGTCTACGGCAACGAGGCGCGGGGGGTGTCTTCTGGCCGGGGGTGGTCGAAAACGGGGCGGGAGGGCATGTCTTGCACCCTCCCTTGCTGCTGTGATGCTGCCAGCAGAGGCAACCCGAGTCACATGATCACATGACGTCAGTGCTGGCGACACTTTGCCTCTCGACTGGCAAAGTGTCGCCTATCCTGACGTCATGGCACATCACATGATGTGCACATGACTTCTCTCAGCTCAAAATCGCCTTTTGGGGTGCAGGGGGGGTCCATAGCAGCTATAGGTGGTCCAAAGAGATGGTGTAGACGATGGAGGGGAGGTAATAAGCAGGTACATGGTCAGTGGTGGACCAACATGGCATGCTGGGAGTTGACAAAATTGAACCGTTGATCATGGGCCTTCAAAACATTTAATATTTAATCTAGCACTCACCTTATACTGAAGAGGGATTTACTACAATCCTGGACTGTATCAGGCATGACAGCAGCTGGTGATAAGTGAATGACATCAGAGTCAAGCGGAACAAAAGATTAGAGGGGGGATCATGAGCAAGAGGGTGAAAAGGGGGGCAGAACAGGCCACAAGTGGTAGGGCAAGCAGTGGTGAGGGTGACAAATGGATGCTGGAACTACAGAAGGACTGAAAGGAGGCTGGGAGGAGCAGGTGAAACCTGAGTGAGTGCTCCATGGGTAATTCAGATTCAGGACAGCTAATAAAACAGACAACTCATCTGGTATAGCAGGAGGTGGGTGCACCACATCCCCTGCTGCCCTCAGAAACCCTCCATGGCACTCAAGAGCAGCCAGAATGCACCCTTTCTGCTAGGGGTGCTGGTGACACTATTGCCAGACATTGGGGACCTTTTGGAGGTCAAAATCTGTCCTGGAGAGGGTTAGAGGACAGTAGAGGGGGATGGGAAAGTTGTAGAGCAGTAGGAATAGCAGGGAGCCAGCAGTAGAGTTTGAAAACGAGGGGGATGGGGCTGTTGAGTAACAGAAGGTTTTGGATTCATCTGAGCTCCAACACTCTCACTATGGATTTCAAACTCCACTGGAATTTCCACCACAACTCCGAACCACCCTCACTTGTTTGCATTCTAGAGACTCAGATACCACATTTCATGGCTACCATGAGTGGACAAAATTGTGTCATTCATATGATAGAATACATTTAAAATTCACCACATTTTTAATTGCAATATTACACTTGTTATATTCCATATACTCATTACCCTTGCATGAAATGGCACACAGGCAATCCTAATAGGACCAGATTGCCACCATATTTTAATTATGTAGAGTTAGTATCCCTCACAGTTTCCTTGGTAATTTTTATAAGAACCCATGCAGTGTGAAGGCTAAAAGAGTCTCTGAATTCTGGAATGAAACCGGTCAGAAGGGATTTCAAACTCAGTTGCTATATTGGGACACAATTTTCCCTCAGTCCCTGAGATGAATGAATCGCCTCAATGGCTGAAAACCGGGTTTATAAGAACGAGTTTTCCATAAATGGAAGAACTCGTAACTTTTTGGGGCAGTCCCAACGGTCCGGTTTTAAATGAAAATTTGGGGTTTTCCTCATCAGGAAAACCCTTCGTATAACCAAAATTTCCTGTTTCAGCCCATCCAACGACACATTAGGGTTAGGGATGTGACTCATGTGAGGAAGGGTTGCAAAAAAGCCAAATCGAAGGAAGATTCTCGCCGCTTCAAAAACTCTGACCCATTGTTTGGACAGGGTTAGATCAAGATCCATCGCACATCGAACGCCATTTAGGCCCACCCAATGCCAATGTCAGAAGTGCTCTGCATGCTTTTGAGGACCGTCCATTCCACCGCCAATGAATATGCCATTCCCGTGCTCCAGCTCCCCTCTCTCAAGACTCGACACACCTCCCAGCCTGTTTTCGGGCACGCTCTTTATGTCACGGGTGCACTGCGTGGAGAGCCTGGCCCATCTCATACTAGTGCTATCCCGCCGGCGCTAACCAAGATGTTGTCGTCATTGTTGCCTTGTAATGAAAAAACGCATTCAGGACAAGTACGAGGGACCTCAGGACCAGAACAGGCATGAACTTAGGGTTTCAAGCCCAGTGAAAATCGACATGAACTGGAATGAACCGCACCGAGTCTGGCCGACGACACTGGAGCAATTCAGATTAATAAGGTAATTTGATCATACACTCAATCTCAATATATTATCTGTGAGCTGCGCTGAACTGCTATGATATACACGATGTGTATTCAGTGAGAATAGATTTTATGGTTCTCTTGAATTATCACATTTTCCGATATAAACGAATCCCACTGATTTGCATTGAATACTGTACAGCTACTCAATTTCCCTCAATTTCCTCAATTTCCCTCAGCTCCCCCTCCCCCCTCCCTCATTCCTATCAGTCATACAAGCCCAGTGTGTTGAGTAATACAAATGAAAATCGTCTAGACAGAGTGTACTCAGCATTGAAACTTGTTGGCAACGGAACATGACTGAACTCACCAAAAAAACATGCATAGTAGAGTCAAAGTCAAAGTCGGATGCCTCAAGGCTTTGCAGCTTTCTGTACAAGCAAAACAGTTATGAAGTGAAGATGAAGCGGTTATGTGACGTACGGCTTGCTTTTCCATCTCCTGGAATTTCTGAGCATCAAAATTCATGTTGTCAGAAGCCGGAGACAGGTAGGGTTTTGTAAGTCAGCTTACCTTCTTGTCAATGCCAGTTAAGCTGTCCCAATATGCCTTGAATTCACCTTGCGATCCACCTGGGTTTTCTGTGCACCATTTACGAATACAAAAGTTCCTACAAGACATCGAAGCCTGCATGAAACATTGTAGTTGGCTAAAGTGTACCTAGCTGTGGGTTTGTCGGTTGGCATGATTGGTTTGTCTTGAGCAGAGACCCGAGGTATAGTCTTCTTCTTTCCAGCTGCTGACTTTTCTGGATGGGGCACAGACGCTTGAAGTGCTGCAGCTGTGGGTATGCGAATCTTGAGCATGTGTGGTAGCGGCTGGCACTCATGAGGGGTGGTTTGATCTGCTCAATGGGGATATCACATTGGTTAGTTTGATGGTTGTGATGACGCACCTGCCGCCACAACAACCAACACTGGCTCAACGTTGCCGACGGGGGTGGTGGAAAGAGCTATTTCTGAGGGACTTGATGCTAGGGTAGCTACAACAATCAACGCTGGCTCGACATTGCCGACAGGGGTGGTAGAAAGAGGGGACTTGATGCCAGGGTAGCTACAACAATCAATGTCAGCTCGACATCTTTGCTTGCATTAGCCAAAAATAAGGTTGCCGAAGACGAACCTTGAATTTGGGTTTCATCGTGCCAGACAACTGGGACTGGACAAGGCCTTGGAGGAACAGCCACATTGGCTGTTTGTTCAGTGTTCTCCATATACATAACTTGAATGTTCGAACTATGAGGTTGCATCAATATAAGGAATAAATAAACTATGGAGGTACTTGCAGAGGGTCAACAACTCGGATCTGCGAGTTGTTACGAGTTCTTCCATTTTTGGAAGACTCGTTCTTATGAGTCCAGGATATATGGCAGTTCGTCAGTAATTAATTAATTAATTAATTAATGTTTGAAATCGACCATAGAGCCAAATTCTGCATTTCTAACCCGTTTTTTTTGGGAAAAATCATGAATGAACTTGATCCTTTGAATTTTGTCCTCAAATATTTTCAGCAATATAGGATTTACCTTGAGGTCATAAAAAATCAAAAACCACTCCAATGAATGAGAAAAAAAAATTGTATGACGCGGAATTTGATCGAAAAAGGAAATTGTCACAAACAGTCACACTCTCCTCCTCCGTCTCAACATACCAGATCTCTACCCCTGGATCATGGACTACAAAAGCAAGCCAGGAGTAGTCAGGTGGAATCCAATGTACTGTAAGTATGCCCCCAGAAGTGGTTCGATGCTTCCCATTGAGTTTTACTGACCCTCTCCTCCTCATGCCCCATACACCAGATCTCTACCCCCTGCAGTCGGACGGCCAATCCACACACGGAGTAATCAGGAGGGACTTAATGGAGTGTAGGGAACACCCCAAAAGTGGTACGATGTTTCCCCTTTCGCCATACTGACCTCCTCCTCCTCATACCCCCCACATCCCAGATCTCTACTCCCAGACGACGGACTGCCAAACCGCATGGGGAGCAGTTAGGGGTGACCCAATGGAGTGTAGGGATCACCCCAAAAGTGGTACGATGTTTCCTGTTGAGTCATACTGACCCCCTCCTCCTCATACCCCCTCACACACCAGATCTCTACCCCCAGACGACGGACCGCTAAATCGCACCGGGAGCAGTTAGGGGGGACCCAATGGACTGTAAGTATGGCCCCAGAAGTGGTTCAATGCTTGCCATTGAGTTGTACTGACCCTCTCCTTCTCATACCCCCCTGCCGCCCCCCATCCCCCCACCTTGGACCCCAAATCACTTCTTCTGACAAAAATCATGAATGAACTAGTTTTTGTAGAGCATGTCCTCAAATATTTCCATAAATACATAATTTATGAGTTCAAACACTGCTCAGGCGGACAAGAAAAAAAATTTGTATAGTCTAGAAATAAGTCGGTACAAAAACTCATGAAAATTGAATAACGGTGAGCTATAAATTTTAATCCACATTGGAGGCCTTGCCTCATCCTCATCATCAGTAAATGCTACACCTCTTTTCCGAATTTTTGATGACACTTTGACCTGAAGACGCTGGGATTTCAAAAGTGTCTTTGAAGCCTCCTTTATAAAATAAGTTATAATGAGAAACTATAACAAGAGTAGTCCACACACCTCTGCGAATTTGTTGTCAATGAGAGCCATTGACTGAAGTACCAAACCGAGCTTGAAAGTCTTATTTTCCTTGGGACAAAATGCACGAAATGAGAGCTGAAGGTCCACTATCACACCAGGAACAAAGCTGGTTGGTGTGGTATGTTCGTACCTACATGTTTCCTTGAGTTTGCATTGCAGAGAAAGTTGTGTACTCACTTGTATTTTTTGTCAGTGGTCACAAGCCTGGAAAAATATCCGACGTCATCGGCAGTGGTGTGAAAGTATCGACTTTGATCTACAGATGCCAAAACACCATGGGGATCAATGAGAGGACCAAAGGGAACAATGTCAGAGTGAATAGCAAGTTTTGCACTTGTAAAGTATCTTTTGTGCGCTTCAACCGTCGCATATCCCGAAAATGTACCAGGTGTTCAAGGTTGGAGTTTGAAGGGACTGATACCCTTGGCAAATATGGCATGGATGGCCTGGATATTCTCCATAGCCAAGTCGAATCCAGGTGAATTTAGCCCTGTTAAAGTAACATGTTGTCGTAGAAATTTGACCCTGGCTTCGGAACTATCAAAGACTTGCAAGTCAGGTCTCCAAGATTTTGATATAGCCAGGTAGCGCTCACCTTGGAAGTCGGCTGACTGGGGGTAAGTCACACTCAGCAATGATTCCAGTAAGCCGAAGTATGATTTCCTCCATCTCTTTTCCGTCTAATTCCTGTACAAGTTCGTATTGTGCCATGGCTTGATTGTACTGGGTTTTGGCTTTCAAGTGTAAGCCATTCTCCTAATACACAGTTCAAAACATCATAGGCTATATGGGACAGAACACATGCCTTGTTGAACGCACTCAAATACCTCTGGCAGTGCTTTCCTTCGTATGCCAACATTGAGAAAGACTCAAGGGATTCGGCTGTCATTTAGGAATTTATAAGACTTGATGAATATAGTTGACAACAACGGTTCTCTCTCACCAGCTGCTTTGTGGTCGTAGAATTGATTCATGGCTGTTGAGTTCAGGCAGAAACTTACTGAGGACTACTTCAATGCGGTAATTACACCCGGTGCTTGCCTATTTCTAATCGAAATTCCTGGAATTTTAAACTATATTTAGATATGCAAAGCTCAGGTTCCATGATCTCATGTAAAGAAGACCAAGGCCAAGGCCCTGGTGCTTTTCTGGGGTACTTATTAAAATGACATGGCTCTTTTCGAAAAGACATGTTGTTGTGCCTGTCGGTGGAACTTTGTAATTGGTAACCTTGTTAATGGCATCGCATAGATAAAAAATGAGTCTATTACATTCAGCCTTCTATCATGAATTCAATTATATTGGATCCTGTCGTAAGGCACAACACCCATTTGTATGGTACCCGTCTGTTCTATAGAGCCAGTGAAATTTATTTTTTTGATCCACAAAGCACCAGTATTTCTGCATTTGGTATTGTCAAAGAATTAAAGGGCTATAGAGAGGCACCACAAGGCACCATGGGGCATGGAGAGGAAGTGATGGAATTTTCTTTTTCGAAAATACATCAGAAGGTTGTTGAATTTGAACAAGTATGTATCTTTATAAGTACAAATTATCTTCTACATCTGGTATTTTCAAAGACATCGGAGAGAAAATGTAGAGGACTACTCCTGTATGATATGCATGTCGGCTGTGCTTGCCTATTTCTGATGGAAATACCTGGAATTCCAACTACATTTAGGCAGGCTGAGCTGTTGAACAGTTGAAACTGGGCTGTTCAGTTCTGAGGGAGAAATCAGAGGGAGTTTTCTCTAGAATGTATCAGTTTTTTGTGCCTGTTTCATTCCGCTACAATTTAGAATCAGAGTCCTATTTTGTTTGACAGGGCTGGTGAGATCGACAGAGCATGGAATTTTCTTTAGAATATATCAGAAGAACATTTCGTGCCTATTTCGTTCCGCTATGATTTATTTAGTCTTGGAGTCCTTGGACACTGGCAGGGTTCTTTGTCACACTCGTCGTTCTCATCTCCCATCCATATGCCTCCGAAAAAGCTTTCCGGCACTGGGTCCTCTCCGCCTGCACCGTAACATTTTTTTATCCTCTTCTGTGATACTTTATTTACTTACCACCATCTCCGATTAGCAGGCAAAGCAGCAAGGGTGGTTACAAAGGCAAGCCAGTTTATGTTCACAGTGATATTGAGGAGATGTAGGTGCTGGTTACTTGAACGGTAACTGTTTCTGACCAATCTCTTCCAGCAGCGATGGTGAAAGTAAAGAGACCACTGAGTAGGTGTGGTTTTGTGCCCCGTTCCATTTGGTTGATTATTTTACTAGAGATGAGAATACACCCTCGCCAAAGCCCAAGAAAGGAAAACCAGGAAAACGGTGTGTCAACTATTACGGTTATTTAGCATACCTTATGAACTATCTGATCAACAGAAGCATTGCAACGGCCAGCAATACTTCTCGCTCTGCCAAGAAAGCCTGAGTTGAATCATCCCCTGATCATTCGGATGGAACAAGAAGTCACCACGCCGTATGTAACTTTGCTTCAATCTATTGGTCGTCTAATGATGCTATGTTTACCTCAACAGTCCTTTGATTTCTCAATCCAAGTAAGTACTAGTATTTGCCAGTTCTTCACCTACTTCGTCTATGTCTCCTACCTCCATTTGACTTTCAGGTCTCCTCAAAAGAAGTCTCCTCAAAAGACATCCTCTCAAAGGACGTCCCCTCAAAAGGCATCTTCTCAACAGGTCTCCCGTACGAGGGTTGATTCACCTGAAGAGGACGTCTTTTGGTAGGCTATCCTTCTGATTGTAAATGCATACTAATTCAGCTGGTACTATGCCTACTAGTTCGTCCTCATCCAAGAAACCAAAGGAAGACCTGGTATACATGGAAGATTTTCCAGAGTCGTAAGTACTTGCTTGCTTGCTTTGTTACCATAAACAAGCTACATATTACTCCGGTAGGAAAAGCTTTGTCAAGTCTCATGGTGGTCTGGTCGAATGTGAGGTTCTCTTGGAAGAACTGATGGATCCGATGTTGGTTGACACCTACAATAACCTTCCCCCTCTTCGGTGAGCAACTGGCTATATTTTCTAGGTAACAACTTATATGGTTGATTGTTTCTAATTTAGAAAAGGAACTCTGGTCACTTTGAATGCCGGCATCGATCCCATCGAACCATTTTCACTTAGCAATGTCCCAGACATACTTCTGTCCACAAACATGAAGTATGTCTCTCAGTGACCTGTATTTCAAGTCATGATTGAAACTAGATTTGTACTTAGGCGTCTTGTGGAGGCCATCACATTTACGAGATCTGGAGTCTTCATGAATCCGTCCAGAGTGTCGCCAAACTTAGTCAAGACCAACCCCGTGTCCGAAAGTGCGCGATCTGTGGAGTACGCTACCCAGGCTGTCTCCTACAGCTTCAATCCCTATGTCGTCTTTACTTCTGTGTTGGCTGTGACTGGTTCCAATTTGTCTACAGAGCCTGTTGGGATTTTCCGACAGATTAGTGGGCTGATGTGCATGCAGGAGTGGGAGAGGTTCTGTGCATTTTTCTGCATGGTATTCAAGGTTCCTGAGTTAAGGGCACAAATATTCGAGGGTTCTGTTGTGATCAGCACTCGTGCTAAACAGAAGGATAAGGATGAAGGTAAGTATTGTTCATATTTTATATACATCACAACATGTTCTAATACAGTATATTTCTCAGGTGGATCGTCGGGAAGTAGCTTTGCCAAACTACTGGCTAGGAAGAAGTCCCTCACGGCTCTGTCTCCTGTCAAGGCCATGTCGTTGGGCGGTACGACGGTGAAAGGTGCACTGAATTTCGAAGACCATGGTGAGTATACATCAGTTAGTCAGGTTTTGGTGTTGTCTTACCCATTCGCCAGTTCCCATATATGATGGCGTGGGTGGGAAGTTGAATTTTACCTGGCTCCATCACCTCGTGTCTGACTTGAAGGTGTGGGAAGGTGACTTGGTGGGAACGATATGTCTGGTTGGCTACACGGCGAACAGTTGGATCCCCAAGGATGTTCCGAGCAAGCAACTTTTCCTGAACATCCAGTGGGTCATAGTCTTAGCCAATGAGTAGACGTTCATGGCCCAGGCTGGTGAAATTTTTTTTTTAACATGTTACTTTTAAATCTGTGGTGTTCTAAGCACCAAATATACCATCGTTGTTCTCTACCTGTGTGCCGATTACTTGTTGGTCATCGTCTTAGCCAACGAATGGACGTTCACAGCCCCTCAGTTACTGGTGAAAAAATTTTTTTGGCATGATTAATTTCGAACCTGTTGTGTCTTAACCACCAAAATATACCATTTGCTTTCAAAATTGTTTTCCACTTGTGTGCCGACTACTTGTTTCCAAAAGTGCTCTTGATACTAAGTCTACTAACCCAGAAGTTCTGCTATGTTGCTAAACAGTCCGAGTCCTAACTTCCATCTAGCTGGTCCCTCAGCTTCTAAGTCTGCCTTTCTCTCCTTGTCAGTAAAAAGCAGATCACAAACACTCTGAAAGCCATAATCCACCCATCTAAACAAACCCCCCGCCGTATACTGTGTGAATGACATTCTGGTTTCTGCCTCTTGGATTGAGGTGTTGGAGTGTCGGAGAACGGCAGAAGGAATGAGGGCTGTTGTTCCAGCAGGGAATTCGATAACCTTCTTCAAGTCCCATAGAATGAGATGGCCCCCAAGTTTGGCATTGAAGTTCCCCAGTGCAGTAATGGAACATATTCCAAATGCGAGGTTCTTGAAGTCAATGTGGTTGAAGCACACAGTCTTGGGTCCGAAATTGAAGGAACTTGCAGACCATATGCTGTTGCCGAAGGTACGTTCCAGCTGTGGATACTTCTTGTATAGTTCTCCCATCTTTTGCTGATAGTACGCATACAGTTTTGGCATCCAAGTGGCGAATGCCGTCGATGACAAACCGGCGATTCGCTGCATGGCAGGGTGCTTTCTGAGGGATTCGAGAGCTTTGGAATCCTTTGCACTATTGCAAAGGTTTCCAGGGAACTACAGAGGGAGTCAGTGAACTAATCAGCAAGGTAAGAAGAAGTGTGGTGCTCACCGGCTGACCTCCCCCATAGGATATTCCATGACTTAGAACTCTGAACTCACCATGTCTATGGTTTTCATCAGTAGCCGAGAAGGCAGCCTCCGTCGCAGCCAATGCCATGGCTTCTGCAGCATCCCTGTGTGTTGTCTGACCAAGCTCACCATCTGGTTGACTGACCATGACTGCTACAAGGACACCTTGTTGATTTTCGATGGCAAGGGAGTCCCTAAAAATAAATGATTAACTTTGAGTCAAGCATTGGGAATGTAGCTTACTTTCCATCCCAGGTTTCTAGTGAAAACTGGAACTCAGAGTCTGGACCAACCATTTCCTCTAAAGTAAAGGTCCTCCCATACCCCTCCGAGTTGACAGCAGTGTATCCAACTTTGGTGACTGGAGCATCCTCGAAATCGAGCTGGCCACTGACTTTATGGGTGCTTTGGATGTGTTTTCGAATTACAGAAGGACGGATGGTGTAATCTCCGAAGGAACCGTTGTTACTGTCTTGTTGTCTTTTGATTCGACGTCTTTTCTTGCCACCTAGTTTCTGATGCTTGACTACAGACTTAGCAGTTCGTTTATGAGAGATATGGGTGGATGTGGAAGGTGTTGGGGAGTCATTTTTAGTAGAGGTGATGTCTAAGTCAGACCCATGATCAAGGGCATTGGTTTTTGCAGGTGGAAACAATGGCTGGAATGGATATCCCTCAGTGTCATCATGAGTTCTGTTCTCAGTTTGAATAGCCTTTGCCAGTAAAAGTTCGAAGTTGAACGTGTTATCGGCCATAATGGCACGTGTCTGAGGATTCAAACTTAGTAAATAGCCACACATAAGAGAGGAATGTGCTAAAATACCATGGACCGCGTTTGCATTGTGTGAGCAAAGTCAAACGTGTCAAACGCGTGAAAAAGTTTTTTTCCGGACAAATCACGTGATCGTTCCTAACCGGACATGTTTAATATAATTATTGTTTCTGAGGTGACTATATAGACATGTTTAATTGTAGTCTCAGCATGGAGAGGCATACACTAAGAGGGTGGAGGTGAACTGCACTCAGATTGCACAATCACAACCTCCTGTGACCCAGATGGCCGCCCTCGTTGGCAGGAGCCACTACAATCTCAACGGAGGTCCGCCAACAGCCCAGGCTTGGGCTATGGATGGGTCCAGGGAGGTTGTTGGCTGGGTAGCTTACCTGCTGCTGACATATCTCACCGGAGAACCGACGAAGTCCCGGTCTCGAGTCATCGAAGGGACCGGGGAGACAGCCGGCAGCGGCATGCACACACGGAGAGGGTGGAGGTGAACCGCGCACAGACTGCACGATCACGACCTCCTGTGGCCCAGATGGCCGCCCTCTTTGGCATCCAGGTTCAAGTTTCAGAGGGTGGGGATGAATTGTGCACAGACCGCACGACCACAACCCCCGTGGCCCCGATGACCCCCTCCGTGCTATCCTCAAGTGTTGTGGGAGGACTGAGGGGAACCATGCACAGACTGCATGGCCACAACCTCCACGGCCCAGACGGCCGTCCCACCACTTCATCTAAATTTACAACATTGATCGCCCCCTGCCGAATGAAGTCGGGGACTGGAGGAGGGCCGTGCACAGACTGCACGACCACGCCCTCCGTGGCCCAGTTGGCCGTCCCCCTCAGTCAATTTCAGAAGGGAGGAAGGGGCCCGTGCACAGACTGCACGGTCACGCCTTCCATGGCCCAGACGGCCACCCTTCCATGCTAGACACCTAACAAAGGCAGTCAGTCACTATAAGGAAACGAATGACACCTCAAATACAAATACTGACCTTAAAGAGCTAGGAGCAAGTTAGCAAAACATCTCAACGCATCAAACAGTCATTAATAAGACTTTCCCACAGTTCAAAACAAAAAAACACACCTTGAAGCCATGTGTGCTCCAGCAGCCATGGGTCATCCAAAATCTTTAGTCTGTTAGACAACTATAAAACAGATGAGCAGCAAAACGCGTTGACGCGTCAAACAGTGATTAGTAATAATTTCCCACGGTTCAAAACAAAAAAAAAACACACAGTCCATGTGTGCTCCAGCAGCCATGGGTCGTCCAAAATATGTAGTCAGTCAGAGCATTATAAAACAGATGAGTCTCCATGCTATACCAGTACTAACCTCTTGTGGTGGTTGAAGAGCCAAGAGGAAAGAGCTTAGCAACAGAAAATGCATTTTGACGCGTCAAACAACAATTAGTAATACTTTCCCACGGTTCAAAAACTTTTTTCGATGCGCGAGTTTTCCAAAATGAGTAGTGGGGGTTGGGCCTGGCATTTGATATGGGGATTTTAACCAGTGGGTACCCGACGGGTTATGGATGCGGCATGCTGCATATGCTGTGGGATAGGAGTGCCGGTAAAATACTAATGAATTCAAATTTATATAATTTAAATAATATTTACAAACTTGAGGGTTTGATAAGCTCTCTTCAACCTCAGACCACACCGTTCAACGATGCCCCGCACGAAGCAAACATCGAGGAAGTCAGTAGGTGGTGTTGCTCCCCGAAAAGCTGACCGATCTGCACCAGCTTCAATCCCGGCTGTGCGTCTCGTCCTGTCCTCTGATTCGGCGACTCTGTTGCTCCCCCCACCCTCTGATGGCAAGAATGACGTCCGTGCTTACCTTTGCAAATGATTTTTACTCATAACTGACCTTCTCAAAGTTTTGCTACATTTGTCTGAATGGTGGACTGCTCATGGTCTGTGAGTACTGTCCACGGTCAGTCTGCGAATCATGTGTGTCCATCCACGCCCATCCGGCTTTGAAATCAGCCATTTTCATCTGCCCGGCATGCCATGAATCCAGCTTTAAAGGCCCCCATCGTGAACCCTACCATGTGAGTCTATGAGTAATATTTTACCATTTTAATCGCAACCAACACACGTTGTCAACTTAGGCACTCTACACCTTGAATGGTCCTGCCTATGTCAACAACTCTCTCGATCCCACCGCTCATATCCCTGCGACCACATCTCCCGTCCAAATTACCGGCGGGTTTCAAATGCACGCCCACTCCCAGGTGTCCCATGACAGTCTTTTGATCGTGCACTTTGTGCTGTCCGGGACCTCTCATGCTGGTACGCCTGCTAATGTCCTTGCCTCGTACATGTCAGGTTTTCTTGCGGAGTCAGCTCTCCGGTTTGCTGAGGTGGAGTTTGATCTTGCTGATGATTCGAGTGTCGAACCGCACGCAAGGCGAGTCGCACAAATCTGCAGCCAATACCAGTAGGTTTATTCTTACCGCATAATTTGCTGTTTGATTTACCTATAGTAATTAGACACTGTTCATCTCGGGTCGTCATTTTCATCACCACGCATTCTCATGATGAAACCGGGGATTTATTCATCGGTCCAAATTTGTGTGCCTCTGTGACAGATGTGAGTTTTTGTTTTTCATAGCTTCATTTATTCTGATCACCTGTATTACATGTCAGTTTTTTGACCTCCTGATCCCCCGAAGGGTCGCAAACTTTCTTCGGGAGAAGGATGTGACCCTTTGGGTCATGTCCTGTGGTGCACTGGTCAAGATGCCTCAAAGCTATGGGGACTTGGCTGGGGTGGTCAAGCAGTAAGATTTTTTTCTTTTGTTTGTCTGAACTGATCTATATACTTGTCCTAAGTTTTAAATTCAACAATTTGGTTGCATTCACCGCAACTAAATTTCAACCCATTCTCACGACCAACTTCATCCTCAGCATGGCACAACGAAGCCTTGTCGAACGATTTCCATTCGATCTCGCGATCCAGGACACAGTCCCCACCCTTTTTTCAATTGGTCGCCACACAGACATCGTGTACGTCCAACATTCAATCGACTTTGTCAAGGGCACACGTTATACTTGGTGCCACCCCCAAATTCGCCCCTGGGGACAAGAAGTCCCCCTCCAATGCCCCGGTTGTCACCGGATTCGAACGTGGTCTTTGTCTCGAAAACGGTCGGATGTAGTGGCAACCTGCAGTAGGTGTCAACATCAGTTGACCTTCAGTAAGTTCGATGGTGAGCTTCACTGGTTGGGTGGTGAGTTCTTCGGTGGACGCTGGTTGATCCGTGACTGCCCGTTGTAAATTTGTTTATTTTCGCCGTGAAATATATGTCCGAATTTCGTCTGTTGTCTTTTGTAATGTATCCAACTAAGTAAGTCATCCAGTGACCCTTGCAGGTAAAGCCTAGTGTTACTTGTATATAACAATTTATTACTTACTTGGGGTAGTGGGCCATTGCAAGCATGGCATGAACGAGTTCTTCTTGGTTCTATTCACTCCTTTCATGTCCTTTATTACTTCCAAAATTTTTTGATCAAGCATTCTTACTGCGATTGAGCAATGTTATTTACACTTCATAATGCTATACTTGTCTTTAACTGGACAATGGACATTGTGGTGCACTGAATGTCAGTTATACAACAGTTTACCCTGGCTTTCAATATCACCACTGCTATCATTATTTTTCGGTGCTATACCAACAATTATCAATAAAAACTGTACTGTATGACATTATATAATTTATTTTTAACAATTCTATATCTAATGGCCCACTTTCCCACCCAGAAGATATCCCCGAGAGTTTGATATTCAAAATGAATTTACAAATTTGAATGTCCCACTTTCCCATCCAATGAATAACTTTCCAACCATATAAATTATTATTATGTTCGTGCATAAATTGCTAGTACAAGTATTTTATTGTCATATTTGCTAAGATAATCATCTGACATCATACCCATATGGCCATTGTGCTTACATGTTGCTCCAGTTGTCATACCATCATGATACCAAATTGTCCCAGCTTTTGATATAAATCGAGATGTAAAATGATATCCTCTAGCATATACAATACCTCTTAGATACAAATTTACTGACTTTTCCTGTACACTTACAGTTATTTGATGGCTGGTAATCATGTTTATGTTGGGGTATTCCAATATTAGCAAATCAGGTGTCTTTGTATGGTATATGGTACACATCATTGAACCATTGCATTGTGGACATTTATTTCTAACATTGTGTGCAATGGTTTGCACCCAATCAGATGTTGAGCCAGAAACAGATGGATCAGCATGCAATAGATAGGCAAGGTTGTCATCTTTTTCTTGTCCTTCATAGTTACAGTGAGAGCAAATGAGCTTTGAGGATGCAATACAAGCTTGTGGTTTCAACATTTCCATACATAGTGTAGCAACACTGGTACCATTAGCACCCATGGGAAATTGCTGTGGATCCTTTGCATGGAGTTTCATTCTCACGGCATTTCTTACATTTTCAAAGCTCAATTGTTGATCCATCATATTAAACCCTTGTACAAGCATTGACAGATAAATGTTTCCAATTGCCTGAAATCTGGTTGTCCAAATTGCAGGATGTTCTGCCCACATATTGTACAGAATAACAAAGATTGAATCATATGCACAACTCCAGTTGATTTCATCCCAACATAAGCCACGGGGTGCAAGGATAGTGGAACTGCTGTCATGAGTTATATTTCTCTTTTTCCTGCTCAAAGATTGTGGCTCATGATGTTCATTGTAAGTACGTTTCAAAGATTGCTTTACTGGTGAGCTCCCTTTTGCAGCCACAAAACCAAGACTGGCTTGTTGAAGTGAATTTTGCTTTGTAAGACTTGCATTAGTAGATTTCCCAATGAGCTGCCATGAACTGTCAACAACCACAGGAAGCATAGATAATGGATCTCTGGCAGACCATTTTAATGCTGCATCTACCTTGGCAGGGACATAATCAGTGCCTTTCCATATTTGATATTGACGAATCAATGTATTGCAGAGTTGTCCATTCAAGTGGTCAGGTAGTTGTTCTTCATATCGCAGTCTTGTGATATCATCCAATATTTCCTGTTCTCTGAATTCTTGTCTGAGATAGCCACTGCAACCTCTTGTAATCACATTGGGGTCAAAGCCTTGGATAATAATGGTGCCTGCTGCACTTGCACTTCTGGACAGAGCTGTATAATGGGACATGTGTGAAAAGCAGCTGTTTAAATGTACAACATTGTAAGGGCAGGTTTTGCCCTGAGATGCATGAGCTGTCATAGCAAAGTTGGGCAGGACCCACACCTGTTGTCTTTCAACTGATTCTTTGAGATCACTTGGGAACAGACATTGAATTGTCTTTGTATTCTTCACAATTGGAACAACATTATCTGGTAGACCTGGTATTTGAATCAACTGTGGTGGATTATCCAATTCCACAAAAAGTGTATCTAGAACACGTTTATCATATGGGCCCTTCATTGATTGCCAGCCAACAACAAACCCTTCTTGGCCTTTAGTGATACATAATTCTGTTGCATCATTGTTTCTGATCATAACAGGCATACCATGGCACAATGAAAGCTTGCCAGGAAAATGTTCAGTTGCGCCATGGTTGAGTTTCCAAATCTCAAGTTGCTCATCAAAATCAATCTGATTTGACTTGTGTATAGTCTTTGAAGCTGCTTTGGATTTCCCCCATTTAGTTTTCTTTGCTGGGTCACTTTCTTTGCCCCATTTGTCCGTTGAGTAGAAGTTGGTCAACTTTTGATTTGTATCTTCTGCAAAACGCTCACATCCAAGCTGGTTGATTCTGTCTTTCTGAGAGTGCACTCCACAGATAATAGCAACATTTCTGAAATTTTTTGCAGCTACATTTGGCTGATCTGGACGTTTGCCAGCAATTCTCTTTCTCAAAAATCTGATGTCTTCAGGAGTGCATGCTCCATACCGCATATTTACCAGGGCAGTTCGCAATGATGCATCTTCAGGTGTTTGTGTTTTTTGACGCATGTTTTCTCTCAAAATCACAACAGTGGTTATCTGATGCCACAGTGCCTTGCCAATAGCTGCTTCTTGATAATGTGGCTTCAGGCCAGAGTCTACTTGTGTTCCTACTGATCCACTATACAATGATGCACCTCCTACTGGTGGCAATTGTGCAAAGTCTCCAGCAAAAATCATATTGATGCCTCCAAATGGCATGTCAAATACATTAAGAGCTTTGGCAAGCTGTGAACTGATTTTGTATAATTCATGGCATGACAGCATAGATACTTCATTTATGAAAATATAATCAATTCCCTCCAATCTTGCTTTTACTTGTGCAATTGTTACACTTTGATTACCAGTCTCACTGTTCATGCGGATTCCCAAGAATGAATGATAAGTGGAACCACCCAATAATGCTGCTGATGTGCCAGTTGGACCCAGTATGACAAGACGATGTGATTCATGTCTTTGTTGAAACAAATGCTTGAGTGCTTTAATCACTTGACTTTTGCCAGTTCCACCCATGCCACCTAAGTACATTTTTAGCTGATCTGAATTTAAAGTCACAGTGTGATTGGCAACAATTCTAAATGCTCTTTGTTGTTCCATATTTAGTTTGAAAAGATCAACTGTGCCATCTATCAATTCCTGAGCTGCTTGCATCTTTGCTTTAAAATTGTGTCTCAGATATGATTGGTCAACAATTTTGACTTCATTTTCAACAACACCAGAAGCATGAGTTGTTTTAGTATGTTCAGCATCAGCAACACGTGCATTTCTATCAGCAATGATTTCTTGTCTTTTATCTTGAACAGCTGTTTTCCATTTACCACCAGGCTGTACAATTTCAGGTGTGAGTGGAGCCGTATCAATTGTATTAATGCCATCAGGACTGGTCTCTAGCCAGCCAGCATTTCTTACACTATCCTCAGTGGCATCCATTTGGGCTTTGATTAATCGTCCTTTTGAACCAAGGGTGGAGTATTTATTTAATCCATAATCCTCATTGTCAATGCCTTCATCATCACCAAAATCATCACCAGAGCCGATCTCATTTTCATCCATGTCATTTATTTCATCTGATGTCATCCAAGAATGAAATATGCCAGTTGTACCATCATTCTGTTTTAGCTGAGCTGAATAATCATCTCGAGCATCATTGCATTCATATCTAATGTTAAAGTGATCCATTATTTGCCTTTGACTTGGTGTGAATTTGTAATCTGTGAATGCTTCATCCCATGATTGATTGTCATTCTTGAGATCATGACCTGTTCTCCAGGGCTTGAATAATGTCAACATAGTGGCACAGTAGTACTCTCTGTCTCCTTGATCTCTTCTTGGAAGTGAACCTCCTACAAAGTTAGGTACAACTTTTTTATATGATGGATGATATTCTATCCAATGTGATCCATGTAATGGATGAGCCGACAAAAAATATTTATCAGCATGTTTATCATCTGTGTCTTCAGAACCAATTGACTCTGAGCATCCATCAACATCACTGGTATTATCACTGTTCTCTTCAGAAATATCATTTCCATCGTCATCAGCAATAATAGACACACTTGAATCAGTATTGCTATCATAACTGCTACTGTCATTACTATTTTCATAGCAACTATCAACTCTGTACTTATTATTTCCCAGATTGAGCTCATCATCTATGTTAACATTAATGTTGTCTGGTAAGATGAAATTGTATTCAGCTGTTGCTTTGTATTGTTCATTTGAATCAATCAAGTCCAGCTCATCATCACTGGTTTGTGCAGGATTGATTTTTTGTGTTGGAGTAGGTATTTTTACTCGTCTTGCCTTTTGTATCCATTCATATAGGCATGTAACATTATAAATATCAGGTCTATAAATGTAATCATGAACTGCAGAGAAGCCAACATATTGATTTTGGTTTTTTTGCAAGAGAACCTTATCCATTTCACTCTTTTCAGCAGAATCCTTGTCAGATTTAAACACATTCATTGTTTCTCTCACATAACTTTTCCAGTATACTGTTACAAACTTGTGGCTTGTATAGTGATCTGGATTACCTAGCAGATATAAAGATGCCATTGGACCACCTATTTCCATCTTTGATGTCAATGAATTGATTATCTGTATTATCAAACGTCTAGCTTTGTCTTTTTGTTTCATAGATCCTCCCAGCATTTCAGAATTTTTAGTGAAAACACTTCTGATGGAGTCAAAGATACTGTATGTTTTCAGACCAGGTTTTGTAACATAATCGGTCACATATGCCACTATAGCTTTGATGGCAGTACCAGAAAGAAGACTTGTTACATCTGAGTTGCATTGAAGTAGATATGTAATGCATGGTGTCAATGTATTGATCCAAGCTTCACCTTTTTTCATGTTCAAAGCTCCTGATTTAGGATCGACTTGAGTTTGTTCAAAGGTTTGTCTTGGAAATCTAGCTTTGCATTTTCCATGCTTATTCATACATGTTGGTCTATCTTTCTTGGTAGCCTTTTCACCAGTTGACATATTTTTACCACAATTATGTATATTGGACCGCATAATCAAATCATCAACTGTACTTGAAAATTTATTCCACCAAGCATGAAGTCGTGATTTATTGGAACAGTGATCATTACAAACATGATCCAGCTTATTACACATAGGTGGAGGTGCTTCTGGTAATGTCTGAGTTGGGTCTTTGTAATCATCATCATGACTATTTTCTTCAGCTTTGGCTTTGACATCAGCCATGGATCCGGTGATAAACTCTCCAATGTGAACACTCTCAAGGTATTCCACCAATCTTTGTTGAAAATCAGAGGTTGGATCCATTATTCTGTCTCTGATTTGTTGTGGTGATAATACTCCTTTAAGCCACAAGAGCATATGCATATGCAATGTCAACCGTCCTTGTTGTTCAACTGTTCCATAATATGCTTCTGTGTTGCCATAGATTCCTGGATGATTTTCTTCAACACCAAGTATATGCTTAATGAATAATTGTGTCATAAAATGAAAAAACCTTGCACCAGCCACTGGATTATGAGCAATTAACCGATATCTTTCATTGTAGTCTCTCAGAACAGGATTAAATGTTTCTTTAGTGTCTGCAAAATATAATGATATTGGGTGCTTGTTGTCCGCAGGAGCAAATGTAATAAACCAAGAGGGTGCACCAACAAATGAAATTAGAGACCAAATTTCATTACGCATATATTTTTTGCTAGTGACAGATCCCTTTACACCACCTCCAACATGATCAATATCATTAATGAGTTTAAAACACAATTTTTCCTCATCTGTTTCTGGTGTTACTTTATCACCATTTTCCATTCTTTTAGAAATGTCAGCCAATGTATGAATGTCAACATCCAACAACCTGTTAGAAATTTCTTGAAATTTTGACTTTTCTGCTAACAAATATCCTGCTGTAGTGCATTGTTTTATCTGTTCATGATTGAATGCAATCAATGGAAAATATGGATCTTTTTGAAATCTTTTGTCATAATACATAAGCAAATGTCTTTTGTGCCTAACATCTGATAGTTCTCCCTGTTGATAGGCATTGCCTATTCCACCAAGACCATATGGAAACAACCAGGGCATCATTTGAGGAAATAACTGTGGATTGCTGTAGATGGATTCAGGATAAGTTGCATGACCAACAGCCAGAATCTTTTGATTTGAAGTCAAATGTTTTATTGCAATAGCTTTGAGAGCTTTGGTACTTTTGTTGGAATATTCTTCACCTGTCAGCCCATGAACCACAAATGGACATTTTCCTGATTCAACACCATCTTCTTCTTCAATATCATTAATAGCTGTTGACTCTGGATTTTTGTTTGTAAATGATTGATGATAATCTACTACAACTGGTGGGCCATTTTCTGGATACTGATCAAGATTTCTCTGTGATATTTCCAGATCATAATAATCACAATGATTCAACTTTAACCATTCCAATGCAGCTTTAACCTTGTTTCTTCTTACAAGAAGAGGTGTTCTCTCAAAGTCTGATTTAGTAGGCTTACATGGCCCTGTATAAATAAATGCTAACACTTCATCCAAGTCTTCAATGGGTGGAGGTAGAATATCATATACTTTAGGAATAGGATTAGCAAAAGTAATTGCATTTGCTCTCATTTTATGCATTCCAGAAGACACCCTCACAATACAACGATTATGTCGCACTCTTGCAACCAGCAACTGTTCTGCAAATGATAAATCTGCCAACTCTACTGGAACATCTCCTAACCATTTTCCATTTGCTAGTGACAACAGTGGAATTTTATTTTTTGCCAAAGATGTATGACAACTTGTGCATATATTGTGTAGCTTTTTAATCAACACAGGGCCATCCAGATCTTTAATAGGATCCTCACTAGTAAAACGTTCTGCTTGAGTTACTCCTTGATTTACCAATATTTTCAAGTCTAAGTTGACATTACAGAGCTTTAATAAATCTTTAATTGGAGTCAATTGACCACATATAGTACATCCTGATTCTGATATCTGATCAGATGACATGTCTTGACATGCATTAGCGATAATTGTATGTTGTAAAGCAGCTGTGAGAGGTGGAGGTGGAAATATGTTTTTGTGTTTATTTTTGTATTTCTGTTCTGACTTTACATGACTTAATTTATATTCTACACCTTTTTTTTGTTGATATTTTGTCACAGAATGTGAATTCTTTACTCTGTATTCTACACCTTTTGCTTGTTGATATCTTGTTACTGATTGCAAATTTTTGACTTTGTATTCCATATTTTGGTTTTGATATCGTTTCACTGCTCTTGCATTAGATGCCTTTAATTCCTTATTTAAAATTTCAATATCTATGACATCAAATACAGATAGATATTGAGCACAATTTGCACATGTATGGCTTTTGATTGAAGTTTGAATATCTGCCTTATGAGATCTAGCATATGTGACAATATTATGAGCTTCTGCAATGGACTTTAGTTGATCTGTTGTCAATTGTGGTAATAATACATCCCATGGAACAACACAGATTACTGTATTTAACATATCACTCCTTGTATCTGATTGTTTTATATAGTCTTTGAATCTGAATTTCACATTAGTAGAATACACATCGGAATTTGATAAATAAGGCAACAGTTCATTAAATATGAACAACTTTGATCCACCACCAACAATATTATGCATATTTGTATTGTTGTCCTCCATGTCATCAGTATAGCAATATTTATCAGATGCAGAATGATGTTTCAAAGCACTGGTATACATAACATTAAAATCTAGAAAATAATGTGAATAATATAACACAAATACTTGAAAGATAAACAATAAACTATATATCATTGATATTTTATATTTTTCTATATACACTGCAAAGTCATGTGCTGTATACATGTTTTGCAGCAGCTGTAGACGTATTTTTTGACACTTTTTGAGAAGTATTTTATGGATGAATAATAAGTTATGCATGGATGCATTGACATATAAAAGAAATCGTATATAGAATTCAATAATAAAAGATAGTTCTTTGTTGGGCTTTGAAATCCAATGGGTTGAATGATAATGATCTAACTGAGGAAGAGGTTGTATTGTTTCGTCTGTTATCTTTGAGATATTTTGAGAAGAATAGTAATCTCCAATATTGTTTAATATTCTTTTTGAGGGCACATGATGAGCAAGACGATCACAGATTGTCGGCATCCTTAAAATCAAGTTTGGTAGTGTATAAACAGAACAATAGAAAAACATTATATTCAGGGATGTATCAGGATGATAAGATAACAGCCTATCTTGGGACACATAAGCAAGACAATGAGATATTTGTGTCCTTGAACTCAGATGATATAACTCCTGGGGTGTATCAGGATAATAACATAGCACCTTGTCTTGAGACACATGAGCAAGACAATAAGATATTTGTGTCCTTGAATTCAAATGATATAAATCCTGGGGTGTATCAGGACGATGACATAGCACCCTGTCTTGGGACACATGAGCAAGACAATAAAATATTTGTGTCCTTGAACTCAAATGATATAAATCCTGGGGTGTATCAGGATGATGATTTAACACCCTGTCTTGGGACATATAAGCAAGACGATGAGAAAATATCCATGTCCTGGAACTCAAGTTTTGTGGTAGATAAACAGAATGATAAGCAAACACCATATCCTGGCATATGTCAGGGTGATAATTCAACACCGGGCCTTGTACCATTTGGACAAGACCTTCAGAAAATTCTATTATTCCCATGATAAATTAGATACATTCCAACAGTTCTTCTGAGGAAATAAATGTACTCAATAATACATTGGCAGCTATTTATGATTATTCATATCAGTTAAAGATCCGTAAGATATTGCTTTGTTTAAGTACGTACTTATTGAAACAGTTTCATTATCTGTATGTCGAGTCCAGTGTTGGACATGTGAACAGGCCTTGTATGTAAAGCGAGTAAAATGTATTGTCAATATGTATCATTAAAGACAATAAAGAACATGCAAAACCCACATAACTGTTCCACAGACTGGAGAGAGTAGGAAGAAGCAGAAGCAATAGAAACAGAACACAGTGGAATGACATGGTAATCATGAACAGGTTGTTAAACGTTCACAACTGTTGAGTTTAAATTTCAAAGCAAACAATTTATTTGTAATCAAACAAACAATGACAAATATATAGACCTGCTATTGATCATATAAAAAATACTGCGTACATTTAAGTATGCAAGGGGTATTCGGAAACACTGCAGAACAATAAACTGATAAAGAGGAACGTAAAAAAAAGTTGCAGATATAGACCCGCTATTGAAAAAATGCCACAAACAAATACATGAAGGGTATTCAGAATCGGAGGAACTGGTTTTTAGGAACCGGTAAAGGAGGGGGCATATGTAAAAAGAGTCATGTGAAGTCTTGAGCCAATCAGAGAATAAAAATCAATGCTAATCCATGCACGACGCAAGAACAACAACCCATTGCACATTAAGTGACAATTGTGTGGAAAGCTCCTTGCCAACCCAAGTATTCGCGGTGTATCCAACAAGCGATATGGTGCCAGTTAAATCACCGGTCCAAAGTTCCATGGTTGTACCCAGAAGATGGAGTTAATTCATATTGAAGTTGCCTGTCCTTCCATCATATACAGGAACTTGTACAAGTCTATGAGTGAACGTTGACAAAAAAATTTAAATTTTATGCACTAACCATTATCGTCGAAATTAAGAGCACCTTTAACAGCTCCAGTCCTGGACGGTCCTGCTACTTTAACAGGTGATTTCCTCGGGGAGCCTCTGGACAACAAACGGCCGAATCCTTGTTGAGATCCTTCTAAATATATATAATCAACAATTGAAAACACAAAAGTTAATACCAAAGTACCGGTCCCATCCTTGGGCTTCGCTCTTGTACTGATCGTTATCGCATCCTCATAAATTTGAGCATAAAGGTCTTGAACCTTGAAAACCATACAAAAGAAAGCACAGAAACGCTCCCACTCTTGGGTACACAAAGTACCAGTTATTTGACGGAACATTCCTTGAGGGTGGGGCTCAAGTAAATTGGAGGAATTAACGGCAAGGACAGAAGTGAAAACAGCATATGAGAAATTGGTAGAAGCATTTGCTTGAATAGCATATTTCGTGCTTCGAGCAGAGTCAGAAGAGGCAGACTTTACGGTCAATGGTGCTGCACGTGAGGGATTGACAAACATTCCCGCTCTTGCAAAGAGAATTGCCTTGATTATGACACTATTATTATATCAGTGAGCGATGACTACATTGGTATATGTTTAATCTGAATATATCTCACTTCATCTTGACATCTGGATAGAGCTCAGAAATGCGGGTTAGGCCAAAGGCACCACCCATAGGATTTGGACCATTGTTGGAGGTCATAAGAGTACCGTTACTTGATTGAACATGTAAGTGAGTGGCAATATGACTCAAAAAATAAAATACACACCGAAGAGGAGGAAGATCCCCCCATATGTACCTGCAATCATGGGATCGAACAATTCAGGATAAGTGACTTCACAGTTCAAAGGTGCTTTTTCAGCAGTTGGATTCATAAACGCATCACTATTATATAATCAGATGCTGTATACAGTATTAGATAAGCAATACAACGTACGCTTCAGGAAAATCCTCAAAGTATACAAGATTATCTTGGTCTTTCACCTTATTCTTGCCCTTCAGCATTGATCTAAAATCCAAGGAATACGCTGAACATGATGATTAAATAAATACATAAACACACTGACTTGGTCTCAGCAATATGAGCTGCCATCTCCTTAGATATCGCCAGTTTGAATTTGCTCTTGATGACAGTTCTAGAGAAAAATGAAAAGGCAAATAGAAGAGAGACTAAATGAAGTCGCACTTGGTATTCTTTCCAGAAGCACGTGTCGTCACCTCATCAGTCTGATCTTGGTTCTCAAAACCGTCTGTGGCACCCAAAGTTTCCTGTACATGCATTCTAATATAATGCAAATTATAATAATGATGTTAGTTCAATGTTAAGCTTGGAGACTTACTGTTGTTTTTTTCCTTTGACATTTGACCTACAAAAAGAGTATTAGCTCCATACAAATATTTAACAAATAATAGACAAACTTGACAGGCTCCAAATTGCTGTCGGCATCCACAATCCTGTGTAATTGTATCAGAAATATACGGTACAATTATTGAACAAAAACATACTTCTTATAAGTCAACTTCACCATTTTCTTAGCATGTCCCAAGGGCTGGTCGTCATCCGAAACATTGTCAGTGACCGTATCATCTGGTACAGAAAGACTATTGTTGATAACATCTTAGTCTATATCTATATATAAAATGATGAAGTGGCTTACCCTTCAGATTCTTCCGCCTCAACATCCACATTGTCCAGGAATGTGTTGTCATTGATGGCAAGACTATTTATAGAAACTTAATACATATTCCAGAATTAAAGACATAAAAATATTACGTACCCTTCAGATTCTTGAGCATCAACATCAATCGATATCTTGTGAGACTGACGGCTAATGGATTTTAATATTGAATAAGATATCTCAAGATGAGTTATAAATACCCTTTCAGTTGATTGTTAGCCTTAGATTTAACCCTAATGTTGATAAATCATCGGTAAGTTTGATAAAGTGAATGTGTGTCTGCTTACGAAGATATATCAACTTCATCAACTTCATCATCGTCAATCAATGGAACAGCTTTGAACTTGGTCTTTGGTATATTTCTGGATTCTCAAATCAGCATTGTAACAAACATATTCAAGTAAGTGGTAACACACAAAGACTTTTGACATTTGATGACCCTATTCTGACTTTAATACATATTCTGGAATCAGAAATAGTAACACTTACGGCATCTCTTCCACAGCAGGTTCATCCGATTCGGAACCAGGCACAAGGCGTTTCCTGAAACGCCGTTGGGATCTGGAAGATTTTGTAGGATTTGGCATACTAATCTTTGTGGCCGTCTCTCTATTTTATTATGAAGTGATGAGTGATAAACGGATACTATGGAAAAGAAAGACAGTATACTTGACAACATCATTGTCCGATTCTGCACTGTCTTCAAATGTAAGTCATAAGTTGACGTATATATTAATTTCAACATACAGTAAATCCATGTCACTATCAAGATGTTTTAGCAATCAACTTGTATTGAAAAGAAGTGAGGTTAATACCTGGAAACAGGTTCACGGTTGATTTGTCTGTTCGTTTGTTGGCGAGAAACAGATCTAATTGTACCACAAATAATCCGTCAATAAATCTGAAAAGTTATAATATATATAAAGAAATGAGAACCCACTTGGAAGAAGTTTGCTTTGCTGCAACACGGCGAGGCATGGTGATTGTGAAAAGATACCGACAATGTAAAGTTTGTATTCCGAACAAGCCTCCTACAAATAACTATACACATGCAAACGTGATCTTGTTTCCAGAACATTCCATGTTATAAAACACGTACCAAACAAACACGTACAAGACAAATATTCAGTTGTTGATTGTTAGAATGTCAAATTCAAAATCATTTTGTATATAGGACAGATACAAAGAAAGCAATATTTTCTGTTGAGAAACATTTATTGGAGGGAACGGTCAAAAGCCTGTAAGCAATGTGTGATAGAAGGCACACTTTTATTACTTCAATATAACGTGTGAAAGCATATACGGTATTCAAACATCGCTCTCTTTTAGACTCATTGATGAATCAGTTTTACGATTTAGTTGCTGCTGGTGAGTGGAAATTTCTGCCCAGATACTTGACTTGGGAATTCATATAACATCCACAGGTGAACAGGTGGAAGTTGAAGCTTCTGCACAGTATAATGGTTCTAAACAAGCTAACTATCTCTGCACGTTGACTAAAGTGAGATTAAGAATATTTTGTGAAACAGAAAAGCTTAGCTGGTTAACAGGAAAATGGCCTTCATACTTTACTGCAAGTGCACTATAATCAAGATCGTCGTCAGTATCAACTTGTAAAGGAAGGACCTGGAGGCGAACCTGAAGAAGTAGTGCTCCGTCTTACTGGAATTCTTATTCGCTGTGAATTACCACCCATTCTTACACTTCCTAGGTATTTTTCAGTGGATTGAAATAAACAATTATTAATATATGCTCATGAATTTCAGGAATCCGATGCGTATCAGACAGGCAATACAAATGACTGGTCTGGATACTCACAAATACAAAGCCGCATTGGAGGGTATTTCCACTATTTGCTCTACCTTTGCCAAGTATATGCGTTCCGACAAGTTACAAGACTGGAATCCTGACAGGTTTAAAGAATGGATTGTTGTGGGTGCTGGAAACCGATACTTCAGCACTGGGGCAATTGCAGCATCTGCTCAAGTCGTACCTTTCAATGACCTTGTTGATCCCAATGGAATTCTGGCATCTGTAGATTCCAAATACCGCCATACCATGGATAATGAAGTCGGTTATTTTCAAAGGAAGAAAAAGGATGATGGTGGTTTCCAGTAAGTTTCTTAGCTATATGCAGATTTCCATGCCAAATACTCTACCTCAGGTATATTCACATGAACCCATCCAACATTTCTGTTGGAGATATCGTTGAAGCACGACTTTCATTCTTGGTTGTCCCAGTTGCCAGTGGTCGTAACAATAATATCAGCAAAAATTTCAGGCTTGTGACAATACTTCGGTCTCTTGCTTTGATCGACGATAAACTCACCAAGGTCTGAAACAAGTTATCATTTGTTATTTGAATAGCTTAAGACTTTATTTCAGAAAGCTGCACTTGCACTTGCACAGGCATCATTTCAAATGCCTAAAGTCATAAAAACATTGAAGCGGAATGCAGACTTTTCTGAAGATGAACAAGAGAATAAGTAGTACTCAATGAACAAATTACATTTTGAGATAGTTCTTGTATGCAGTTCAAAATATTACATTCAAAGTAGATCAAAGAAACAGATAATAGACGTTCAGATTTCATGATGAGGGAACTAAAAATACCAAGAACATTAGAATGGACCAGTAAGTAAGAGATAGACAAAAGACAACCCACCGCTAATCAAGAGCTCAGTCAAACGCTCTGTACTCATTGTCAGAGGGATTGGAAAAAGTGACGCATCATTGTAGTTTGCTCCTTTGGTCCATTGGATCTCCCTTTCAACCACTGCATCTCCAAGCCCAATCAGACTGGCCTTTTTACCACAATTAAAGGCCAAGTGACTCTGCCACCGAACAACCTTGCAAAGAATATGCTCCACAAAAATAACACCACACCCAATATCGAATCCCATGGAAGACCGATCTCGCACAGACAAGTTATCATCAAAGTGTCGGAAAACACAATTGAATGACATGTGGGTCCTGTGAAGAGATGTGACATTGAATCCTAGTTCCTGCAGGCCACGATAAGCGCCAGCCTTCTTCATCTTCCATATCCAGGCTGTGACGTTTTCCACAAGAGGTGGTGTGCAGATTCCAGCAAATGCAAGATTATTTGTGAGTTGAAAAGCGGTAAGGGTGGGTTGTGTGATTGAACCTAAGCCAGTTACACCAAGCTTGTGAATAAACTGATGCATATCGTTCCATGTTGGTAGATTTTCTGGACGGCTGGCAGGATCTATGCCAACGAGTGGTCCCAAGAACTTTGTCCACTTGGTCTGGAAAGCATTACTGAAGAGTTCAGTAAACCGTTTCACCAAATGATCTTGATGTGGCACATCCGGGAACAAACTGAGCTGACTAGAAGGCTGACCCCATATTGTTGGCGAGTCAAGATGAATATACCCCGAGGCTGCTTGCTCACGTCTATCGAGGGCATGAAATCCAGTTTTCTTCTTCGGCTTGCCCGTTCCAGATGAAGCTGGTGAAATTGGATTGTAGTGTAGATCGGTGTAGAAATGTGAGTTTCTTCTGACAATCTGATCAAACATCTCTATACATTCCTCCAGTGTATCGGACCAGAAAGTAACGTCATCCAAAAACTTGACGGTGTCCTCGCATTGAGAACTAACCATGAAAACCAACATGTTGGCTAGACCCAGACGTCCAGTGAGCTTGCTAGCGGGCAAGTGTTTTGCAAACAGAGTTGCATATGGACTAGTATGTGGGAATGGATAAGTTTGATTGAGCGTGTGGGTCTGTTGGTACTTCGGCTTGGTTTGGCCCAAGAGAACGCGACTGAGATCAAGGTGTTGAACACCTTTGTTGCGACCAGCAGATAAGGCTTCACGGCAGATTAATCCAAGAGCACCAAAATGTGGTGCTTTAGAGTCTGTCAATATATCCTCCAATTTCTGGACAGGAAGAGCAGGATTGAGTGGGGACTGCAAGACAGATTTCTTGTTGGCTCTTGACTGCTTGGAGGCACCACTTGGCAGAGCGGAGAGGGTTCTATCACCAAGATCCACCAATGCACCACTCACCAAACCGCCAATATAATCGCACCATTCCTCTATTTTTGAGTTAGAATCCAGCAAGGCTTGGACATGAGTAATCAGAGGTTCCATGGCAGTCGCATAATCTCGAAGGAGTTTACTGGCAAAGGCATCGTCCTTCTGCACTTTTTTTGCAAACATCCTGGCAGGACTAGAAAGGAAATTGTGAATTCCATTAGATGCCAGTATGCCCTCCCCAACAGTATCGACCAAGGCCATAACAATACCACCTCGAACAATTGAGCGATCAATTACATTCTTTTTATGAGTGGAATTGTTGGGATTTTTTCGACGTCTTGATGTGTTGAAGATGTCATCCACTCTATCCAGGGAAGGGACAATGAGCGCATCACACCATAGTGCAAAGAGGACTTCTGAAACCATAGCATAAAGTCCTTCATCATTATTGGTGACAGTTCGATTGACCACTGGTAGAATTATGATACCAGAAGAACTGGGATCGATTCGAGTGTCCACGAAATGTGAGGATATGATCGAGAGGCGTGCAAATTCTTCATTGAGCTCTGAATCTGGACCTGGTAAATTGGTATTCTGAGCTGAGGTCTTGCGACGTTTGGCTTTGTGACGAAAACCATTTTGCTGTTGAGTACGAACGCAGGTGACATATTGCACAACATGATTGATGCAGTTTACGAATGATGGAAAGGTGGCTTCAATATTAGACAGCTGATGACAATGAGCCATCTGCCTTGCCAGACGTGGGCCAATATCCGAGTACCATTGGAAGAAGACCAAGTAGGAACGGCACATCTGCCACTGGATAGCCCTTTGGAGAAAATGCAGTTTTTCAGATTCAACCACAAGAGTAGGGAGAATGTTGACTGAGCCAATTATCTGTTCCAACAGCAACATGGCTTCCTCATTGTATATCCCATGCTTGTCCTTTGATTCTGGCAGAAGTTCCATGAAAGCCGTCACTTGGTTATCCAGGTCAAGACGAGCTTGAAGAAGCTGAACAAGGGTTTTGGAATCCAGAGGCTTTCCAACAAAATTCCGACCAGCTTCTAGTGCAACAGCTTCCTGCTGGAGCCTTGCTGCATCAAGAAGTATATCAAGCATCTTGAAAGAAGTATATGGCACCGGTGCCAGGAATGGTAATATCACAGGCATCATGGAGCTTGCAGCTATGGAAGAACTGGATGGCTGGATACATTGATTAGATATAGTGACAAGTTGAGAGTATGCCAAAGATATTACCTCTGGATCTGGATCATTGTTATCCTCCCAGTCTCCATCTCCCTCAGAGGTTCCCTCATCACTTAATTCAGCTGAAAAAACCAGATTGGCCAAGGAAACAATACGGTCTTGAGAATTCAGTTGAAATTCCTTCAGAAGACGGCCAGCATCTCTTCTAAATTCAACAGATTAAACTGACAAGATATTTGAATACAATAAACACATACGCAATAGCCTCATACTCATACCACAAGTCGTCAGCAGGTCCACATCCCTTGAATCGTACACGCCACTGGGGGATACCCTGAACAAATCAAGAGTTAAGCTACAAGAAAACACAGCAACAATATAAAGCAGTGAAATAATACCCACATCAAGTGTTGCAACTTCCTGGATAGACTCAATCTCATCAGTCTCTCGAGCCAAAGCAAGAGCCTTGCGCTTTGATCGGCGAATAGGTACAATAGGCTCTTCAAAATTTGTATCCATCACTGATTCAGAGGGAGGAGGCAAGACAGTTGAGAGCACAGAACTAGAAGCAACTGGGTCAGCTGTTGATTGCTGATCCCCAGCCACAGCATGACGTGCTTTGATGGGAAGCCGAACATTTGGCAAGATAGGTGGTCGTGCATGAGAGGATTCCAAGGAATGTTTGTATGATTCTCGTAAACGCTGCTGAGTACGTCCATAGGCCGTCTTTGTGATGGGAATATAATGTTCCTGGCATATTGTCTGGACATACCAGGAATAGTATCCCCTCATCCGTCGTACTAGTGAGCTGTCTTTGACTGGATCATATGGAAGCGGTGCCATCTTACAGGTTTCCCCCCTCTCGTTGGTGTAAGTCATACCAGACAGCATTTTGGTAGGATGTGTAGGTGATATGTCACCAAGAAGACTGGTATTCCAGGTATTGAAAACGACATCGCGTGCAAGAAAATTCTTGTGCGTTTCAATATTGCCAAAGATGGGTAGACCATCATTCGCAAAGGTAGGATATCCACGGGTGAAATGGGATTGAGATCCCATGTTTCCGAAACCGGTTACTGGAGTTATGAGAAATGGGGTGACCCGCATAAATGCAGCATGGTTAGGATAAAGCACTATGCCGACGCGATTTTGCATGCCAACCAAATCAGCAAGCTGACCAAGACCAGTCTGTGCGAGCCACTGTTCTGCCGTAACTGGGTCTGGATTTACAGTTGGCTTTTCACCACCATGAAGATCTGGTCCCTTGAATACTGCAAAGAACAAGGCAACACCAATTGCTCTGAAATACAAAGCAGGCCTTGGGAAGAAAAAAGGACCTGAATCACTTCCTATGGTTCAAAGGATTAATAAATGTATTTGGAAATGAAATGTTATAAAAATATTTACCTGGTGGTAACCATATGGCCAGAATAAAGAGAGTAAATCCAGGATGAAAATCATTGCGATCGGTATGCAATCTACCCTGGACCTGACCAATCATGGAAGCCAGATCACCAATATCGGATGATACATTTACTTGGAGTCCAGTGTTGTTCGGTAAAGGACCACCAAATCCTGGCACATTGTTTTCTAAGTAAATCCATTCGAACATATCCCATTCCAGTTTCAAGATGCAAGTGGGCATGATGAGTCGAAATAGAAGATAACAGATGCGAAGAAGCCGGCATATCTGAGGATGTTGGATTTGGACAGCTGGTGCAACTACTCCACGTCCATCACCTTCAATCTTGGTTGTAGCCAAGCTGGAAGAACCATTTCGGGCATCGCTAACATCTTTAGTGGACCTGTTGTTGTGTTTAAGTCCAAGATCATATATGGCAGGAACTGCAGGTTGGCCATCGACACCTGGCTTTCCAAAGGCTATTTCCAAAACTTCATCAGCAAGTCGACTGACTTCTGGGCCACATGGATACTGTTGCATAGATGAAACTGTTTGAATACAAGCCACAGTGATGATATGTTGGTCGGAGCCGTTGATTCGATTGACAAATGGTATACCAACAGGCATCAGGATCATGCCAGGAATGGGATCGTATGTGAGCTTTCCATCGACCACTCTAGGACCTATATCTGGAGGAATAATGGTATGGAGAAGTTTTTCCATAACCATACTTTTCTGAGCAGGGTTGAAGTCGGCCACATATGTATATCCTCTGCGATAACGGTTGTCTTGAACCAATGTGTAAGAAGGTGCATTGGGATAAATAAATCCAGAACCAGCAGGAGGAGTAGTAGCAGGTGGTGGGTGCAATAGTTCTGGTGATGATACAGGTGTCTTGGATAGTTGCTCTTCAGGCCAGAATAAGTCGTAAGGTGGCTCAGTTGTGTAGGGATTCAAAGGAGGTATGCTATATACGTCTTGAATACCAAAGCAAACTGGTTCATCTGGCCCAAAATCATAGGTCTCTACAACATAAAAATATTAAACAAGACCCAGGACATGTCATGTTGTGCAAACAAACCTGTAGGATCTTCCTGATTGCTTGAGCCAGCAACCATAGTATCCAAGTTCGTAAACACCTGTTCAAATAAAAATAAAAATCAATTCAGTCTAGTATTATATAATAAACAAAGAAATAACTGACCGTGTCAGCATATTCAGACGGACCTCCAACATCAGGTATAAGTGGATATATTGGTATGGTACCTATATATAGTTAAGGTGAAAATAGATACAAAATTAGCAGAATTAAAAAAATAAATGGTGAAAACTGCTGACCCATGTGGTGAGAATTTACATTTGATAGGGAATCAAGTGGTGCAAAAGGATTAAGACCTCTAGAATTCAGATCCAGGACATTGAACTGATTGTCATTATGCTACAATAGCCTATGAGCAAATAATGCAATAAAAATGAGTATTTAAAACTCACCTCTGTGTTTTCTTCACACATTTCCATGTTAATCAAGGCTGAGAGATCCATGGACACAAAGAGGATGTGCAGAGGAGTTAGGAAGTGAAGTTGAAACTCAGTTGTCTGTGGCTCTAGCACACACTACCAGTCTATTCTCAAAGAGATGAAATCGGTGCAGACAGCAGTAGTTGATAATGGAGAGTCTTCCACTGGGAAGGGGAGGCAACTGTAAACCCGCCAGCCCAATCTCCCTACACACTGTATTACAGAGAGCGGTGCACTGACTGGAAGTCAGGAGCAACTGGGAAACACTCGTAAAGAGAACCCAGGGAAGTAGCACTTCTCTGCAATTCACCTTGCTCTAATCTCTTATCAATAAACCAATGTGCAGCACTACAGTCACAGTAACCAATTAGAATGATGTCTCCAGAAGCAATCCCAAAAGTTCCAGATAGGATCAAGACAAGATCGAGAACCAGTATCCCAAAAGGCAAGTACAGAGTGTTGAGAATGACTAGTCTCAGTATAGAAGACCAAGAGTCAGGCAGTTTATGTTGTCTGGGACACCCAAAACAACTATAAAGCAATGGGCAGAGAGTAAGAAGCAAGGAGCAATGTATTGTCTCCTAATTCAATAACCCCTTATTCACGAAATTTTTGGAAATTATATAATATTTAGAAATTAATGTATAATATAATGGATACAGCGGAGCCAAGGCCCTCAGTGGCCACAGTAACTAACGGGGGTGTGTAGCAGCTGGGGATCACCGAAAACCGGGATAGGTGGGGGGTCCTCGCTGTTGAGATGTTAGTGGGGGGGGGTTAGATGGGACAGGGAGGCGGCGCGGGTCAACGAGACCCCCCGAACGCTCGTTTTCAACAGAAAACGGCGCCGGGGGTTGGTAGCAGCTGGGGATCACCGAAAACCGGGGGGAATGGGGGGTCCTCGCTGTTGAGATGTTAGTGGGGGGGATTAGATGGGACAGGGATGCAACGCGGGGCAACGAGACCCCCCGAGCACTCGTTTTCAACGGAAAACGGCGCCGGGGGTGTGTAGCAGCTGGGGATCACGGAAAACCGGGGGGAATGGGGGGTCCTCGCTGTTCAGATGTTAGTGAGGGGGGGGGAGTTGGCTGGGCCAGGCGCCGACCCCTCGTTCTTATTAGTCAATAAAACCAGAATATGAAACAACAAAAAATCACACAAACCTTCTCAATCTTACATGGGTGCGCCGGCGTCATGGGGGTTGATGTTGAAGCTGCCCACCGCTGAGTAAGCAGAAAGTGGCTAGCAAAATCGCCTCGGGCATTGAGGCGATTTTGCTAGCCACTTTTTGACCCATATATGGACTTACGCATTTACATAATCACCTCAGACATAATTAATCAATTATCAATTAGCAGCATTTCACTTACAAAAACACAAAACAATTGCTGGTCCCATAACTGTATCCTGCTTCTCAACTGCAAAGCCATTACACCATAAGATTTTCTGTGCATTTATAAATAGATTTTCACTCACAAAATAATTCGTATGCATTAACCTCCAGTTGAATCTGAAGGTGTGGGGGCAGGAAATCAAGGGAATACCACCAAGATTTATCCAGTGGAACTTTGAGGGTGATAGAGGTACATATGAGGTCTGTGAACCCACAAGGTCAGTAGAGAAACAGCAAGAATTTCAAAGAGGAGACGTTGAAGACAGAGCATTTTGAGTTTGTCTGAGTGTGAATGCTCCCACTATAAATTATAAACTCCGATTTAATTTTAGCCATGACTGTGGGCCATCCGTTGCTCATTTGCATGCTGTAGACTTGGAAGCCACATTACACAGTTCCTTTTAGTGGCATGAAATTTAGGATGCATACCATAGAATACATCTAGAATTTACCACATTTTCACTTTCAGTATTACAACTGTTATGTTGCATATACTCGTTACTCTTGATTAAAATGGCACACGGACAGCCCAAATATGACCAGATTGCCTCCATGAATTTTTTCAGGAAAACAAGTATCTAGCATGGTTCCCTTGGTAATTTCTGTAAGAATCCATGCTGGGTGAAAGCTAATAGAGCCACTCAATTCTGGAGTGAAACCAGTCCAAATGTGTTTCAAACTCAGTTGCTATATTGGGATACATTTTTCCCTTAGTCCCTGAGATGAATGAATGAATCACCTCAATGGCTGAAAACCGGGTTTATAAGAATGAGTTTTCCATAAATGGAAGAACTCGTAACATAGCATACAATGAATGTTATCTAATCGCGTAGACTATCATTATGTCATCACATGATAAGTTCAAAAAACTTTTTTCTCAACTCGAACCACATCCCTATGACCTTCAAAAGCCTTATCCTACTGCTACTTGTGCTACTGACCGTTCTATTACAACTGAATCACCCACAGGTCTTATTTGTATTGGCATTCAACACATTTAAATCACTAATTTGATTTATGTTAGTGCTTGTCTGCCGAAGCTCACATCAACGAAAAAACCTGTAAAAATGTTTATGGAGTTGGCCAATTGCTTTGGGGGAGTTTCAGTTAGTAAATCCGACTACCTTTGATCTCCTGAGTCTACTAAAACACCGATGCAACAGAATGGTTTAGTATTACTTGTCAGACATATTCAACCAGAATATGCCTGCTCAAACCATGGGGTGTATTGTCTTCTCAGCCCAGACCGTTGGGTGTGTTGTCTTCTCAGCCCAGACAGTTGGGTGTATTGTTTCCTCTGCCCAGACCGGGTGTATTGTTTTCTTCGCCCAGACAGTTGGGTGTGTTGTTTTCTTTGCCCAGACAGTTGGGTGTATTGTTCTACCTGTTCAAACAGTTGAATGCATTGTTGTCTGGTCAATGCAAAGCAATATTATGGTTCAGTATTGGGATCATAGCCTTGGGTTTTGCTACTTTGATATTGCTGAGCCACGCAGCAAAGTCATTTAATTTCCATAATACAACCATATTATCATCTCAAAATATTGATGACAACAATTACGAGTTCTTCCATTTATGGAAAACTCGTTCTTATAAACCCGGTTTTCAGCCATCTGGGTGATTCATCTCAGGGACTGAGGGAAAAATGTGTCCCAATATGGCAACTGAGTTCAAATTCCTGTTTGACTGGTTTCCTTCCAGAATTTAGAGCCTCTATTGGCTTGCACACTGCATGAACCATCACCAAATTTGACAAGGAGTATGTGATGGGCACTGTCCTGCTGGAAAATAATTATGGACCAGATCTGGTATGATTTGGACTACCTGTGAGCCATTTTCTGCTATCCAAATCAGTATGTGCACAACAACTAGTGGAATACTGCAACAGAAAATGTGGTGATTTTTAGCTATATTCTAGTGTATGTATGGTACACTTTTGCCCACTTAAGGCAGCTGTGAAATGTGAAATCTGAGTCTCTAGAATGCAAACAAGGAAGGGTGGTCCAGAGTTGTGGCTGAAATTCATGTGGAGTCTGGAATTTACACGGTGAAGTGTTTGAGCGCAAGAGCTTCTATTGCTCAACCACAAGATTGCTTGGGCCTCAAAGGTATGTATGTAGTTTTACTTGCTTTGTTCTGGTACTGATGTCTACACCCCCTGTACCTCATCTGTGTTGAAAATGACAGGTTGCATGGTCCTGAGACCACTCGCTTCCTCCATTTGCCCACCTACCCTCACTTTTGCCACCACCAGGATGCCGCATTCCAGGCTGTTTTCAACCACCCACGGCCAGTCTACATCCCCCGCACCTTGTTCCTGATGAAAATGAGGCAATGGGGGCTCTTTAACCCTCAAGATCCTGCTATGTGCCCTGGCAACCCCACCGTCACTTTTTCCACCACAAGGAAGACCTGTCCTGAGCCATTTTCGACCATCCATGGCCAGTCTACATCCCCACAACTTGTCCGCGATGAAAATGAGGTGACGGGGGATTTTTATCCCTCAGGATCCTGCTATGTGCCCCAGCAACCGCACCCCCACTTTTTCCACCATGAAGATGACCCGTCCTGAGCTATTTTCAACCACCTATGGCTAGTCCACATCCCCTGCGCCTTGTTCAAGATGAAAACAAGACAACGGGGGATCTTTATCCCTCAGGCAGGATCCCGCTATGTGCACCAGGACACCTCATCCCAGGTCATTTTCGACCACCCCCGGCCAGTCTACATCCCCCGGGCCTTGTTCTGGATGAAAACGAGGCATCAGGGGATCTTTATCCCTCGGCATCCCGCTATGTGCCCCACCCCCATTGTTTCCACCACCAGGACACCTCATCCCAGGCTGTTTTAGACCACCCCCAGCCAGTCTACATCCCCAGGGCCTTGTTCGTGATGAAAACAAGGCATCAGGGGATCTTTATCCCTCAACATCCCGCTATATGCCCCACCCCCATTTTTTCCACCACCAGGACACCTCATCCCGGGCTGTTTTCGACCACCCCTGGCCAGTCTACATCCCCTCGGCCTTGTTTGTAATGAAAACCAGGTGTCAGGGGATTTCTATCCCCCAGGATTCCACTATGTGCCCCAGCAACCCTACCCCCATTTGTTCCACCACCAGGAGACCTCGTCCCAGGCTGTTTTCGACCACCCCCAGCCAGTCTACATCCCCTGGGCCTTGTTCGTGATGAAAATGAGGCGATGGGGATCTTTATCCCTCAAGATCCCACCATAATGCATTAATTAATTATCACTAAAATATTTATTATTATAATAAATACATAAGTCCATATTTGTAACGGAAAGTGACAAGCAAGAGATCACCTCAATGCCCTTGCTAGTCACTTTCTGCTCATTCAGCAGGCATATTCTTTATTAATAATTTGATAATTGAAATGTTACAACTTGCACAAATATGGACATGTCAGCATTGTCCATTGCTTTTTGCTTTCTGCTTTACCTGCTAGCCCAACAAATGTTTTGGGAGTCCCAGACAATATAAACTGCCTCTGCGGTTGTCCTAGCCTGATTCTTGGTGTTGTTCACCAACAATATTTGCTGTCAAAGCTCTCATAAAGGACAAAGTACATTACTTTTTTCAAAGCTGGATTTCACTCATCTTGTGTCTTCATCCTACACATCCAGAGCCATCTTGGAGATCTTTTCAAGGGTTTCCTTTCCATAGCTTCAAATCTCCATTTGGTTCAGCGGTTGTGGAGCTATAACTGTTTTAACATTGAGGTACATTTGATTAGACCCCCCATGTCCTATACAGATTGAAAACATGTGTGTTGAAAATGAGCAGTCCTGGGTTTTCAAGACCACCATCTCCCAACCACCACTGCTCTTTTTCAACCACCAGGACACCCCACCCCATTTTAGACCACCCACAGCTCATGTACACCCCACACCTGTCCAACCACCCCACCCCCCTTTTGTGAATCACTAGGACACCCTCTCCCAGCCCTTTTTGACCACACACAGCTAATGTATACCCCCCACACCTTGTTTCTTGTCTGTCTAGATATGATTAACATGAGAGAGATGGTGGGGCATCTGGGCCATCATTATTTTCTTTGTTGTTGTCTACTTTTGTTGTTGTCACCTTCATCTCTTGTCTTGTGACTCTTGTTTTGCCATTGCTCTTTTTGTTAGTTCAATACTGAGAATTTTCATTCATTGTCAACACTGTTGATTCAAGTAATACTGAAAAGTACCAATATTAATTATTACAAAAACAAAAGGGTGTGCATACAAAAAACATAGTCAATGTACATATTTTACAGATTTAAATTTAAAAGAAATTGTCCTGCAAGCTTTTCATTGGTGCTAGCCACTGTTTTCCAAAGCTTGAGGGAGTTTTTCCATTTGCTACTTGTCCGCAAATCAGCATGCTGCCCTGACTTGATGTCTTCAAGACGCTTTTGAAACCACATTTCACAATCTTGTGACCAATGACCAACATACAAACCGGATACTTCCCAAGCTGCGGGTTTCGGCCACCATGAAATATCCGTGGTCTGATCATGCTGACCTGTGAAATTGCTAAGTTTACATGGAGATATGGGTGTAAAATAATTATTCACCTGTGTCCACCCTGTAAACACCACAGATAATATCCACCTCATCTATAGTCAGATAATCATCCCAGTATCCAGAAGAAGGAGACTGGTAGTTGAACAAGACTTTTCCATTACGGAAAACCTGTTCAGAAGGTCCATGACATACATCCTCAACATTGGTTGTTTCTCTTGCAAGACGAGCAATGATGCCACCCCGTAACAGAGCAGCTCGACCACGTGGAGAAGATATTAGACGATCACGCCGCAGTTCATATGCAGCATAGTCAATATGATCTGGTTTGTAGCCTTGTGGACGATAGCCAAGACCTGTAAAACGGGGAACCAATCTCTCTGGTGTGGGAGGGCGAGGATCACCTTGAATAAACGTGTTGAATGTGATACCTCTCACCAACAGCTGGTGTGCAATATCTGGAAGTTTGGGGCCCCATTGATTGCGCAGGATCTCAAGTACTGCTGTGGCACTGGTGAGGCCGAGCTCAAAAGGATAAGGTGGAGCATTTTTTGGCCAAAGGATATAATAATCCTGGTGTCCCAAAGTCTCCCGACGAATATGGACCTTGCCATCATGTACAGGGGCATCATCTTGTAGAATGTCATATAACCCAGAGGGCATATCATTGATGGACTTGGCCGATGCTAGATGACTAAAAAAGGCCACCATAGCATTATGAACATCCTTCGATGGAGGAGGAGAATCTTTCCAATGAAAACCAAGTGAATTTTTGATTGTTATCCAGTTTATGCTTGTCTTGGGTTCAGGAGGGATACCAATAGGAACCACAAAACCAAAGCGAGAGTATGCGATGTCCTCGAGAGTCTCCACACGATCTATAATTGAATCCTGTTCCTCCCGTGTACTGTGGATTCGTTCTAGATCCAATATTGATGAATATGGTCCTTCATTGTGATCAGGAAGATTATTGGGGTGATAATCAGGAAGGAGGGAAGGGGAAAGAGGAACACTGTATCCAATGTCATCAGAGTCATCAGAGTTATCGTCCGGTTGGTCATCAGGGGCAAATTCTGTACAGAGGTCCCACTCATTGTTGAATGAGTCATATTGACGTTGACTAGGAGTATAGTCATCCCACAAAAGCTGATACTTTTGACGACCTGCTGCTCTACGAATGAGGAAGCCATCAATGTTGTCCCAATAATAAACTTGGGGGAGTGGGCCATTGCAAGCATGGCATGAACGAGTTCTTCTTTGGTTCCACTAATCAAATATAGTCCTACTGCGAACAAGGTTATTTACACTTCTTAATACCATACTTGTCTGCAAATAGTCAACATTGTAGTGGACTGAATGTCAATTATACAACAGTTTACTCTGGCTTTCACTATCACCACTGTTATTATTATTTGTTAGTGCTTTACCAACAAGTAAGAAAATGAATCTTACATATAACATTATATAATTTATTTCTAAAAATTCTATGTTTAATGGCCGACTTCTCTATTCAGAAGATATCCTTAGAGCTTGATATCCAATGTGAATTTACAAATTTAAATGTCCCACTTTCCCACCCAATGACCAATTTTTCAAGATGGCCACCACCATCACAACAACAACAAGGACAAGAATAGATGACCAGGATGACTAAGATGACAGGAACAATGACAAGGATGACAAGGATAACAGAGTCAAGAATGATGAGGACAATAAGTTCATGGGTAACAATGAGGAGGACAACAATGAGGACAGTCCTGGCCATGACCACTAGTGAATAGCACAAGTATGGATAACCTGTCTGGGTTTGTACCCCAGGTTCCATGGGTACAGGTATGTATGGGTTATAAAAATCCAACTTGCAGCTAACCTGTTCCCACCATTGCAGGCCAGTGGGTATGTTACTTTGTAATATAATATAATGTAATACTATTAATAATTGAATACTACTAAATAAAAGTTTTGAGGAATTCTGAGCTATTTTATATAGAATTCAAATGGCACATGGACCATTGTAGAGGTTCAACATCTCTCTGAGTGCATATTGTTGATTCTTCATGTATTCTATCTAGTGCAGGACACGGGTATACCCACAGGTTATGGGGCCTGGACTCATACCCGTACCTGCCACAGGTATGGATTTGAGGCCACGGGTACGGGTTCCATGCAAGTTTTGTGCAAATCCCATACAAAACATGCAAAAAACAGGTTTTTAAGGTAGTATTCGATTTCTACCGGATTAGATACTGATTGGATTGTCTTGATGTAAACTGGAGAACTGTTTAGAACTCATTAGAGAGCATCCCTGCATTTTTTAGGGAATTTTAAGAGATACCGGTCCAATTGTATATGCAAGAAACAATGAAAAAAACACCAAAAAACAGGTTTTTGAGGTAGTATTTGATTTCTACCAGATTAAATACTAATTGGATTGTCTTGATGTAAACTGGAGAACTGTTTAGAACACATTGGAGAGCATCCCTGCATTTTTTAGGGAATTTTAAGAGCTTCCGGTCCCATGGTATATGCAAGAAACAGTGAAAAAACACCAAAAAATGAGGTTTTTGGTGTTTTTATCCTCCAAAAAAATAAGGCAGTACCCGTGAGGGTACTTCACCGGTACTGTGGGTATCTAGACCCTGGACTTGGACTTTACCCGCACAGTACCTGTACCCTAAACCCTTAAGGGTACCAGGTACCCCTGACCTGCACTAATGCAGATTCTTACATGTATTATCACATTGGAAGTGGTATGATTCCCCTCATTGAACCATGCTGACATCCTCCTCCTCACACTCCTATAGTGTCAGATCTTTATTCTTGGACATTGGATCATCCAATGGTATGAGGAACTATTAGAAGAGATATATTGGAGTATGTTTATCACAGCAAAGGTGGTATAGTCTTGTTCCATTGTGCCAAGTTGATCTTCAGTGTCAGATTGTATGTTGGAGGATCAAATGGTGTGAGGAGCCATTAGAGGATATATATTAGAGTATGTCTATAACATTGGAAGTGGTATGATCCCCCTCATTGAGCCATGCTGATCCCTTTCTCCTCATATCCCCTATACCCAGATCTCTACCCCTGGATTACAGGCCACAAAATGGCATGAGGAGCAGTTTGGGGGAGTGTAAGAATGGTCCCAGAAGTGGTATGATGTATCCCCTTGAGTCATGCTGACCCCCTCCTCCTCATACCCCCCCAACCCATATTCAGATCTCTACCCCCAGACAACAGATGGCCAAATTGCAGGAGGAGCTATTAAGAGGGGAACCATTGGACTGTGAATATTGCCCCTGAAATGGTACAATGTTCCCCCTTATGCCATTCTGACCCCCCTTCTCCTCATACCCCCCCCTCCATATCCAGATCTCTACCCCCAGACAACAGATGGCCCAACTGCATGGGTAACAGTCAAGGGGGACCCAATGGAGTGTAGGGATCCCCCCAAAAGTGGTACAATGTGGCCCCTCATGCCATACTGATCCCCTTCTCCTCATACCCCCCACACACCAGATCTCTACCCCCAGAGGATGGACAGCCAAATGGTGGGAGGAGCAGTTAGGGGGAACCTCATGGACTGTAAGTATTCCCCCAAAAGTGATCTGATGCCTCCCTATGTTACTTGAGTTATACTTTACTTGAGTGATATTATGAGTTGTCTCTTTCTTGTTAAGTTGTTATCAATTTCAATTTATTATTATTTAATCCAATTAATTTCATTAAAATGTCAAATTATTTATACTATGGCTACAATGGGAGGTAATGGGGTATAAAGGACAGGAAAGAGAGGGGGAGTGATAGGAGAGTGAATGAGAGTGAATGAGAGTCATAGGACAGGACTGAAGGGGGGAATTGGATAGAGAGGTGAAAGTCAGGGCAGGAAACAGTGAAGAGGGTGAAAAATAGGTGCTGGGGCAACAGGGGGGCTGAAAGGAGGCTGGAAGAGTGCTGGACAGGGAATGGCAGGGCTGGGAGGAGAGGGTGAGACCTGGGTGAGCACTCTGTGGTCAAGTCACATCTAGAACAGCTAAAAAAAGGCAAAACTCACCTGGTACAACAGGAGGTGGGTGCACCACATCCCCTGCTGCCCTCAGAAATCCTCCCTGGCGCTCACAAGCAGCCGGAATGTGCCCATGTTGCTGGGGACAATGGTGGCACTGCTGCTGAACATGGGGGGCCTTTTGGGGGCCAAAAAGTTGCCTAGAGAGGGTCAGTAGCCAATAGAGGGAGATGGGAAAGTTGTGGGGCAGCAGGGGAAGCAGGGAGCTGGCAGCAGATCCCGGAATCTGGGGCATGGGATGTTGAGCAGCAGAAGGTTTTGGATTCATCTGAGCTTGAACGCTCTCACTGTATATTTCAAACTCCGCTTGAATTTCAGCCACATCTCCGGACCATCCTCATTCTGTAGACTCAAATACACCATTTGGCAACTACTTGTAGTGACAGAAAATGTCTGGAATGAGATGTAGAACCCACTTTAAATTCCTCACATTTTATGGGTCCCCATTTCAACAGCTAGTTCCCATATACTGTGTGTGTTTACACAGATCACTTCCCAGGCAGCCCAACAATGCTCTGCTTGCTTCCAAATTTATTCAGGGCCTACAGCATCTCCATGCCATGCTCAATACCATTTTTTAGAGCTGTCTCTGGCCTGTGGAGCCCACCCCACCCCTCTCAGTCAACCTCAGAAATCACTTTTGGGTCATGTGATCTAGCATGTGACCAATGACATCAGTGGAGGCGACACTTTGCCTCTCGACTGGCAAAGTGTCGCCTATCCTGACGTCATATCACATCACATGATGTGCACATGACTTTTCTCTGGTTGGGGATTGAAGCATATGGGGAGGGGGTCAGTATGGCTCAAGGGGGTACATCATACCACTTCTGGAGCCATCCTTGCATCCCATTGGATCTTCCCTAGCTTATTCTCACATGGTTTTGTGGTAGGTGATCTGGGGGTAGAGATCTGGATACAGAGGAGAATGAGGAGGGTGGTCTGTTTGACTCAAGGGAAAGAATTGTACCACTGCTGGAGCCATCCTTACACTCCATTGAGTCCTCCTGAGCTGCTTCTTATATGGCTTCATGGTCTGTGATCCAGGGATAGAGATCTGAATATGGAGGAGTATGAGAAGAAGGGGGTCAGTATGATTCAAGAAGAAACATCATCTCTGATGTGTTAGAGGACAGTGCCAGTCAATGATCTCATACTTGGGTTTTGATACTGATCATCATGGCTTGTGCTTCTGTGGTTCACTAATTCATTCTTCAGTTGTTATGTACTTATCAATTTATTGTTATTTATTTCAATTTAATCGATTTCATGAAATGTCAAATAATTTACAAGTTATTGCTTGCAATGAGAGCAATAATTAGAGGAGGTGGTGATAAGTAACTGATAAGAGAGTCAATAAAAGTCAAACAACAGATTAGACAGGCGTAATGCACAGGAGGATGAGAGAGGGGGCAGAAGAGGCCGGAGAAGGTGGGGAAAGCAGTGGTGAGGGTGACATATGAGTGCTGGGACTATAGGGGGACTGAAAGGAGACTTGAAGAAGGCTGGATAGCGAGTAGAAAGACTGGGAGGAGCAGGTGACACCTGGGTAAGCACTCCATGGTCAATTCAGATCCAGGACAGCTAATAAACCAGAAAACTCACCTTGTATAGCAGGGAATGGGTGCACCACATCCACTGCTGCTCTCAGAAACCCTCCATGGCGCTTAGAAGCAGCCTGAATGCGTCTTTCTCGCTCTGGATGCTGTTGACACTATTGCCAGATATTGGTGACCTTTTGGAGGTCAAAAAGCTTCCTGGCGGGAATTAAAGGACAGTAGAGGGGGATGGGAAAGTTGTAGAGCAGTAGGTACAACAGGAAGCTGGCAGTAAAGTTCGAAATCAAGGAGGATGAGGCTGTTGAATAACAGAAGGTTTCGGATTCATCTGAGCTTGAATGCTCTCACTATGGATTTCAAACTCCACTCAAATTTTGGTCACACCTCCGGACCACCCTCACTTGCTTGCACTCTAGAGATTCAAATACCATATTTCACAGCTGCTTTAAGTGGACAAAAGTGTGTCATACATACCATAGAATACAGCTAGAATTTACCACATTTGTATGTGCAGTATTATAACCGTGATTTTCCATACACTCACTACCCTTGCATGAAATGGCACATATTGAGCTCAAATAAGCCCAGATTGCCTCCATATTATTTTTCTATAAAGCTGGTATTCATCACAGTCCTCTTGGTAAGTTTTGTGAGAACCCATGAAGTGTGAAAGCTAATAGAGTCTCTGAATTCTGGAATGAAACCGGTTAGAAGGGATTTCAAACTCAGTTGCTATATTGGGACACAATTTTCCCTCAGTCCCTGAGATGAATGAATCGCCTCAATGGCTGAAAACTGGGTTTATAAGAACGAGTTTTCCATAAATGGAAGAACTCGTAACTCTTGCTCCTTTCTTGCCAGGTGCAAGACCCTTGGCTGCTACTGCCTCACGCTGCATCCTAGACTGCCTCTGTTCAGATGTTTCCCTCTCCAGTTTCAAGGCATTCTGTGTGGCACGGCGAGTGAAGAAGTCTTTCCAATTCTCTCCCTCTCGCTGACCACTGTATCGTTCGACAGGTGGGAAGGACTGAGGGGAAGAATCAGAAATGGAGGGGTTGGTCATATTACTTTGGCCAGAGGCAGGTGCATGATGAGCACCTAGAGGGGGTGAGGTTGGTTGTTGACTGAGAGAGCGGAGATGTGTGATTTCCATATGATCAGGGACTAAGCCATGGGTTACAAAAAAGTTGTCGACTCGGAATGGGCGGTCAACAATATTTCCCCAGCAGAGAAAGAGTGGCATTCTCATCCTCCAAAGTAGTGGCAATACCGACTTGAATTGACAAGAATTCATGTCAACAATTCCACCTACTCTTGGAATGGAATTGAAATTTCCAACAGTGGATAACTCCAGTTCGGCAAGCCATTCTGGGTGTATGCCAGTGCTTTCAAGTACTTTGCTTCGCCATTCAACACCATGACTTGAAGATTTGGCATCTAGAATGAGAAGACAATATGTGATTGTTGCCATGAGAGGGATGAATGCATTTCGAGATCGTGTAGCAATGATTTGTGTATCCCGACGAGTACGGTAGGAAAGTTCATATCCATAACGGAAGGGGACAGCCCAATGTTGAAACAAGTCTGGCATCGATCCATCCCAAAAACATTGTGAGTGCAGAGCACATAGCACAGCCCTTAAGTTGAGTTCAAGGCTTTTCCAATCACGAATAACACTGGATGCCAAAGCCCAGCCACCTGGCTGCTTTTCCAGAGGAAATCCACGAGGGTAGCGTAGACGACTGAAAAGAGGACCATCAAAATGTTGGTGAACTGGAACAAGCATCATGTAGGGGAGTTTGTTTGTGATCCAGTTGAATTGCTGAATATCGCCCAGAATTGCAGATGATGGGTGGGCGGCAGTCCTATGAGAAGGAAGGGGGCTTAGCAAATTAAAGTCACTCCTATTGAACTCTTCAGTAGCAATGGTGAAAATCTCATTGTGAATGAGTGTGTGTCGGTGAGAAATTTGGGAATTATGTTGGATTTCCATAATTCAGACGCACAGACGCAAATGTCAATGTGGCAGCTATGATACAGGTGAGGAAGCACAAGATTTATGGCCCACTTGGTGTTTAGACAGCAAGCAGGAACAGATGCCTAAACACAGGATTTATATATGGTGCACTTGGTGTTTAGACAGCAAGTGATAGCAGATGCGGAACACAGGCAGAGTCCAGCGGTGAGGAAGCACAAGATTTATGGCCCACTTGTTGTTTAGACAGCAAGCAGGAACAGATGCCTGAACACAGGATTTATATATGGTGCACTTGGTGTTTAGACAGCAAGTGATATCGGATGCAGAACACAGGAGGAGGCCGGTGGATGTTTGGTCACAGTAGTAGCCTAGAACAGAGAATCCACCTAATGTTTAAACATTAAGCAGTTAGGTATGTGCTGGTCAGGCAGGCTGGGAGATTCAACTTAGGGTATAAACATTGAGGGTATGGACTTGGATACGTACTTGAGAAACAAAAGGCATACACGTGATCAGTAACAGATCTGTTGATTATTTAATAATAGTTGTGATATGCAAGGTATTTAAATATAGTTCAGGAGCATAATGGTATGCCATGTCTAGCAACATTTTGACCACACAGAACACTTGAGAGAGTCTGAAAATCATTTTGCTGCAGTATATATGATTTTGTAATTAATTAGTTAATTAATTATTATAATGGTTTAGTCTATATTAGGGGCTGAAAGTGACCTAACGATCGCCTCAATGCCCGAGGCGATTTCGCTTAATCAGCAAGCAGTCTTGGCCACAACGCCCACCACCACCACATCCGCCCTCGTTAGACCCCCGGGACTTCATGCAGGACCCCCCGCATCATGTTGAGGACCCCCCGCGGCCCATTGGTGAGGAGATGTAAGGGTCCAGTAGCCCAGGTACGTTTTGTTTTAGATTTTTGCCCAAAGAGCCCCCCGCCTTGTTTGACTACCAGGACACCCCGGGCCCGGCCATTTCCCACCACCTCCAGTCCCGTTACACCCCCCGCAGTCCGTTCGTCACGCAAACGAGCGCTCGGGGGGCCCCAGCCGCTCACATGTCCGCCTTTTGCCCACACAGCCCCCCCCTGCCTCTTTGACCACCAAGACCCCCCGTGCATGGCCATTTCCCACTACCCCCAGTCCCGTTAGATCCCCCGCAGTCCGTTCGTTGTGAAAATGAGCGCTCGGGGGGTCCCAGCCGCTCACATATCCACCTTTTGCCCACACAGCCCCCCCACCTTTTCTAAGACATTATATTATTTTATGTAGGCCTCGGTTACTCCTACATTCATCCTTACAGTAGTCAGTTAGTTAATATAATTATTCATTGATCATCACTTGACTTGTGTGAGCTACATAAGTGCTGAGTTATGTTATGTAAGGACACATTTTCGTGCTTGCTGAGAACCTTCACTCATCAATTCTCCCCATAACCTCTTCTGTTCCCAGTGTCTAAACATTGGGAATATCTTGCTCTCAACTCCCTTGGCTTTCTGATTTGCAGTGTTTAAACACTGAGAATCTCTTATCAATTCTTTGGCTGTCTGCTGTCTGATTTGTGGTGTCTATACACTGCATATCTGTTTCTGTTTGCCTTCTTGGCTGTTTTATTCACAGTGTCTAAACACTGAGAATATCTTCCTTTCCTTATTGTCCTCTGGGATAGTATACTGTCATTCTTATTAGTTCTAACTGTCATTGTATGCTGCACATTGATCTACTAAGAGGAGATTAGACCAAGGTGAATTACTGAGAAGTGCTACCTCCCTGGGCTCTCTTCAACTCAAGAGTGTTACCCCAGTTGTCTTCTGATTTGGTATTTACCTGTCAGTGCACCGCTCTCTGTAATACAGTGTGTTGGGAGATTGGGCTGGCGGGTTTTGCAGTTGCCTCCCCTTCCATTTGGAAGACTCTCCATTATCAACTTCCACTGTTCACACCGATTTCATCTCTTCAAGAGTAGATTAGTTGTGTGTATTCAATATACAGAGAACTGATTTTTGATCCAACAACTATTCCAACTGCAATACTCGTCTTTCAATACCACATTCAACCAAGCTGGAAGCTATGGATCTCTCAGAGATTATTCATATGGAAATGTGTGAAGCTGATGTAGAGGCAGGTTTTAATTCATATTAGTTTTGTATCATTCTCTTATGCTCTCATAGGCAAATGCTAATCAGGTTGATGGCCAAGCTATGGATTCAAGTCTCATTACTCCATCCTCTCAACTTCAAAACTTTGGTTCTTCTAGTCAGTATTTATTGTTTTAATAATGTTTTGTTTTTCATTATAAACTCATGGCTACAGGTACTATGCCAATATCTCCAATTACAACAGCGGTTGAGACTTTGTCAAGGAGCACAACTTTGGTTTGTGATGTTCTATTATATACTATATTTCTTTGCTGAATTTATTTTTGATTAATCTAAGGATACCGATCCAGTTATTTTTGGAATTAGAGACTTATATTCCATTTTGCCTTTGGATCCATATACTGTTCAGCCATGCTATCCTATCTGTTGGTCTGAGGACCAATTATCCAAAACACCAGTATCAACACCAATTATCCTGGTTCCACCTCCTTCTGTTGAGCCTCCTGCTGGCTCCGGTTTTGTGTACCCTAAGGCACCTCCATATACTCTAGTTAAAGACACTCGCTATCGCAGAGGATATGTGTACATGGTTGACTTTGACACCTCCAAGAAAGACATGATCTTGGAACAACTCCTATGCACAATCACACCTCCAGGAATCAATCCTATCCTGGTTAATGGAAAACTGGAGAATATTCCCATCCCTGGAATGATTCTCATGCCCATCGGCATACCTTTTGTCAATCGCATCAATGGTTCTGACAAACACATTATAACCGTTGCATGCATACAAACTGTGTCTTCCATGCAACAATATTCATGTGGCCCCGAAGTCAGTAAACTTGCTGATGAAATATTGGAGATAGCTTTTGGCAAAAAAGCTACTGAAGATCAACCAGCTATTCCTGCAATATATGAACTTGGACTCAAACATAACAATAGGTCCACCAAAGATGTTGGTGATCCCAAAAATGGCTCTTCGAGCTTGGCCACAACAAAAATTGAAGGAGATGGACAAGGAACGGTTGCACCAGCTGTTCAAGTCAGACATCCACAGATACGCCGTCTTCTGCAAGTTTGTTACCGGCTCTTCCGACTCATTATGCCTACTTGTATTTCCAAGTTGGAGTGGGACATGTTCGAATGGGTTTTTAGAGACAACAACGTACCTGGTTTTGGTGGCCCATTACCCAACAACACTGGCTTGCAAGTCAATGTATCCTCCGATATAGGCGATTTGGCTTCCATGATTGGTCAATTCCAAGGCAGATTACATACGGATCGCAATGATTTCCATCCTGGATTTACACTGTTTATTATAGCTCTGCGTTTACCTCCAGGTATGTATTTTTTGCATGTTCTTCATATTATTTGCTAATAAAATTTTGATTCTGTTACAGGGAGTGATTCTGGACCATTCTTCTTTCCCAGGCCTGCTTTATATTTCAGAGAAACTGGCATTTCTGTGTTTTTTGCTGTTTTCAAGGGACAGGATCTTCATGGTGGTGAAAAACCAACTATAAATCCAGATCCAGTCACAGCTGAAGAATGGCTTAAACAAACTGGTCTTGGTCAGTTGGCTGACTTGGTTGGCATGCAAAATCGAGTTGGCATTGTTCTATATCCTAATCATGCAGCCTTTACACGTTCTACTCCATTTCTCATGACACCATTAACTGGATTTGGCAACATGGGCTCACAATCTCATTTCACTCGTGGATATCCTACTTTTGCAAATGATGGTCTGCACATCTTTGGAGATATTCAAACTCACCGCAATTTCCTTGCAAGAGACCTTGTCTTTAATTCCTGGAATATTGCCCTTTTGTCCAAGTTAAACTCACCCATGCATCCCTCCATTATGATGTCCAACATGACTTATGTCAATGAAAACGGCGATGACTGTCACATGGATCCTCTTCCATATGATCCTGTGGAAGACCAAGCTATGGTTAGAGTGATGAGAGGACATTACTCTTGGTATGTGCAAAATATATGTGACCAACACCATATCCGCATTACCAAGAAGGCATATGGAACTTCACAACGGAAATTACGGGACACCTACAAACACTTTTTGGAATCTTCATCTCATCCACAGCTTGCACCAGATAATGTGCGACTTCCCATCAAATCTCGACTTGTAGTTACTAGGAATGAAACATCAATCCCAGCTACTACAGCCACTGCTCATTCGGCTACTATATCAACACTATTGGCTTCCCCACCAGCATCTGTATTGGATTCTGAACAGAATGTTCAACCTGTTAGCATTGCTAGGCCACAACGTTCAAAGCGCAAAGAGCTATCTCCACTAACTGATGAGTCAGATGACTCTTCTCAGTTTGGTGAAGATAGTGATGTTGAGATTGAATCCATTCAGGAGGTGAAGATAATTGATGTCAGTTTACTTGCTCTATTTTTATGATGTCTCAACTCATCTTTTGAATGTGTAGGGAATTCCTCAGTGGCGTGTGAGTTTCAAGAAGTATGGGGAAGATGATTTGTGGTATGAGTATGAGAGTATTATGTATGTTTTTCTGATGTGTTTGTTTTTTGATTGTATTGATTATTTGATGTGTAGGCAATATGCTCCACATCTCCTGTACAAATTTCACAGTAATCCCCTGAACCATGTTTGTCCCTTACATGAACTGGTTCCATCAGCTCGCTGGGATGGTAACTCAGGTTCTTCTGATGAAGCTTCTGAGAATGATAACGCTCAAAATGTTGAGACCACAGGTGGATTTCATGTACATGCTTCCATATCAGATATGCTAACATATTACATATCATTTCAGACAATATCAGTATGCCTGTTACCTTACAGTTTCGTGGTCCCATTCCAGAGACTTCCTTCAAGGCTCTTGATATGCTTTTGAATGTGGCAAGGCTCCAAGAAGAAGGTGTTGCTCTGGAAAGTGGCCGGAATCTTGTTGGCAAACCTATGGATTCAAATATTCTTATCCAGCTTCTTCGTGAACGCCTTGATTTTGACAACCAGGTCACAGCATTTATGGAACTCTTGCCTGAATCAAAATACACTCACATCACCCAAAATGAAGAAGCTGTTTTAATTTTGGACCAGTTGATTGGGTCTGTCAACATTCTTCCCACTCTCTTGGTAGAATCCGAAAAACTCCATTTTCTCCAAAGGACCATCCAATGGCAGATGTGTCGTTCTTACTTGATTTTCTTCCGGTGGTATGAAGAATCCGGTCCACATTTGGCAAAACAATTGGCTCACAGTCATAGAATCTCTAATATCGACACAACCTTCCCATCATTTTCAAAATGTGTTGACCATGTAGTACAATATGTCAAATGCATCCGTACTCAACAACAAACGATTATCTCCCATGGAGCCAAAAGACGCAGGACATCGAATGTACCATCCACAGATATCAATCTCAACAAAGACATTGAAAACCTCTCTCATATACCCTTGCATCTCATTGACAAACGTGTCAAGTCCACTTCTGATGCTGTCATACCTATGCCTGATATCATTCAGTCTGTGGCAGATACAGATACAGATCTTTATGATGCTGTTTCAGATGTTCTCTTTGCACTTTGGTGCAATGCTCTTATTATTCCTTCCCTTGATGGAGCCGATAACCTGTTCAATTCCTCTCGACGTCGCAAAAATGCCACTAATATCAAGAAGACACACATCAAGAATATTATTGACCGCTCCCTTGTTCGTGGTGCCACGGTTATGGCATTGGTTGATACAGTTGGAGAGGGTGTCCTAGCATCTGATGGAATCCGAGAATTTTTGTCCAGTCCAGCCAGAATGTTTGCCAAAAAACTGTGGAAGGATGATGCATTTGCAAATGCTCTTATTCAAGATTATACAACCACTATGAATCCCTTGATTTCTCACATTGAGAAATTGTTATCCGCTGAACCCAAGATAGTAGACTGGTGCGAGTACATTGGGGAATTGGTTAGTGGAGCTCTGGTGGATCTTGGAGACAAAACTCTTTCTATCCAGCCAGGCAGTGTTTCCAAGGGTTTCCAACCACAGAAGAAACGTATTCCGAGATCACCTCTCAGCCCTGCTCTTCCCATTAAAACTTTGGATGACATATTAACGGATCCCAATGCACCACACTTTGGTGTTCTTGGCTTAATTTGTCGGGAAGCTTTGTCTTTTGATCGTGGCATGGGTGTACAAGACCTCCACCTTCATCGTGTTCTCTTAGGCCAAACGAAACCAAAGTACGAACAAAATCACAGCCTCAGTCAATCTTATCCTTTCCGCCACACCAATCCATATGCAAAGCTCTTTGCAAAACACTTGCCAGCCATACAGTTGACTGGACCTCTGGGACTGGCCAATGCATTGGTGTTTATGGTCACTTCTCAATGTGAGGATACAGTCACCTTTTTGAATAGTGGCACATTCTGGTCAGCAAGTCTAGAAGAATGCATTGAGAAATTCAATTGCATTGTGGTTAAAAATTCACATTTCTTTACCGATCCACGCCGTAATTCACTTGGGTCCTCTTCAAAGAGCAGAGTCAGCAATGCCAAGAACAAAACTGGATTCCGTTCCTTGGACAGACGCGAACAAGCAGCATTAGGTTATGTTCATGTTGACTCTCCAGCAATCTGGGGACAACCTTGCAGTCAGCTTGCCTTGTTCACCGATATACCACATCGTGACCAACTTGTAAAGCGGTTCACCCCTCTCTTCAGCAAGCATTTCCAGACCAAGTGGACCAAATTTTTGGGAGAACTTTTCAACAGTGATCCCACTACTTTCACTGGAACTATGCCCATCTGGCATGACATGCATCAGTTTATTCTGAATCTGGGCATATCTGGATTAGGGGGAAAGAATCATTTCACCCTCACTGCTTTTCAACTTACAAATAACTTCACGCTTGCTGGTCTTTGCTCACCACCTCGTATTGAAGACATATCAGCATGGATATGGAAGATGAAGAAGGCAGGAGCATATCGTGGTCTGCAAGCACTTGGATTTGATGTCACATCCCTTCAGAGAACCCAACGGGCATTCAACTGTGTTTTCAAACACTTTGATGATAACTTGTCTGAACATGATCGGTCATCCATGGGATTTGATATTGGATGTGGTGTTATTTTTGTGGAGCATATTCTGTGCAAGGTAGTCCGCTGGCATAGTCGCTTGGTGTTTAACTGTGGTCCGAAAACGACTCTGGTTGAGCTTGGAGATAAAATGGCTCAAGCTGAAGTTGTATGGCAGAAAGAGGCTAATCGTTGGAATGCATCTCTGTTTCCAATTCCTCTTAAAATGAGTCAGGAATGTCTGAAGGAGATTCTGATTGGTGGTGAGTTGTTATTTGTGCATTTTCCAATGATTCTAATTTTCTTTGTTTGAATTTTTAGTTTCATTGCCATGAATCAAGAATATGCACCATTATTTTGAAGTTGATTCTTAAAGATCAGTTTTCTTAGTGTACTGCATATGAGTGTAAGAATCAATAAACCTTGTTTTACATATTTTGTTTGTAATCTTGTGTTGGTGGTGGCACCAGCAGTTTGCGTCTGTCAATGATCAAAAAAATAATTCAATAAAATGCCGCATTTCATTATCGCTATTGTAATGTATCCCAGAAAGAATTCTACTTTTCTTCTTCATCCTCTGAAAAGTTTGCTTTCCTCTTCAATGACTTTATGACTTTAGGCCTCTGAAACGATGCTTGTGCTTGTGCAAGTGCTGCTCTCTGAGAAGATAGATATATTAAGATTATTTAGAAAGATATGATCAAGTAGATTCAAACCTTGGAGAATTGATCATCAATTAAAGCAAGTGAGCGCAGTACTGTCACAAGTTTGAAATCTTTGCTAGCATTATTTTTATTACCACTGGCAGCTGGAACAACCAAGAAGGAAAGTCGTGCTTCGACAATATCTCCAATTGAAATATTGGACGGGTTCATATGAATATACCTAAGGTAGAGTATTTATTTGACATGACAATGTTCGTATAATCAAAAGCTTACTGGAAACCACCATCATCCTTTGTTTTCCTTTGAAAATAGCCAACTTCGTTGTCCACAGTATGACGGTATTTGGAATCTACAGATGCCAAAATTCCATTGGGATCTACAAGGTCATTAAAAGGTACGACTTCAGCAGATGCTGCAATTGCACCAGTGCTGAAATATCTGTTTCCAGCCCCAACAACAATCCATTCTTTGAACATATCAGGGTTCCAGTCTTGCAACTTGTCCGAACGCATATACTTGGCAAAGGTGGAACAAATGGCAGAAATACCCTCCAATGCTGCTTTATATTTGTGAGTATCCAGACCAGTCATTTGTATTGCCTGTCTGATACGCATCGGATTCCTGAAATTTGTGAGTATAGTAAATTGTGTATCTGAATCTGCTGAACAGTACCGAGGAAGTTTCAGAATAGGTGGTAATTCACAGCGAGTAAGGATTCCTGTAAGACGGAGCACTATTTCTTCGAGTTCGCCTCCAGGTCCTTCCTTTACAAGTTGATACTGATGGCGATCTTTGTTATAGTATACTTGCAGCAATGCATGAAGGCCATCTTTCTGTTAGCAGTTGAGTCTTTTTTTCCGTCTTACAAAATATTCTGAATCTCACTTTAGTCACCGTGCAGAGATAGTTAGCTTGTTTAGCACCATTATACTGTGCAGAAGCCTCAACTTCCACCTGTTCACCTGTAATTATATTAATACTCAAATAAAGATATATAGCAACTGAAATTTCCATTTACCAGCAGCTACTAGATCATAAAACTGATTCATAGATGAGTATATTGAAGAGCGATGTTTGGTTTTCACACGTTGTATTAAATTAGTAAAGGTGTGTTTTCTACCAAACATTACCACAGAGTTTTTGCTGTCTGCACTAATATACATTTACAAATGACATGGCTGCACAAAAGCTTTTTCTACCTGTTTGTTTGATGTATAATATATTTTTGAAATCGACAAATACATATCTGTTTCGTATATTTATTTGGTATTGTGATGTATGTAGAATGTTCTGGAAACAAGATCACGTTTCTATGTATACTATTATTTGTAGCTGGCTTGTTCAAATCAAACTTGACGTTGTCAATATTCTCTTCACAACTACCATGTCTCGCCATGTTGCAGCCAAACAAGCTTCTTCAAAGTAAATTCTCTTTTCTTTACATATATGATGACTTTTGACTTATTGCTTGTAATACAAATAGGTCTCTTTCTCGTCAACGAACAAGGAAGGAAATTAAACATGAGCCTGTTTTGAGATATTCAAACATCTGTTTAATGGAATACGATTGCTAACACAGCCATATAGTGATTTGGATTTACTGTAAGTTGAAATTATTTACATCAATATACAACTGACATTGGAAGGCAGAGCCGAATCGGACAATGATATTGCACCCACTCCTACGAAATCTACCAGATCTCTGCAACGTTCCAAAAAACGCCCTGTACCCGAATCTGAATCCGATGAACCCGTTGTTGAAAAGAAACCGTAAGAATTGGATTTCTTATTCCAGAATATTTATGCAACTCAGACTAGGGTTATCAAACGTCAAAAGTCTTCGTAAGTTACTCTATACTTGAATATGTTGAGCATAATGTTGACTTTGGTAATCCAGAAACATACAGGTGCCCAACTCCAAAGCCGTTCCATCAGTCAATGATCATGAAGTTGATGTCTTCACGTAAGCACAAAGCTCATCTATCATATTCGATCATTGAAAATTATCACCTATAGGGCTAAATCTAAGGTTAAACAAACCAAAGGGTACGTATCATGACGATAGATCCTTCTTTACATTCCTTGTTCAACTTTACAATCCATTAGCCGTCAGTCTAACAAGAAGATATCGATTAATGTTGATGCTGAAGAATCTGAAGAGTACGTGACATTCTGTTTTGTTTAATTCTAGGATATGTCTTAAGTTTCTATCAATAGTCCTGTCAAGGATGGTAACACATCCCTTGATAATGTTTCGGAGGATGATCAGCAATTAACGTCTACTAAGCTGACTCATAAGAAGTACCTTTCATTAGAATCTGTACGATAGTTTGCTAATATACTTAACTTGATAGGGTTGTCGATAATGACAGTGATATTGATCATGCCAAGTTAGTCTACGCTTTATTATTGCTTTTGTATGATTAACAATCCATGGTAATTAAGTTTCATCGTCAAAAAAAGAGGGATCCAGTACGTTTTTATCTAATTTACCCACGCGCTTTACGTTGGTAATTGACACCATATCAGACATAAACAAAAAAATTCGATTATTGCTGACAGTTCTGACGGCCAGAATGAGGATACCATGATACGCTCTCCTGAAAACAATACCAAGTCAGCATTCTTTGGATTTTGTTTTTCTCTTGTTCATTATGTTTTTGTAGGGTTGCGGTTAAAAGCAAATTCAAACCGGCGATATCCAAAGAGACGGTGGGGAAAGTAGATACTGAGACCAAGTCAGATCATTTATTTACTGATTATGATCACTGTTGATTTGGCAATAGAGCGGTACTAAAGGGCAAAAACAAAGAGGAAGACAAGCCGGTATACTTTAAAGATTTTCCTGAAGGGTATGTGTCGCTTATCTAATGCCATGCTAGTATCTAAATAGAAAGCAGAAATGCATTTATGAATCCGTCTGCTGAGCAAGCTCCAGTGGACTGTGAAGTCACCAATCCAGATTTGTTTGATCCAATGATCGCAGATTCTTATGCGAATCTTCCTCCTCTTCGGTATCTATATATCAGTTCTCATGTTATATTTTATCTCTCACCTTTGGTAAACTGTAGTGCCGGTGCTCTTGTTACATCTAACAATGGTCCCAACCCCATGGGCCCCTTTGGTTTGAGCCGTATCCCTGAAGCTTGTCCAGGTGTCAATATGAAGTAAGATTGTTAAAAATAACAGTGGAGGCACTCATCACATTATAATATCGTCAATATAGTGCTCTCATCAAGGCTATCACTTTTACCAAGGCTGGGATTTTCGTGAACCCCTCACGTGCAGCTCCATCTCTTATCAAGTCTGCCACCTCTGAGTCCATTCGAAGCACCAGATATGCTATTCAGGCAAATGCGTCATACAGTTATCACTACACCATCTTTACATCTGTTCTTGCGGTTAACTCTTCCAATTTGCTTGACACTGATCCTCAAGGAATGTTCCGCCAGATATCTGGTACTTTGGGCACTCAGGAGTGGGAACGGTTCTGTGCTTTCTTTTGCATGGTTTTCAAAGCCGAAGAACTTCATGCTCAAATTTATGAGGACGCGATATCCATCAGCACTAGAGCCAGACCCAAGGACAGCGCAGGTATATCATGATTAATTAATTCGCATACATTTGATTGCTGATTGTCTAATAGATCGGTCTCAACAAGGCTTCAGCCGTTTATTGTCTCGAGGCTCACCCAGCAAATCACCTGTTAAGGTTGCGGGATCATCCAAAGCTGGAGCGGTTAAAGGTGCTCTTAATTTTGATGATCACGGTTAGTCATCAATTTCTTGCAAATATTATTTATCATTAATGGGTAGTCATTTAACAAGTGCCTGTGTATGATGGAAGACTGGGAAATTTCAACATGAATCAACTTCAACACCTCGGCAAAACTTTGAAACCTTGGACCGCTGATTTGGCTGGTACCATATGTCTCGTTGGATACACGGCAAATACTTGGACGGGCAAAGAACAGTCCACGCAATTGTCACTCAACGTGCAATGGGTTGTCGTTATTGCTGTGTGTGACGAGTGATACAATTTTTATGCTTCAATGGACAACCAACGATTGATTCTCTTGACTGTTTTTGTTTGAATACGGTATACATACTTGTCCGTATTTTGTGTTATAAAATCAATAGCAGGCCTATGTTTGTCTCTGTTTGAGTGATTACAAATAGTATACTTTCCCAGATTTTGAACTTAACAGTTGCGATACATTGCCTACAACCTATGATGCTATTCTACTATGTTTTTTTTCTGATGCTCCTGCTCTTCACTATGCCTTCGAGTCTTTTGCATCGTTTTCTGGTTTGTATACACTGATTTTGTATTATTATCAGTCATATATATTGACTTCACCTTGCATGTGTTTGGCATAATAGGCCGGTTCGACCAAAAAAACAGATATTTATGATGGTCTTGTCCACATGGTACAAGGCTGGGTGTTATATTATCATCCTGATACACCCCAGGATACTGCATTATCTTATTGTTCTGTTTATGCACGGCAGAACTTGAGTTCAAGGACACAAATATCTCATTGTCTTGCTCATGTGTCCCAAGACAACTTGTTATATTATCATCCTGATACATCTCAGGATATGGTGTTTTTCTATCGTTCTGATTATACACCACAGAACAAAATTTCAAGGATACAAACAATTTCTTATCGTCTTGCTCATGTATCCCAAGACAGAATATCATGCAATTCTAATATACCTCAGAATATGGTGCATTATTATAATTCTGTTTGTGTATCACAAACATTTGATGACAATATTGAAGATCACCATTCTCCTCATGATATTCTCAATATAACGGAAAAAATATTACAATATTTTCCTCAGATAGATCACCATTGTTCAAACCATTGGATTTCAAAGACCAACAAAAAATTACCTTTTATTATTGAATTCTATATACGGCTTCATTTATGCATCAATGCATCCATGCATAATTTAATATTTGTACATGAAATACTTTTCAGAAAGTGTCAAAGAATATATCTAAAACTAATACAAAACATGTATGTGGCACATGACTTTGCAGTGTTGCAAAAATCTCAAACACTAATGATATGTAGTATATTGTTTATTTTCCAAGTATTTTTGATATATTATCATTCACAATATTTCATAGATGTTAATATCATATATACTTGTATTTCCAAACATCATTCTTCAGTTAATTATTCCAATAATGATAACACCTATACATATATGCAAGATATTATTGGTGGTGGGTCAAGGTTGTTCACATTTAATGACCTGTCTCCATATTTACCAAGCTCCACATTGTATTCTACAAATGTCAAATTCAGATTCAGAGAATATATAAAGCAATCAGATACAAGGAGTGATATGTTGAATACATTAATCTGTTTGGTTCCATGGAATGTGTTATTACCACAATTGACAACAGATCAACTAAAGTTGATTGCAAGGGCTCATGATATTGTCACATATGCCAGATCTCATAGTGCAGATATCCAAGCTTCAATCAAAAACCATACATGTACAAATTGTGCTCAATATGTATCTGTATTTGATGTTATAGATATTGATGTTCTAAAGAAGCAATCAAAAGCATCTAATGCAAGAGCAGTAAAGCGATACCAACAGAAAAAAGGTGTAGAATACCAACTCAAGCATGCAAAATCAAGTCAAAAATATAAAAACCAAAAGACAAATAAAGATATATTTCCACCTTCACCTCTCACACCTAGTCTACAACATATGATCATATCCAATGCATGTCAAGATATGTTACCTGATCAAATTGTGGAATCAGGATGTGCTGTATGTGGTCAATTGACACCAATTAAAGATTTATTAAAACTCTCTGATGTCAACATAGATTTGAAAATATTAAAAAATCCAGATGTGACACAATCAGAGCGGTTTACTGCTACAGATTCCATCAAAGGCTTGGATGGTCCTGTGTTAATTAAACAGTTGCACAATATATGCATGAGTTGCCATAAATCTTTGATAAACAACAAAGTCCCAATGTTGTCATTAGCAAATGGAAAATGGTTGGGAGATGTTCCAATACAGTTAAAAGATTTATCATTTGCAGAACAGTTGCTGGTTGCAAGAGTAAGACACAATCGTTGTATTGTAAGAGTATCTTCAGGAATGCATAAAATGAGAGCAAATGCAATCACATTTGCTAATCCTATTCCTAAAGTATATGATATTCTACCTCCACCCATTGAGGACTTAGATGAAGTTTTAGCATTTATTTATACAGGACCATGTAAGCCTACTAAATCAGACTTTGAGAGAACACCTCTTCTTGTAAGAAGAAACAAAGTTAAAGCAGCATTGGAATGGTTAAAGTTAAACCATTGTGATTACTATGACTTGGAGATTTCACAACGAAATCTTGATCAGTATCCAGAAAATGGCCCTCCAGTTGTGGTAGATTATCATCAATCATTTACAAACAAAAACCCAGAGTCAACAGCTGTTAACGACATTGAAGAAGAAGAAGGTGTTGAATCAGGAAAATGTCCATTTGTGGTTCATGGGCTGACCGGTGAAGAATATTCCAACAAGAGTGCCAAAGCTCTCAAAGCTGTTGCAATAAAACATTTAACTTCAAATCAAAAGATTCTAGCCATTGGTCATGCAGCTTGTCCTGAATCCATCTATAGCAATCCACAGTTATTTCCTCAAATGATGCCCTGGTTGTTTCCATATGGTCTTGGTGGAATTGGCAATGCCTATCAACATGGAGAACTATCAGATATTAGGCACAAAAAACATTTGCTTATGTATTATGACAAAAGATTTCAAAAAGATCCATATTTTCCATTGATTGCATTCAATCATGAACAGATAAAACAATGCACCACAGCAGGATATTTGTTAGCAGAAAAGTCAAAATTCCAGGAGATTTCTAACAGGTTGTTGGATGTTGACATTCACACACTGGCTGACATTTCTAAAAGAATGGAAAATGGTGATAAAGTAACACCAGAAACAGATGAGGAAAAATTGTGTTTCAAACTCATTAATGATATTGATCATGTTGGAGGTGGTGTAAAGGGATCTGTTACCAGCAAAAAATATATGCGCAACGAAATTTGGTCTTTGATTTCATTTGTTGGTGCACCCTCCTGGTTTATTACATTTGCTCCTGCTGACAACAAGCACCCAATATCATTATATTTTGCAGACACTAAAGAAACATTTAATCCTGTTCTAAGAGACTACAATGAAAGATATCGGTTAATTGCTCATAATCCAGTGGCTGGTGCAAGATTTTTTCATTTTATGACACAATTATTCATTAAGCATATACTTGGTGTTGGAGAAAGTCATCCAGGAATCTATGGTGATACAGAAGCATATTATGGAACAGTTGAACAACAAGGACGGTTGACATTGCATATGCATATGCTCTTGTGGCTTAAAGGGGTATTATCACCACAACAAATCAGAGACAGAATAATGGATCCAACCTCTGATTTTCAACAAAGATTGGTGGAGTACCTTGAGAGTGTTCACATTGGAGAGTTTATCACTGGATCCATGGCTGATGTCAAAGCCAAAGCTGAAGAAAATAGTCATGATGATGATTACAAAGACCCAACTCAGACATTACCAGAAGCACCTCCACCCATGTGTAATAAGCTGGATCATGTTTGTAATGATCACTGTTCCACTAAATCACAACTTCATGCTTGGTGGAATAAATTTTCAAGTACAGTTGATGATTTGATTATGCGGTCCAATATACATAACTGTGGTAGAAATATATCAATTGGTGAAAAGGCTAACAAAAAAGATAGACCAACATGTATGAATAAGCATGGAAAATGCAAAGCTAGATTTCCAAGACAAACCTTTGAACAGACTCAAGTTGATCCTAAATCAGGAGCTTTGAACATGAAAAAAGGCGAAGCTTGGATCAATACATTGACACCATGCATAACATATCTACTTCGATGCAACTCAGATGTAACAAGTCTTCTTTCAGGTACTGCCATCAAAGCTATAGTAGCATATGTGACTGATTATGTTACAAAACCTGGTCTGAAAACATACAGTATCTTTGACTCCATCAGAAGTGTTTTCACTAAAAATTCTGAAATGCTAGGAGGATCTATGAAACAAAAAGACAAAGCTAGACGTTTGATAATACAGATAATCAATTCATTGACATCAAAGACGGAAATAGGTAGTCCAATGGCATCTTTGTATCTGTTAGGTAATCCAGATCACTATACAAGCCACAAGTTTGTAACAGTATACTGGAAAAGTTATGTGAGAGAAACAATGAATGTGTTTAAATCTGACAAGGATTCTGCTGAAAACAGTGAAACAGACAAGGTTCTCTTGCAAAAAAACCAAAATCAATATGTTGGCTTTTCTGCAGTTCATGATTACATTTATAGACCTGATATTTATAATGTTACATGTTTATATGAATGGATACAAAAGGCAAGACGAGTAAAAATACCTACTCCAACACAGAAAACCAATCCTGCTCAAACCAGTGATGATGAGCTGGACTTGATTGATTCAACCTCAACAAATGAACAATACAAAGCAACAGCTGAATATGATTTCATTTTACCAGACAACATCGATGAAATTATAGATGATGAGCTCAATCTAAGAAATAATGAATACAAAGTTGACAGTTGCCATGAAAATAGTGATGACAGTAGCAGTTATGATAGCAATACTGATTCAAGTGGGTCTATTATTGCGGATGAAGATGGAAATGATATTTCTGAAGAGAAAAGTGATAATACTAGCAATGTTGATGGAATCTCAGAGTCAATTGGTTCTGAAGACACAGATGATAAACATGCTGATAAATATTTTTTGTCAGCTCATCCATTACATGGATCACATTGGATAGAATATCATCCATCATATAAAAAAGTTGTACCTAACTTTGTAGGAGGTTCCCTTCCAAGAAGAGATCGAGGAGACAGAGAGTACTACTGTGCCACTATGTTGACATTATTCAAGCCCTGGAGAACAGGTCATGATCTCAAGAATGACAATCAATCATGGGATGAAGCATTCACAGATTACAAATTCACACCAAGTCAAATGCAAATAATGGATCACTTTAACATTAGATATGAATGCAATGATGCTCGAGATGATTATTCAGCTCAGCTGAAACAGAATGATGGTACAACTGGCATATTTCATTCTTGGATGACATCAGATGAAATAAATGACACGGATGAAAATGAGATTGGCTCTGGTGATGATTTTGGTGATGATGAAGGCATTGAAAATGAGGATTATGGATTAAATAAATACTCCACCCTTGGTTCAAAAGGACGATTAATCAAAGCCCAAATGGATGCCACTGAGGATAGTGTAAGAAATGCTGGCTGGCTAGAGACCAGTCCTGATGGGATTAATACAATTGATACCGCTCCACTCACTTGGGGGAGTGGGCCATTGCAAGCATGGCATGAACGAGTTCTTCTTGATTCCATTGATCAAATATAGTCCTACTGCTATTGGACAAGATTATTTACACATCTTAATGCCATACTTGTCTACAAATAGTCAACACTGTAGCAGACTGAATGTCAATTATACAACAGTTTACTCTGGCTTTCACTATCACCACTATTATTATTATTTGTCAGTGCTTTACCAACAAGTAAGAATAAAATTTTTACACAGGGACAAGAATGATGAGGACAATAGGGTCATGGGTGGCAATGAGGATGACAAAGACAACAACAGTCCCGGCCATGACCACGAGTGAATAGCACAGGTATGGGTAACCCGTATGTGTTTGTACCCCAGGTTCCACAGGTACGGCTACAGGTTATAAAAATCTAACTTGCAGCTAACCCATACTCACCACTGCGGGTTGATGGGTATGTTATTTTGTAATACAATATTATAATGGATTTATCTATTTGGCTCCCCGGGGAGCCGCTTAGTCATCTGACACCCCTTTCCTTATATGGTTATAGCTAACTGGCCTGATTGAGATAAATCAATTCTTGCTTGTCCATTACTTGAGAGCAAATTCAAGAGAATTAAGCAATGAAATGTTCAATATTGTTAGACCTTCAGAATAAATAATCATAAGGTTTGGTAGAGTAGTTGGTGAAAAATAAATCAACCGCTTATCTATACTTAAGGTTCCACTACATCAAAGATGACAATTATTTTTTCTCAGTAATATACACTTATAAATTACTCAAATCTAATTTTACTATATTTTTGCCAATGGTATTGCAAAGACAATAATTCATTTATCTTGATCAGGCCACTTAGCTATAACTATATAAGGAAAGGGGTGTCAATGACTAAGCAGCTCCCCGGGGAGCCAAATAGACACTCCCTATTATAATTATTAAGACTATTAATAATTGAATACTAGAAAATAAAAGTTTTGAGGGCTTCTAAACCATTTTATATGGGATTCAAATGGCGCATGAACCACACATGGACCATGTGACCTATTTGGTCACTGGATCATGCCTCAACAAATGTGGTCACATGTTTCTGAAACAACCAACAACCCATGGTCACCAGCACCAACAATAGTAGACACACTGACAAGGACAATGAGGACCATAACGATAGGTGGTGAGACCATCACCCCTCCACAGGCAACACAAAGATGATGAGAATTTTTGATGAGGACAGCAAGCACCACAACAAGGGTGAGGATGAGGACAAGGACAAGATGACAAGGACAATGATGGTAGCAAGGACTATGGGGGCAATGAGGATGGAATAATGACGAGAACAGAGACAATGACAAGGACAGAGACAACAATAAGGACAACAAAGACAAAGACAATGATGATGATGATGAGGACAGATGGGGATGAGGATGGGGACAAGAACAAGAACAACAGCAGGAACAGAAACAAAGATGATGGGGACAAGAATGACAATGAGAACAACAACCATGGCCACCACCACTCTGTCCCCCTCCCCACCTCTCCCTCCCTCCTCACTGTCTCCCCCATCTCGCTGTCTCCCCCATCTCCCTCTCCCAATCTCCCCTTCCCCTTCCACATCTCTCTGCCCTCTCATTAATTAATTAATTTAAATTTTGTATTTTATTATATGTTGATCAATATTAATCCACATGTAGGTTATAACTCATGAGTAAACCTGCAGGTAATCTGTACCCATGGCCATCTGTAGGTTTTGACTGGTATGGGTGCAGGTAATCCTGGTCCATGAAAACCTGTGGGTTGGGTTGTGCTATTCACTAATGACCACCACTACTCTCCCTCCTCTCCCTCTCTGCATTTGCCTCTCACAATGGCCCCCTCTCACAATCTCCTCATCTGTCCCTGCCCTCTTAATTTAATTAATTAGAATTAGAATTTTATTATATATACATATCTTACCACCCATGGGTATCCCATACTCATCACTGTGGGTTCAGGTATTTGGCAGGTCAGGTGCAGGTTGCCCAAGAAAATCCATAGGTTACCCATGCAGATTTCTAATTAATATGTATTATCACATTGGAAGTGGTATGATTCTCCTCATTGAACCATGCTGACATCCTCCTCCTCATACTCCTATAGTGTCAGATCTGTACTCTTGGACATTGGATTAAAAGAAATATATTGGAGTATGTTTATCACAGCAAAGGTGGTATGGTCCTGTTCTGTTGTGCCAAGCTGACCTTCAGTGTCAGATCTTTACCCTTGGATGTTGGAGGATCAAATGGTGTGAGGAGCCATTAGAAGAAACCCATAAGAGTGTGCCTGTCACTTTGTAAGTGGTACAATCCTCCCCACTGAGCCATGCTCACCTCCTCCTCCCCATATCCCTATACTATATTGTCAGATCTCTGTACTCAGCCATTGGTTCATCAAATGGTGGGAGGAACCATTAGAAGAAATCCAATAGAGTGTGTCAGACATATCACATCAGAAGTGGTATGGTCCTCTCTATTGTGCCAAGCTGACTCCACTTCATGGTTTGAGATGACTACACAAGGAAAATTACCCAATATTTAATTATTGTAATGATTTAATATTTGATATATTGTTAAAACCATATTTGGCCCTCAAACTAGCTAGCAAAATTACCTCAATGCCCGAGGGGATTTTGCTAGCCACTTTTTGCTTATTCAGCACCCAAGCACATTTCCTCCTGCCCCCATAATGTCAGATCTTTGCTCTCAGACATCAGATCATCAAATGGTGTGAAGAGCCATCAGAGGATATCTATTGAAGTACATCTATGACATTGGAAGTGGTATGATCCCCCTCATTGAGCCATGCTGATCCCTTCCTCCTCATACCTCCCATACCCAGATCTCTACCCCTGCATCACAGGCTGCAAAATGGCATGAGGAGCAGTTAGGGGGAATCCAATGGATTGTAAGAATGGTCCCAGAAGTGGTACAATGTATCCCCTTGAGTCATGCTGACCCCCTCCTCCTCATATCCCCCTTCTATATTCAGATCTCTATCCCCAGACAACAAATGGCCCAACCACATGGAGAACAGTTAGGGAGGACCCAATGGAGTGTAGGGATCCCCCCAAAAGTGGTATGATGTGTCCCCTTATGCCATACTGATCCCCTTCTCATCATATCCCCTACACACCAGATCTCTAACCCCAGAGGATGGACAGCCAAATGGTGGGAGGAACAGTTAGGGGGGACCTCATGGACTGTAAGTATTCCCCCAGAAGTGATCTGTTGCCTCCCAATGTTACTTGAGTTCCACTTTACTTGGATGATATTATTATGAGTTGTATTGCTTTATTGTTAAGTTGTTATCAATTTATTATATTATCAATTTATTATTATTTAATCCAATTAATTTCATTAAAATGTCAAATTATTTATACTATGGCTACAATGGGAGGTAATGGGGTATAAAGGACAGGAAAGAGGAGGGGAGTGATAGGAGAGTGAATGAGAGTGAATGAGAGTCATAGGACAGGGGAATTGGATAGAGAGGTGAAAGTCAGGGCAGGAAACAGTGAAGAGGGTGAAAAATAGGTGCTGGGGCAACAGGGGGGCTGAAAGGAGGCTGGAAGAGTGCTGGACAGGGAATGAGAGGGCTGGGAGGAGAGGGTGAGACCTGGGTGAGCACTGTGTGGTCAAGTCACATCTAGAACAGCCAAAAAAAGGCAAAACTCACCTGGTACAACAGGAGGTGGGTGCACCACATCCCCTGCTGCCCTCAGAAATCCTCCCTGGCACTCACAAGCAGCCGGAATGTGCCCATGTTGCTGGGGACAATGGTGGCACTGCTGCTGAACATGGGGGGCCTTTTGGGGGCCAAAAAGTTGCCTAGAGAGAGTCAGTAGCCAATAGAGGGGGATGGGAAAGTTGTGGGGCAGCAGGGGAAGCAGGGAGCTGGCAGCAGATCCCGGAATCTGGGGGATGGGATGTTGAGAAGCAGAAGGTTTTGGATTCATCTGAGCTTGAACGCTCTCACTGTATATTTCAAACTCCGCTTGAATTTCAGCCACATCTCCGGACCATCCTCATTCTGTAGACTCAAATACACCATTTGGCAACTACTTGTAGTGACAGAAAATGTCTGGAATGAGATGTAGAACCCACTTTAAATTCCTCACATTTTATGGGTCCCCATTTCAACAGCTAGTTCCCATATACTGTGTGTGTTTACACAGATCACTTCCCAGGCAGCCCAACAATGCTCTGCTTGCTTCCAAATTTATTCAGGGCCTACAGCATCTCCATGCCATGCTCAATACCATTTTTTAGAGCTGTCTCTGGCCTGTGGAGCCCACCCCACCCCTCTCAGTCAACCTCAGAAATCACTTTTGGGTCATGTGATCTAGCATGTGACCAATGACATCAGTGGAGGCGACACTTTGCCTCTCAACTGGCAAAGTGTCGCCTATCCTGACGTCATATCACATCACATGATGTGCACATGACTTTTCTCTGGTTGGGGATTGAAGCATATGGGGAGGGGGTCAGTATGGCTCAAGGGGGTACATCATACCACTTCTGGAGCCATCCTTGCACCCCATTGGATCTTCCCTAGCTTATTCTCACATGGTTTTGTGGTAGGTGATCTGGGGGTAGAGATCTGGATACAGAGGAGAATGAGGAGGAGGGTGGTCTGTTTGACTCAAGGGAAAGAATTGTACCACTGCTGGAGCCATCCTTACACTCCATTGAGTCCTCCTGAGCTGCTTCTTATATGGCTTCATGGTCTGTGATCCAGGGGTAGAGATCTGAATATGGAGGAGTATGAGAAGAAGGGAGTCAGTATGACTCAAGAAGAAACATCATCTCTGATGTGTTAGAGGACAGTGCCAGTCAATGATCTCATACTTGGGTTTTGATACTGATCATCATGGCTTGTGCTTCTGTGGTTCACTAATTCATTCTTCAGTCGTTATGTACTTATCAATTTATTGTTATTTATTTCAATTTAATCGATTTCATGAAATGTCAAATAATTTACAAGTTATTGCTTGCAATGAGAGCAATAGAGGACAGGAATCAGAGAAGGTGGTGAGAAGTAACTGATAAGAGAGTCAATAAAAGTCAAACAACAGATTAGACAGGCGTAATACACAGGAGGATGAGAGAGGGGGCAGAAGAGGCCGGAGAAGGTGGGGAAAGCAGTGGTGAGGGTGACATATGAGTGCTGGGACTATAGGGGGACTGAAAGGAGACTTGAAGAAGGCTGGATAGCGAGTAGAAAGACTGGAAGGAGCAGGTGACACCTGGGTAAGCACTCCATGGTCAATTCAGATCCAGGACAGCTAATAAACCAGAAAACTCACCTTGTATAGCAGGGAATGGGTGCACTACATCCACTGCTGCTCTCAGAAACCCTCCATGGCGCTTAGAAGCAGCCTGAATGTGTCTTTCTCACTCTGGATGCTGTTGACACTATTGCCAGATATTGGTGACCTTTTGGAGGTCAAAAAGCTTCTTGGAGGGAGTTAAAGGACAGTAGAGGGGGATGGGAAAGTTGTAGAGCAGTAGGTACAACAGGAAGCTGGCAGTAAAGTTCGAAATCAAGGAGGATGAGGCTGTTGAATAACAGAAGGTTTCGGATTCATCTGAGCTTGAATGATCTCACTATGGATTTCAAACTCCACTCAAATTTTGGTCACACCTCCGGACCACCCTCACTTGTTTGCACTCTAGAGACTCAAATACCATATTTCACAGCTGCTTTAAGTGGACAAAAGTGTGTCATACATACCATGGAATACAGCGAGAATTTACCACATTTGTATGTGCAGTATTATAACTGTCATTTTCCATACACTCACTACCCTTGCATGAAATGGCACACATTGAGCTCAAATAAGCCCAGATTGCCTCCATATTATTTTTCTATAAAGCTGGTATTCATCACAGTCCTCTTGGTAAGTTTTGTGAGAACCCATGAAGTGTGAAAGCTAATAGAGTCTCTGAATTCTGGAATGAAACCGGTTGGAAGGAATTTCAAACTCAGTTGCTATATTGGAACACAATTTTCCCTCAGTCCCTGAGATGAATGAATCGCCTCAATGGCTGAAAACCGGGTTTATAAGAACGAGTTTTCCATAAATGGAAGAACTCGTAACATGTGTGAAAAGCAGCTGTTTAAATGTACAACATTGTAAGGGCGGGTTTTGCCCTGAGATGCATGAGCTGTCATAGCAAAGTTGGGCAGGACCCACACCTGTTGTCTTTCAACTGATTCTTTGAGATCACTTGGGAACAGACATTGAATTGTCTTTGTATTCTTCACAATTGGAACAACATTATCTGGTAGACCTGGTATTTGAATCAACTGTGGTGGATTATCCAATTCCACAAAAAGTGTATCTAGAACACGTTTATCATATGGGCCCTTCATTGATTGCCAGCCAACAACAAACCCTTCTTGGCCTTTAGTGATACATAATTCTGTTGCATCATTGTTTCTGATCATAACAGGCATACCATGGCACAATGAAAGCTTGCCAGGAAAATGTTCAGTTGCGCCATGGTTGAGTTTCCAAATCTCAAGTTGCTCATCAAAATCAATCTGATTTGACTTGTGTATAGTCTTTGAAGCTGCTTTGGATTTCCCCCATTTAGTTTTCTTTGCTGGGTCACTTTCTTTGCCCCATTTGTCCGTTGAGTAGAAGTTGGTCAACTTTTGATTTGTATCTTCTGCAAAACGCTCACATCCAAGCTGGTTGATTCTGTCTTTCTGAGAGTGCACTCCACAGATAATGGCAACATTTCTGAAATTTTTTGCAGCTACATTTGGCTGATCTGGACGTTTGCCAGCAATTTTTTTTCTCAAAAATCTGATGTCTTCAGGAGTGCATGCTCCATAACGCATATTTACCAGGGCAGTTCGCAATGATGCATCTTCAGGTGTTTGTGTTTTTTGACGCATGTTTTCTCTCAAAATCACAACAGTGGTTATCTGATGCCACAGTGCCTTGCCAATAGCTGCTTCTTGATAATGTGGCTTCAGGGCAGAGTCTACTTGTGTTCCTACTGATCCACTATACAATGATGCACCTCCTACTGGTGGCAATTGTGCAAAGTCTCCAGCAAAAATCATATTGATGCCTCCAAATGGCATGTCAAATACATTAAGAGCTTTGGCAAGCTGTGAACTGATTTTGTATAATTCATGGCATGACAGCATAGATACTTCATCTATGAAAATATAATCAATTCCCTCCAATCTTGCTTTTACTTGTGCAATTGTTACACTTTGATTACCAGTCTCACTGTTCATGCGGATTCCCAAGAATGAATGATAAGTGGAACCACCCAATAATGCTGCTGATGTGCCAGTTGGACCCAGTATGACAAGACGATGTGATTCATGTCTTTGTTGAAACAAATGCTTGAGTGCTTTAATCACTTGACTTTTGCCAGTTCCACCCATGCCACCTAAGTACATTTTTAGCTGATCTGAATTTAAAGTCACGGTGTGATTGGCAACAATTCTAAATGCTCTTTGTTGTTCTGTATTTAGTTTGAAAAGATCAACTGTGCCATCTATCAATTCCTGAGCTGCTTGCATCTTTGCTTTGAAATTGTGTCTCAAATATGATTGGTCAACAATTTTGACTTCATTTTCAACAACACCAGAAGCATGAGTTGTTTTAGTATGTTCAGCATCGGCAACACGTGCATTTCTATCAGCAATGATTTCTTGTCTTTTATCTTGAACAGCTGTTTTCCATTTACCACCAGGCTGTACAATTTCAGGTGTGAGTGGAGCGGTATCAATTGTATTAATCCCATCAGGACTGGTCTCTAGCCAGCCAGCATTTCTTACACTATCCTCAGTGGCATCCATTTGGGCTTTGATTAATCGTCCTTTTGAACCAAGGGTGGAGTATTTATTTAATCCATAATCCTCATTTTCAATGCCTTCATCATCACCAAAATCATCACCAGAGCCAATCTCATTTTCATCCGTGTCATTTATTTCATCTGATGTCATCCAAGAATGAAATATGCCAGTTGTACCATCATTCTGTTTCAGCTGAGCTGAATAATCATCTCGAGCATCATTGCATTCATATCTAATGTTAAAGTGATCCATTATTTGCATTTGACTTGGTGTGAATTTGTAATCTGTGAATGCTTCATCCCATGATTGATTGTCATTCTTGAGATCATGACCTGTTCTCCAGGGCTTGAATAATGTCAACATAGTGGCACAGTAGTACTCTCTGTCTCCTCGATCTCTTCTTGGAAGGGAACCTCCTACAAAGTTAGGTACAACTTTTTTATATGATGGATGATATTCTATCCAATGTGATCCATGTAATGGATGAGCTGACAAAAAATACTTGGGGTAGTGGGCCATTGCAAGCATGGCATGAACGAGTTCTTCTTGGTTCTATTCACTCCTTTCATGTCCTTTATTACTTCCAAAATTTTTTGATCAAGCATTCTTACTGCGATTGAGCAATGTTATTTACACTTCATAATGCTATACTTGTCTTTAACTGGACAATGGACATTGTGGTGCACTGAATGTCAGTTATACAACAGTTTACCCTGGCTTTCAATATCACCACTGCTATCATTATTTTTCGGTGCTATACCAACAATTATCAATAAAAACTGTACTGTATGACATTATATAATTTATTTCTAACAATTCTATATCTAATGGCCCACTTTCCCACCCAGAAGATATCCCCAAGAGTTTGATATTCAAAATGAATTTACAAATTTGAATGTCCCACTTTCCCATCCAATGAATAACTTTCCAACCATATAAATTATTATTATGTTCGTGCATAAATTGCTAGTACAAGTATTTTATTGTCATATTTGCTAAGATAATCATCTGACATCATACCCATATGGCCATTGTGCTTACATGTTGCTCCAGTTGTCATACCATCATGATACCAAATTGTCCCAGCTTTTGATATGAATTGAGAGGTAAAATGATATCCTCCAGCATATACAATACCTCTTAGATACAAATTTACTGACTTTTCCTGTACACTTACAGTTATTTGATGGCTGGTAATCATGTTTATGTTGGGGTATTCCAATATTAGCAAATCAGGTGTCTTTGTATGGTATATGGTACGCATCATTGAACCATTGCATTGTGGACATTTATTTCTAACATTGTGTGCAATGGTTTGCACCCAATCAGATGTTGAGCCAGAAACAGATGGATCAGCATGCAATAGATAGGCAAGGTTGTCATCTTTTTCTTGTCCTTCATAGTTACAGTGAGAGCAAATGAGCTTTGAGGATGCAATACAAGCTTGTGGTTTCAACATTTCCATACATAGTGTAGCAACACTGGTACCATTAGCACCCATGGGAAATTGCTGCGGATCCTTTGCATGGAGTTTCATTCTCACGGCATTTCTTACATTTTCAAAGCTCAATTGTTGATCCATCATATTAAACCCTTGTACAAGCATTGACAGATAAATGTTTCCAATTGCCTGAAATCTGGTTGTCCAAATTGCAGGATGTTCTGCCCACATATTGTACAGAATAACAAAGATTGAATCATATGCACAACTCCAGTTGATTTCATCCCAACATAAGCCACGGGGTGCAAGGATAGTGGAACTGCTGTCATGAGTTATATTTCTCTTTTTCCTGCTCAAAGATTGTGGCTCATCATGTTCATTGTAAGTACGTTTCAAAGATTGCTTTACTGGTGAGCTCCCTTTTGCAGCCACAAAACCAAGACTGGCTTGTTGAAGTGAATTTTGCTTTGTAAGACTTGCATTAGTAGATTTCCCAATGAGCTGCCATGAACTGTCAACAACCACAGGAAGCATAGATAATGGATCTCTGGCAGACCATTTTAATGCTGCATCTACCTTGGCAGGGACATAATCAGTGCCTTTCCATATTTGATATTGACGAATCAATGTATTGCGGAGTTGTCCATTCAAGTGGTCAGGTAGTTGTTCTTCATATCGCAGTCTTGTGATATCATCCAATATTTCCTGTTCTCTGAATTCTTGTCTGAGATAGCCACTGCAACCTCTTGTAATCACATTGGGGTCAAAGCCTTGGATAATAATGGTGCCTGCTGCACTTGCACTTCTGGACAGAGCTGTATAATAGGACATGTGTGAAAAGCAGCTGTTTAAATGTACAACATTGTAAGGGCGGGTTTTGCCCTGAGATGCATGAGCTGTCATAGCAAAGTTGGGCAGGACCCACACCTGTTGTCTTTCAACAGATTCTTTGAGATCACTTGGGAACAGACATTGAATTGTCTTTGTATTCTTCACAATTGGAACAACATTATCTGGTAGACCTGGTATTTGAATCAACTGTGGTGGATTATCCAATTCCACAAAAAGTGTATCTAGAACACGTTTATCATATGGGCCCTTCATTGATTGCCAGCCAACAACAAACCCTTCTTGGCCTTTAGTGATACATAATTCTGTTGCATCATTGTTTCTGATCATAACAGGCATACCATGGCACAATGAAAGCTTGCCAGGAAAATGTTCAGTTGCGCCATGGTTGAGTTTCCAAATCTCAAGTTGCTCATCAAAATCAATCTGATTTGACTTGTGTATAGTCTTTGAAGCTGCTTTGGATTTCCCCCATTTAGTTTTCTTTGCTGGGTCACTTTCTTTGCCCCATTTGTCCGTTGAGTAGAAGTTGGTCAACTTTTGATTTGTATCTTCTGCAAAACGCTCACATCCAAGCTGGTTGATTCTGTCTTTCTGAGAGTGCACTCCACAGATAATGGCAACATTTCTGAAATTTTTTGCAGCTACATTTGGCTGATCTGGACGTTTGCCAGCAATTTTCTTTCTCAAAAATCTGATGTCTTCAGGAGTGCATGCTCCATACCGCATATTTACCAGGGCAGTTCGCAATGATGCATCTTCAGGTGTTTGTGTTTTTTGACGCATATTTTCTCTCAAAATCACAACAGTGGTTATCTGATGCCACAGTGCCTTGCCAATAGCTGCTTCTTGATAATGTGGCTTCAGGCCAGAGTCTACTTGTGTTCCTACTGATCCACTATACAATGATGCACCTCCTACTGGTGGCAATTGTGCAAAGTCTCCAGCAAAAATCATATTGATGCCTCCAAATGGCATGTCAAATACATTAAGAGCTTTGGCAAGCTGTGAACTGATCTTGTATAATTCATGGCATGACAGCATAGATACTTCATCTATGAAAATATAATCAATTCCCTCCAATCTTCCTTTTACTTGTGCAATTGTTACACTTTGATTACCAGTCTCACTGTTCATGCGGATTCCCAAGAATGAATGATAAGTGGAACCACCCAATAATGCTGCTGATGTGCCAGTTGGACCCAGTATGACAAGACGATGTGATTCATGTCTTTGTTGAAACAAATGCTTGAGTGCTTTAATCACTTGACTTTTGCCAGTTCCACCCATGCCACCTAAGTACATTTTTAGCTGATCTGAATTTAAAGTCACGGTGTGATTGGCAACAATTCTAAATGCTCTTTGTTGTTCTGTATTTAGTTTGAAAAGATCAACTGTGCCATCTATCAATTCCTGAGCTGCTTGCATCTTTGCTTTAAAATTGTGTCTCAGATATGATTGGTCAACAATTTTGACTTCATTTTCAACAACACCAGAAGCATGAGTTGTTTTAGTATGTTCAGCATCAGCAACACGTGCATTTCTATCAGCAATGATTTCTTGTCTTTTATCTTGAACAGATGTTTTCCATTTACCACCAGGCTGTACAATTTCAGGTGTGAGTGGAGCGGTATCAATTGTATTAATGCCATCAGGACTGGTCTCTAGCCAGCCAGCATTTCTTACACTATCCTCAGTGGCATCCATTTGGGCTTTGATTAATCGTCCTTTTGAACCAAGGGTGGAGTATTTATTTAATCCATAATCCTCATTGTCAATGCCTTCATCATCACCAAAATCATCACCAGAGCCGATCTCATTTTCATCCATGTCATTTATTTCATCTGATGTCATCCAAGAATGAAATATGCCAGTTGTACCATCATTCTGTTTTAGCTGAGCTGAATAATCATCTCGAGCATCATTGCATTCATATCTAATGTTAAAGTGATCCATTATTTGCATTTGACTTGGTGTGAATTTGTAATCTGTGAATGCTTCATCCCATGATTGATTGTCATCTTTGAGATCATGACCTGTTCTCCAGGGCTTGAATAATGTCAACATGGTGGCACAGTAGTACTCTCTGTCTCCGCGATCTCTTCTTGGAAGTGAACCTCCTACAAAGTTAGGTACAACTTTTTTATATGATGGATGATATTCTATCCAATGTGATCCATGTAATGGATGAGCTGACAAAAAATATTTATCAGCATGTTTATCATCTGTGTCTTCAGAACCAATTGACTCTGAGCATCCATCAACATTGCTAGTATTATCACTATTCTCTTCAGAAATATCATTTCCATCTTCATCCGCAATAATAGACCCACTTGAATCAGTATTGCTATCATAACTGTCATCACTATTTTCATGGCAACTGTCAACTCTGTATTCATTATTTCCCAGATTGAGCTCATCATCTATGTTAACATTAATGTTGTCTGGTAAGATGAAATTGTATTCAGCTGTTGCTTTGTATTGTTCATTTGAATCAATCAAGTCCAGCTCATCATCACTGGTTTGTGCAGGATTGGTTTTCTGTGTTGGAGTAGGTATTTTTACTCGTCTTGCCTTTTGTATCCATTCATATAAACATGTAACATTATAAATCTCAGGTCTATAAATGTAGTCATGAACTGCTGAAAAGCCAACATATTGATTTTGGTTTTTTTGCAAGAGAACCTTGTCTGTTTCACTGTTTTCAGCAGAATCCTTCTCAGATTTGAACACATTCATTGTTTCTCTCACATAACTTTTCCAATATACTGTTACAAACTTGTGGCTTGTATAGTGATCTGGATTACCTAGCAAATACAAAGATGCCATTGGACCACCTATTTCCATCTTTGATGTCAATGAATTGATTATCTGTATTATCAAACGTCTAGCTTTGTCTTTTTGTTTCATAGATCCTCCCAGCATTTCAGAATTTTTAGTGAAAACACTTCTGATGGAGTCAAAGATACTGTATGTTTTCAGACCAGGTTTTGTAACATAATCGGTCACATATGCCACTATAGCTTTGATGGCAGTACCAGAAAGAAGACTTGTTACATCTGAGTTGCATCGAAGTAGATATGTAATGCATGGTGTCAATGTATTGATCCAAGCTTCACCTTTTTTCATGTTCAAAGCTCCTGATTTAGGATCGACTTGAGTTTGTTCAAAGGTTTGTCTTGGAAATCTAGCTTTGCATTTTCCATGCTTATTCATACATGTTGGTCTATCTTTCTTGGTAGCCTTTTCACCAGTTGACATATTTTTACCACAATTATGTATATTGGACCGCATAATCAAATCATCAACTGTACTTGAAAATTTATTCCACCAAGCATGAAGTCGTGATTTATTGGAACAGTGATCATTACAAACATGATCCAGCTTATTACACATGGGTGGAGGTGCTTCTGGTAATGTCTGAGTTGGGTCTTTGTAATCATCATCATGACTATTTTCTTCAGCTTTGGCTTTGACATCAGCCATGGATCCAGTGATAAACTCTCCAATGTGAACACTCTCAAGGTATTCCACCAATCTTTGTTGAAAATCTGAGGTTGGATCCATTATTCTGTCTCTGATTTGTTGTGGTGATAATACTCCTTTAAGCCACAAGAGCATATGCATATGCAATGTCAACCGTCCTTGTTGTTCAACTGTTCCATAATATGCTTCTGTGTTGCCATAGATTCCTGGATGATTTTCTCCAACACCAAGTATATGCTTAATGAATAATTGTGTCATAAAATGAAAAAACCTTGCACCAGCCACTGGATTATGAGCAATTAACCGATATCTTTCATTGTAGTCTCTCAGAACAGGATTGAATGTTTCTTTAGTGTCTGCAAAATATAATGATATTGGGTGCTTGTTGTCCGCAGGAGCAAATGTAATAAACCAAGAGGGTGCACCAACAAATGAAATTAGAGACCAAATTTCATTACGCATATATTTTTTGCTAGTGACAGATCCCTTTACACCACCTCCAACATGATCAATATCATTAATGAGTTTAAAACACAATTTTTCCTCATCTGTTTCTGGTGTTACTTTATCACCATTTTCCATTCTTTTAGAAATGTCAGCCAATGTATGAATGTCAACATCCAACAACCTGTTAGAAATTTCTTGAAATTTTGACTTTTCTGCCAACAAATATCCTGCTGTAGTGCATTGTTTTATCTGTTCATGATTGAATGCAATCAATGGAAAATATGGATCTTTTTGAAATCTTTTGTCATAATACATAAGCAAATGTCTTTTGTGCCTAATATCTGATAGTTCTCCCTGTTGATAGGCATTGCCTATTCCACCAAGACCATATGGAAACAACCAGGGCATCATTTGAGGAAATAACTGTGGATTGCTGTAGATGGATTCAGGATAAGTTGCATGACCAACAGCCAGAATCTTTTGATTTGAAGTCAAATGTTTTATTGCAATAGCTTTGAGAGCTTTGGTACTTTTGTTGGAATATTCTTCACCTGTCAGCCCATGAACCACAAATGGACATTTTCCTGATTCAACACCATCTTCTTCTTCAATATCATTAATAGCTGTTGACTCTGGATTTTTGTTTGTAAATGATTGATGATAATCTACTACAACTGGTGGGCCATTTTCTGGATACTGATCAAGATTTCTCTGTGATATTTCCAGATCATAATAATCACAATGATTCAACTTTAACCATTCCAATGCAGCTTTAACCTTGTTTCTTCTTACAAGAAGAGGTGTTCTCTCAAAGTCTGATTTAGTAGGCTTACATGGCCCTGTATAAATAAATGCTAACACTTCATCCAAGTCTTCAATGGGTGGAGGTAGAATATCATATACTTTAGGAATAGGATTAGCAAAAGTAATTGCATTTGCTCTCATTTTATGCATTCCAGAAGACACCCTCACAATACAACGATTATGTCGCACTCTTGCAACCAGCAACTGTTCTGCAAATGATAAATCTGCCAACTCTACTGGAACATCTCCTAACCATTTTCCATTTGCTAGTGACAACAGTGGAATTTTATTTTTTGCCAAAGATGTATGACAACTTGTGCATATATTGTGTAGCTTTTTAATCAACACAGGGCCATCCAGATCTTTAATAGGATCCTCACTAGTAAAACGTTCTGCTTGAGTTACTCCTTGATTTACCAATATTTTCAAGTCTAAGTTGACATTACAGAGCTTTAATAAATCTTTAATTGGAGTCAATTGACCACATATAGCACATCCTGATTCTGATATCTGATCAGATGACATGTCTTGACATGCATTAGCGATAATTGTATGTTGTAAAGCAGCTGTGAGAGGTGGAGGTGGAAATATGTTTTTGTGTTTATTTTTGTATTTCTGTTCTGACTTTACATGACTTAATTTATATTCTACACCTTTTTTTTGTTGATATTTTGTCACAGAATGTGAATTCTTTACTCTGTATTCTACACCTTTTGCTTGTTGATATCTTGTTACTGATTGCAAATTTTTGACTTTGTATTCCATATTTTGGTTTTGATATCGTTTCACTGCTCTTGCATTAGATGCCTTTAATTCCTTATTTAAAACTTCAATATCTATGACATCAAATACAGATAGATATTGAGCACAATTTGCACATGTATGGCTTTTGATTGAAGTTTGAATATCTGCCTTATGAGATCTAGCATATGTGACAATATTATGAGCTCCTGCAATGGACTTTAGTTGATCTGTTGTCAATTGTGGTAATAATACATCCCATGGAACAACACAGATTACTGTATTTAACATATCACTCCTTGTATCTGATTGTTTTATATAGTCTTTGAATCTGAATTTCACATTAGTAGAATACACATCGGAATTTGATAAATAAGGCAACAGTTCATTAAATATGAACAACTTTGATCCACCACCAACAATATTATGCATATTTGTATTGTTGTCCTCCATGTCATCAGTATAGCAATATTTATCAGATGCAGAATGATGTTTCAAAGCACTGGTATACATAACATTAAAATCTAGAAAATAATGTGAATAATATAACACAAATACTTGAAAGATAAACAATAAACTATATATCATTGATATTTTATATTTTTCTATATACACTGCAAAGTCATATGCTGTATACATGTTTTGCAGCAGCTGTAGACGTATTCTTTGACACTTTCTGAGAAGTATTTCATGGACGAATAATAAGTCATGCATGGATGCATTGACATATAAAAGAAATCGTATATAGAATTCAATAATAAAAGATAGTTCTTTGTTGGGCTTTGAAATCCAATGGGTATTCAATGAATGATAATGATCTAACTGAGGAAGAGGTTGTATTGTTTCGTCTGTTATCTTTGAGATATTTTGAGAAGAATAGTAATCTCCAATATTGTTTAATATTCTTTTTGAGGGCACATGATGAGCAAGACGATCACAGATTGTCGGCATTCTTAAAATCAAGTTTGGTAGTGTATAAACAGAACAATAGAAAAACATTATATTCAGGGATGTATCAGGATGATAAGATAACAGCCTATCTTGGGACACATAAGCAAGACAATGAGATATTTGTGTCCTTGAACTCAGATGATATAACTCCTGGGGTGTATCAGGATAATAACATAGCACCCTGTCTTGAGACACATGAGCAAGACAATAAGATATTTGTGTCCTTGAATTCAAATGATATAAATCCTGGGGTGTATCAGGACGATGACATAGCACCCTGTCTTGGGACACATGAGCAAGACAATAAAATATTTGTGTCCTTGAACTCAAATGATATAAATCCTGGGGTGTATCAGGATGATGATTTAACACCCTGTCTTGGGACATATGAGCAAGACGATGAGAAAATATCCATGTCCTGGAACTCAAGTTTTGTGGTAGATAAACAGAATGATAAGCAAACACCATATCCTGGCATATGTCAGGGTGATAATTCAACACCGGGCCTTGTACCATTTGGACAAGACCTTCAGAAAATTCTATTATTCCCATGATAAATTAGATACATTCCAACAGTTCTTCTGAGGAAATAAACGTACTCAATAATACATTGGCAGCTATTTATGATTATTCATATCAGTTAAAGATCCGTAAGATATTGCTTTGTTTAAGTACGTACTTATTGAAACAGTTTCATTATCTGTATGTCGAGTCCAGTGCTGGACATGTGAACAGGCCTTGTATGTAAAGCGAGTAAAATGTATCGTCAATATGTATCATTAAAGACAATAAAGAACATGCAAAACCCACATAACTGTTCCACAGACTGGAGAGAGTAGGAAGAAGCAGAAGCAATAGAAACAGAACACAGTGGAATGACATGGTAATCATGAACAGGTTGTTAAACGTTCACAACTGTTGAGTTTAAATTTCAAAGCAAACAATTTATTTGTAATCAAACAAACAATGACAAATATATAGACCTGCTATTGATCATATAAAAAATACTGCGTACATTTAAGTATGCAAGGGGTATTCAGAAACACTGCAGAACAATAAACTGATAAAGAGGAACGTAAAAAAAAGTTGCAAATATAGACCCGCTATTGAAAAAATGCCACAAACAAATACATGAAGGGTAGTCAGAATCGGAGGAACTGGTTTTTAGGAACCGGTAAAGGAGGGGGCATATGTAAAAAGAGTCATGTGAAGTCTTGAGCCAATCAGAGAATAAAAATCAATACTAATCCATGCACGACGCAAGAACAACAACCCATTGCACATTAAGTGACAATTGTGTGGAAAGCTCCTTGCCGACCCAAGTATTCGCGGTGTATCCAACAAGCGATATGGTGCCAGTTAAATCACCGGTCCAAAGTTCCATGGTTGTACCCAGAAGATGGAGTTGATTCATATTGAAGTTGCCTGTCCTTCCATCATATACAGGAACTTGTACAAGTCTATGAGTGAACGTTGACAAAAAAATTTAAATTTTATGCACTAACCATTATCGTCGAAATTAAGAGCACCTTTAACGGCTCCAGTCCTGGACGGTCCTGCTACTTTAACAGGTGATTTCCTCGGGGAGCCTCTGGACAACAAACGGCCGAATCCTTGTTGAGATCCTTCTAAATATGTATAATCAACAATTGAAAACACAAAAGTTAATACCAAAGTACCGGTGCCATCCTTGGGCTTTGCTCTTGTACTGATCGTTATCGTATCCTCATAAATTTGAGCATAAAGGTCTTGAACCTTGAAAACCATACAAAAGAAAGCACAGAAACGCTCCCACTCTTGGGTACACAAAGTACCAGTTATTTGACGGAACATTCCTTGAGGGTGAGGCTCAAGTAAATTGGAGGAATTAACGGCAAGGACAGAAGTGAAAACAGCATATGAGAAATTGGTAGAAGCATTTGCTTGAATAGCATATTTCGTGCTTCGAGCAGAGTCAGAAGAGGCAGACTTTACAGTCGACGGTGCTGCACGTGAGGGATTGATAAACATTCCCGCTCTTGCAAAGAGAATTGCCTTGATTATGACACTATTATTATATCAGTGAGCGATGACTACATTGGTATATGTTTAATCTGAATATATCTCACTTCATCTTGACATCTGGATAGAGCTCAGAAATGCGGGTTAGGCCAAAGGCACCCATAGGATTTGGACCATTGTTGGAGGTCATAAGAGTACCGTTACTTGATTGAACATGTAAGTGAGTGGCAATATGACTCAAAAAATAAAATACACACCGAAGAGGAGGAAGATCCCCATATGTACCTGCAATCATGGGATCGAACAATTCAGGATAAGTGACTTCACAGTTCAAAGGTGCTTTTTCAGCAGTTGGATTCATAAACGCATCACTATTATATAATCAGATGCTGTATACAGTATTAGATAAGCAATACAACGTACGCTTCAGGAAAATCCTCAAAGTATACAAGATTATCTTCGTCTTTCACCTTATTCTTGCCCTTCAGCATCGATCTAAAATCCAAGGAATACGCTGAACATGATGATTAAATAAATACATAAACACACTGACTTGGTCTCAGCAATATGAGCTGCCATCTCCTTAGATATCGCCGGTTTGAATTTGCTCTTGATGACAGTTCTAGAGAAAAATGAAAAGGCAAATAGAAGAGAGACTAAATGAAGTCGCACTTGGTATTCTTTCCAGAAGCACGTGTCGTCACCTCATCAGTCTGATCTTGGTTCTCAAAACCGTCTGTGGCACCCAAAGTTTCCTGTACATGCATTCTAATATAATGCAAATTATAATAATGATGTTAGTTCAATGTTAAGCTTGGAGACTTACTGTTGTTTTTTTCCTTTGACATTTGACCTACAAAAAGAGTATTAGCTCCATACAAATATTTAACAAATAATAGACAAACTTGACAGGCTCCAAATCGCTGTCGGCATCCACAATCCTGTGTAATTGTATCAGAAATATACGGTACAATTATTGAACAAAAACATACTTCTTATAAGTCAACTTCACCATTTTCTTAGCATGTCCCAAGGGCTGGTCGTCATCCGAAACATTGTCAGTGACCGTATCATCTGGTACAGAAAGACTATTGTTGATAACATCTTAGTCCATATCTATATATAAAATGATGAAGTGGCTTACCCTTCAGATTCTTCCGCCTCAACATCCACATTGTCCAGGAATGTGTTATCATTGATGGCAAGACTATTTATAGAAACTTAATACATATTCCAGAATTAAAGACATAAAAATATTACGTACCCTTCAGATTCTTGGGCATCAACATCAATCGATATCTTGTGAGACTGACGGCTAATGGATTTTAATATTGAATAAGATATCTCAAGATGAGTTATAAATACCCTTTCAGTTGATTGTTAGCCTTAGATTTAACCCTAATGTTGATAAACCATCGGTAAGTTTGATAAAGTGAATGTGTGTCTGCTTACGAAGATATATCAACTTCATCAACTTCATCATCGTCAATCAATGGAACAGCTTTGAACTTGGTCTTTGGTATATTTCTGGATTCTCAAATCAGCATTGTAACAAACATATTCAAGTAAGTGGTAACACACAAAGACTTTTGACGTTTGACGACCCTATTCTGACTTTAATACATATTCTGGAATCAGAAATAGTAACACTTACGGCATCTCTTCCACAGCAGGTTCATCCGATTCGGAACCAGGCACAAGGCGTTTCCTGAAACGCCGTGGGGATCTGGAAGATTTTGTAGGATTTGGCATACTAATCTTTGTGGCCGTCTCTCTATTTTATTATGAAGTGATGAGTGATAAACGGATACTATGGAAAAGAAAGACAGTATACTTGACAACATCATTGTCCGATTCTGCACTGTCTTCAAATGTAAGTCATAAGTTGACGTATATATTAATTTCAACATACAGTAAATCCATGTCACTATCAAGATGTTTTAGCAATCAACTTGTATTGAAAAGAAGTGAGGTTAATACCTGGAAACAGGTTCACGGTTGATTTGTCTGTTCGTTTGTTGGCGAGAAACAGATCTAATCGTACCACAAATAATCCATCAATAAATCTGAAAAGTCATAATATATATAAAGAAATGAGAACCCACTTGGAAGAAGTTTGCTTTGCTGCAACACGGCGAGGCATGGTGATTGTGAAAAGATACCGACAATGTAAAGTTTGTATTCCGAACAAGCCTCCTACAAATAACTATACACATGCAAACGTGATCTTGTTTCCAGAACATTCCATGTTATAAAACACGTACCAAACAAACACGTACAAGACAAATATTCAGTTGTTGATTGTTAGAATGTCAAATTCAAAATCATTTTGTATATAGGACAGATACAAAGAAAGCAATATTTTCTGTTGAGAAACATTTATTGGAGGGAACGGTCAAAAGCCTGTAAGCAATGTGTGATAGAAGGCACACTTTTATTACTTCAATATAACGTGTGAAAGCATATACGGTATTCAAACATCGCTCTCTTTTAGACTCATTGATGAATCAGTTTTACGATTTAGTTGCTGCTGGTGAGTGGAAATTTCTGCTCAGATATTTGACATGGGAATTCATAGATTTAGTTGCTGCTGGTGAGTGGAAATTTCTGCTCAGATATTTGACATGGGAATTCATATAACATCCACAGGTGAACAGGTGGAAGTTGAAGCTTCTGCACAGTATAATGGTTCTAAACAAGCTAACTATCTCTGCACGTTGACTAAAGTGAGATTAAGAATATTTTGTGAAACAGAAAAGCTTAGCTGGTTAACAGTAAAATGGCCTTCATACTTTACTGCAAGTGCACTATAATCAAGATCGTCGTCAGTATCAACTTGTAAAGGAAGGACCTGGAGGCGAACCTGAAGAAGTAGTGCTCCGTCTTACTGGAATTCTTATTCGCTGTGAATTACCACCCATTCTTACACTTCCTAGGTATTTTTCAGTGGATTGGAATAAACAATTATTAATATATGCTCATGAATTTCAGGAATCCGATGCGTATCAGACAGGCAATACAAATGACTGGTCTGGATACTCACAAATACAAAGCCGCATTGGAGGGTATTTCCGCTATTTGCTCTACCTTTGCCAAGTATATGCGTTCCGACAAGTTA